>PVIA01001275.1:0-46714 GCA_004024845.1 Tonatia bakeri
CATTTGTTGTTTGTGCCTGCCCAGCAGCCTTGTCCACCTTTGGTGAGTGCACCCTTTTCCCTGGCAGAATGGCTGCTCCCCCGTTCCATGAGATTCCATATACAGGGCTGCCAATCACAGTTCCCCACCTCTCTGGCCGCAGGGGAGGCACAGGAGCCAGGCCTAGCCAGTCGTTGCACGACATCTTCCTGGCCACTTGATTCATCAAAGAAGTGGGCACAGGACTTAAGGTGGGGCAGTAGGAGTTCTCCCCTAGGATTTTATAGAGGAGGGCGTTGAAAGTGGCAGATGCTCTTTCCTCCAACATAGGAGCACGAACTCGTCTGTTGTTATGCTCTCCTACCCACTTCTCCCCGTCCTCCGGTGGATAGGAAGCCCTGACCTGCCTTTCTCTCCCCAGTCCCAGTGTGGGGAGGGGTGTGGGGAATGAGGCCATTGCACATCAAACAAACAAACAAACAAATAAAATAGGCAAGATATGGACAAGATCAAGGAAAAAATGCAAGAGCCCTGACCATGTAGCTCAGGTAGTGGGAGTGCCATCCTGGTACGTCAAGGTTCCAGTGTGGGTTTGACCCCCTGCTGGACACACACAGACATCAACCAATGAGTGCATGAGCGGATGTGATGGCAAGTCAGTGTCTCTCTCTCTGTCTCTCTTGCCCTCTTCTTCTCCCTCTAAAATCTATTTTAAAAAAATAAAGCCAATATTAGTTTTTTTTTAAAAAAGAACACAAGAGAGAAAGCTGAGGGCATCTTTTGAGGCACGGCACTCTCTACACTGTGCCCCCACACTCCCACGTGTGTGCACGTGCGCACTCACACACGCACAGTCCTGTCCTTCCTGGTTGTTGGAGTCATACGATACCTTCCTTTTGCTTGACATACCGGAGGTGGCTTTCTATCACTTGTTCCCTAAGCAATGCCTCCTGGAACACTCAGTCGTGCACTCCTCCCAGCTCACCAGCACCTGCGTGCAAGGGAAGGAGCAGGGGCCAAAGGGGCTTTGGAATTGCAGAAGCTCAATGTGTATGTGGCATCGGTGTCACACTGCTCCTACTAGGAGCCTGCTGAGGGCTCACCCTCACAGATTTTGGGGTTGAAAAGGACACAAGCAAAGGGATGAAAGGGACTCCATCCCAATCAGGGGGCTCCTCAGCCTCCTGCCTTGGAAACACATCCCAGGAATGCCTTTCTGAGACATTTCCAGTCTGCCCAGCAGCAAGTCAGGACTCTCTCACCTTGTCCTGCCCCTGTGGAAGGTAGACAATAATCCGACTTTCCTCTCCATTTCTCCTCCTTCAGAGGCTCGATCTAACCTTCTCTTCATTCTTATTTTGCCCTTGTTTGTGTAGGTGCATTTATGCTAAGAAAGAGCTCAGGCTCTTAAACAGACTCTCCACAATCAAATCCTGGCTTTGTTACTTACTAGCTGTGTGACTTCGAGCAAGTTGCTTACCTTCTCTGGGCTTCAGTTTCCTCATCTTCAAAATGAGAATGATCATATGAATTCATACAGGTAAAGTGCTTATCCCATTCCTGGCACATAGTAAGCACTCAGTAAATATTAGCTATCATTATTACATGTTACTGCTGGCTGTGTGTGCCTGTGTGTCCATCTGTGTCTGTGTTTTTAGCCTCCCCAATCTGACTAAGAGTAGCCCGAGGGCAGGAGACAGACCTTGTACATCTTTGAAGGTCCAGGGTCACAAAGTGCTTAGCATAGAGAGGAAGCTCCAAAAACCGTAACTGAATGAGCAGTGAATTAGTGGAGATTGGCTGGCTGGATACTTGAAGAATTTGAATCCTGATTCCTGTCCTTAGGTCTCTCAGTAGTCCCACCTGGGCAGTCATCCGTTCTCCCTTCTCTTGCTCTTGCCCCCAGAGGGGAGCTCTGCCGGGCAGAGAGGTCCTGAGCAGAGGGGCCCTGAAAGCACCAGCAGTCAGCTCTGCCCTGTGTATAGTCCCTGACGGTGCCCAAGGCTCTGTTACAGCACCATGCAGCACTGGTGCAGACAGAGCAAGGGTCACCCTGAGGCCATTTTACAGATGAGTAAACTGACATTTAGGACAGTTATGTGACTTTCCCAAGGACAGACACAGCTAGCTAGTGGCTCATTGAGGCCAAAGCCTGGTCACCACACTTGGTTAGATCTCTGTCAACTACACCCCAGTGAGCACACGCTCCCTCCTTGTTCCCTCCGGGTTGAGGGGAAAAAACAAGGCCTGGGCCACGCAGCATCCACCACACCCCTCAGTCCTCTGTAATCTAGGCAAGAGCAGGGGGGCCAACAGCAGATGACTGAATTCATCTTCCATTTATCTTGATATTTGTCCAGCCCTGTGGGAGGGTGATGGAGAAGAAGGGAATGGCCAGAGTCCAGGAGTGACAGTGAATCCAGGGCACACAATGGCCCATTGTGCCCGCCCCCACCCCCAACCCCACGTCCCCTTCCTCTTCTACCACACCCAGCACACTGCGTCCTGTTTACCTGCCTCCGGGAGCTGGCTCCATCTCAGGTGCCACTTCAACTGGGCTCATGCATGGTGTTGCCAAACCCTCTGCCCACAGGCCAGGGCTTGGCAGCGGGGCCCCTCCCTGAGGACTCTCCCAGCCTTTGTCTTACCCCACTCCCTTCTAGCCCAACGGGACACCTCCTCTTGGCTCCTAGCTGGCACATAGTAGGCTCTCTAGAAATGGTTCCTGACAATGATAAGTGGTTCCTTGGTGACAATAATAGCCTTCACACACATGGGCCTCTGTGAAGGAAGGGCTTCTCCTTGCCTCCAAAGTGGGAGACGGCATGGAGAAGGAGGTAGATCAGGGGCTGAGTGTCAGCTAGACTCAGAAAAGTCTTCCTTTCCTGCCCCTTTTCCCTGAGCCTGGGATTGAGGGGGAGGGGGCAGCGTGGGAATACAGAAACTGCCAGTCCCTGGGGACATATGACCCATATTAGGCGTTCTCTTGGTCCAGCTGGGATGCCATTCTCCCACTCTCTCTGAAGTCAGAGGTCAAGGGTCAGGGCACCACCAAGGCTTTTAGGGACAGAATCCCAACCAAGAGGACAGATGGAGAGGCCTGGCTCCCTGGGCCCAGATTCTGTCTGGGGGTCAAGAAGCCAGGTAGAGGTGGGAGGGGGGAGCCTGGGGAAGGAGGAAAGCATGAGTTCATTCATGCAGTCCCCAGGTCCTGGGACTGTGGCTGAGGAAGAGGAAGAGAGAGAAGAAGATAGCCAAGGGAAGCAAAAAGGGAGAAAGAGGGGATGCCACAGAAAAAAGCCAAGAGGCAGGTGAGAATTGGGAGAGCAAAAGACCACACTCTCAGAAAAGCAGGCTCCAGAAAGGGAGATGAGGTTCCCCCAGCTCGAAGGAGAAGCAGACATAACCCACAAAGATTGCAGCGGGGCTTGGAAAGCATCCAGTCCAACCCGCTCATTTTACCTATGGGAGTCCAAGGCCCAGAGAGGGGACAGGTCTTGCTTAAGGATACATAGCAAGTCAGAACTCAACCCAAACCAGAGTCACAGAATAGGGGCTCCAGGCCTGAAGACATGTCTTGACTTTCTGCTGAGCAAGGAAAGGGGGCTTCAGAGAGTCCTCCTGCTCTGCCCAAACAGCCATCAGAGCTCTCCCAGTCAGTGGTCAGGTATCAGAGGGAGGAGACGCCCCACCCAGGCCCACACCCACTGCACACAGCCTTGTCTGCTAGAGTCGCTTGACCCAAGGTTTGATAGGTTTTCTATTTTACACATCCCTTCAGTCCACCATTATGCTCTGCGCTCAGCACTGCGCCAGGTCCTCAGGCTGGGAAGGGAGAATAAGGGAGGGTGCCAAGGAGGCTGCAAGGTGGTCTGTCCCTATCCTTTTAAAGAAAGGCAATTAAAGGAGTCATTCATTCAGAGCTCACCATATGCCAGCTGCTTGCCCTGTGTCATCCCAATGAACCCTCACAGAGCATTTACTATTATTAGTCCCACTTTTCAGATGATGAAATTGAGGTTCAAAGAGGCTAAGCAGCCTGAGATCCCACAGCTGATGTGGCAGAACAGGAAGTCGAACCACACCCTCTGGCTTTAGAGCCCTTGCTCTTAACCACTAGGCTGTACTGCCTCCAGATGAGCTTCAAACGCTGCAGCAATAAGGCCCACCACCAGCACCCGGGAGTTCATCACACCTCTCCTTCCACCCAGCCAGGGTGAGTCAGGCCCTCTTCTGGGCACACCCTGAAGCTTTTAAAAATACCTTACTTGGGCCTTATTTTCTGCCTTGTCTTTGAGTAATTGTTGGCATGTCGGTCTCCCTGGCAAGTTTAAGGACAGAAATGGTCTTTCATCATCTCTGAATCCCCAGCGCCTAGCACAGTGCCTGGCACATGGCGGCTGCTCACTGAAGCAGCATAGCTGGGTAATATGGCATCTCGTGTGAACAGAAAATAAGGCCCAAAAGAGGCTTAGGCCCCCTGGAGCAATGAGCCTCATCCATCTCCACCTCCCGATGCTAGCACACAGCCTGGCACACAGTAGGTATTCATAAATGCCTATTGCAATGAGTACAGTCCATACAGAGGATGGTCCCGACAGGAGGCTTCTGTGGGACCTGGAAGGTGGGATCAGGACATGTGAGACTGCATCTGGATTGGGGCCAGAACCAAGGGTCTCTCCCCGAGTCTGAGGCCCAGCCTGGTCTCCGTGAGAGGCCACAGATGACTGGGACTCAGGGTGCTGGGGACCTCTCTTAGGTGCAGTTTGTTCCTTGGGACTGTGCCAGTATTCAGAGCAGGGGGCTGGGGGTGGGTGAGGTGCAGGCAGGCTGGAGTTGGTGCCTGAGGACAGGACTCCAGCCTGCAACTCTCACTGTTCCCTATACAACTGTCCTCGACAACAGGGGGACAGATGGCCACACTTTAGGCTTCAGAGTCTAGGAGAGAAGCCATGGAGACTTAAGAGATGGACTGAGAGAGGTGAGGAGAGAGAGATCCCAGAGGCTTCTGGGGAGGAGAAGGGAGGTTGCTGAGGAAGGAAGTCTGCACTCTGTCTGGGCCAGCCAGGCCTCTGGCACCAGCCCCACTGGGCCAGGGTCCCGGGATGTATTGACTGATCCTCAAATGACACACTCTCCCTGATTATTCTCTCACCCGCGTGCTGTCCTCACAAGATCCCATTGTTTCTGGAAACCAATGGCCTAGGGCCTCCCGTCGGCCTGGGGGGGGGGGGCGGCAATAGAGGTTCCCCACCAAGCACCACGACCCTCCCTCAGCTTTGCTGTCCTTGCCTGAGGGTCAAGCTGCCAGGCGGCGGGGCAGTGCCAGGCTGCGGGGCAGTGCCAGGCAGAGGCTGGCAGTACCTGATCAGCCCGAGGAGCCGCTGGTGAGCAGGCTGCCGGCGGGGAGACGCTGACGGTTGCGCCGGCTGATGCCATTCCTCGAGTCTGAAGACAGAGGCAGCTGGCGGGCGGAGGGCGTGTCACCAAGGAAGTGGGTGTCAGGGTGCTAGGCGAGGGAGCAGAGGAAGGTCAGAGTCGAGGTTCTCACTGACCCCAGTGGGCGGGGGTAAAGGGAATTCATAAAAGTTTCTTTCTTCTTTAATGGTCGCTTTTCCCTATCTGAGGGCCCCGGCAGGAGAGAGCGGAGACCGGTGGGGGCAGGGCAGGTCCTCCGCAAGTGACACTTCATTCCTGGTCTGGACTGGGCCGGCGCTTGAAAGCAGCTAAATTAGCAAAACAGAAGTCAACTGTCGATTGCTTCATTGGAGGATTAAGTGTGATAAATGGGGGGTTTGTTCGCTCCCAGGTCCAGATGTTGTGTCTAAGTGAGGGGTTTTTTGCAAGTCTTTTTTTTTTTTTACATTCTTGGCCCAGGGCCCATATATATTTTGGATACTGCTGGGAGTATATAATATCATTGGAAAATGATGCGGTCTGCTAACCTTTTAAATAACATTTCCTCCCTCCTCTATTTTCTAATAGTTTGTTTTTCTTTCCATGTTTGCCTTTTATTGGGGGAAATTTTTTTTGGAAATTAATGAGGCCCAAGTTTATATATATATATATATATATGTATGTATATATATATGTGTGTGTGTGTGTATATATATATACACACACACACACGCACGCACACGCACGCACACGCACGCACACACATTTTTAAAAGGAGCGTGAGAGGTGGAGAGGTGTGGAATAAGGCTGGTGTAGGGGGAGGGCTGCTCTTTGTGCCTTTTAAAACTTTGCTTTTTTTTTTTTTTTTTTTAATTTTCTCCTCAGAGGCTGCCGGTGGCCCGCTGGCAGGGCTGCGGGGCGGCGCGCAGGCAGGGCGCCCGGGACTCTCCATCGTGCCCGACGCCCGCTCTCCCTGCCCAGGCCGCCGGGCTGCGCGCCGCGGGCCTCCGGGAAGAACCTGCCATTCCCCCTGCAGCCGGGCCCGACGTGAGAGGGGGCGGGGTGGGGGCGCCTCCTTCCTGAGTGAAACCTACGGAATCCGGCAGGAATTCGGGCCTCCCAGATTTAAGAAAACAAACAAAGGAAAGATTGTCAGAGAGGGGCCGCCAAGAGCCGCCGGGCCGCCGCACTGCCCTCCGCACTCACCCCCAGGGCGCCCAGGATCTCCAGGCGGGGGCGGAATCCGAGGCTGGGGGGGCTCCCCCGGGTGGTCCCCGGTGGCCTTCCCTGCTCCGGGCCGCGGCTAACCTGCCGTCCCCCTGTCTCTGGAGAGGAAGAGGCCCCAAGGCGCCAGGGGAAAAGGAGGGTGCCGCTGGGGTGGCTGAGTGGTAGAGGAGGGCCTCAGGTCCCCCCAGGAGTCTGTCGGGGCATCCGCCTGCCTCGAGGCAAACCCGCGCAGAGCACCCCCGTGCCGCGCCCGCCCGCAGCGTCCAAGTTTCCAGGCCAGGTCTGGGGCGAACTCTCAACGGCTTGGGTTGCTTTGGGGCGAGGGCTCTTCCTCCGCGCAGTCACCCAGGCCCCTCGCGGCCAGCACTAGGTCGCCGCGCGGGCGGGCCCAGTCCCCAGCTCCGCCGGGGACTAGGAAGAATTATACAAAGTGAGAATGGGAGAAGGAGGTTCCGTGGAACAAGAGAGATGGACAGCCGTAACGCAGCAGCGACCCGGCGGTGAACATGTGGGTCTCGAAGGCCGGTTCTCCCTTGCCTTCTCAGCCCCTAGTCTGTGCCTTTCTCGATTCTGCGATCGCGCCAGTCAGCCTGGCCTGTTTCTCTGCCTCTCCGTGTGTGTGTGTGTGTGTGTGTGTGTGTGTGTCCCTCTCTTCTGTCTCTGTCTCTCTCTAAACCTGAATATGGTTCAGTGTTTCCGGTTCTCCCTTTGTCTCTGGAGATGTCTCTTTCGGGAAGAAGTCTCTGCCCCTTTCATTCTGCCCCCTTCGAGTGTCTCTCTGAGTCTCTGTCCCTCTCCTTTCCCTGTCCCCACTCTCCTCGGTTTTCCCACCCCGACCCCGCCCTAAGTAGTTCAGAGGGCCGACCCGGGGCCAAGGCCGCCTGGCGGGGCCTGGCCCGCGCTGACAGAGCCTCGCGCCTGCGGCCCAATGAGCGCGCGGCGCGAGGGACGCGGCATCTGGAATTGCGCTGCGCTCACGGCCAAGGCCGATTGTTTAGTCTGCGCGGCGGGGAGGGCGGCCTGCTCGGTGGCCCCACATCTGGAGCCGCGGCCAGACGGCCCTGCTGGCGGCTGGCCGGGGTGCGTGTGCATTTTTAACTCTGGGATTTGCTGACAAGTTAAGAAGTCAGAAAGTCAGTGGCGGCGGGAACTGGCGAGGCGCACCAGGAAGGGAGGGGCAGGCCGAGGCCCTGGCGCACAAGCTGCGGAGGAGACACGCTCCCGGGGCGCTCACAGCCGCTAAACGAGCTGGCCCAGCGTGGGCCTAAAAGTCCCCACCCCCACCCCCACCCCCGCCACCCGCAGCTGCTGAACGCCAAGAAAAGTGTTGACTTTTCTTCCAGATTGCTTCCCTCCCCCGGCTTTATCTTCTCCCATTTCTCCTTCCTCTTCATTAATTAAGTGGGTGAATTATCCCGAAATCATACACTCCTCCCTGGTCAGAGTTCCTTGGAGAATCTCAGGGCTCCTACGCTTTAGAGAAGCCACAGAAGCCCAGAGAGGGCCAGTGAAGTGGTGGAGGTGGCTCAGCAGTTAAGTGGCAGAGCTAGGACCAGAGGTTAGTTAACCTCTCTTGACCCCTAATAGGGTTCTTGGTGCAGCTCTGGGTCCCTCTTGGGACTGGTCCAGACTCATGAGTGTTCTCACATTGTCCTAGTTCCTTCCGAATCCTTAAAAACATGCTTTTGCCCTTCCATTCATTCATGTAACAAATATCTCTTGTGCACGGTGTGCCAGGCTTGGGAAATGCAACTGCAAACAAGACAGTCATGTCCTTCTGTGGCAGAACTTATATTTGAGTGGAGAAAACAGATGTGGGGGAAACAAGGGCTTCGTAGTGAACAAATAAACTATCCAGAGTTACCGACTGTCAAGGAACAGGAACAAAATAGTTAATGTTTATTGAGCACTTAGTATAAGCCAGTCGCCTTGAGGTATTTTCATTTGTATTAACTCATCAAATCACCATAATGTCCCCATCAAGGAGGTGTGTCCCCACTTTGCAGGTGGACGATAGGAGGCCCAGAGAAGTAAAATGACTGACCCAAGTTCACACACATCCGTTCGCAGGCTGTGGAGCTGAGCGGCACGTTCAGCTTGACTCCAAATCCAGGTCCCGTAGACAGACGGTACGAGGACCTGAAGGAGAATGTCGCAGTTGTTCAGAATTGGGTGACTGGCAGTTTCCTCCCAGCAGCAGCACAGGGAGTCACCGGGCCTTGGCTGCAATGATTGTTCCTAGCATTCGTGTACGGCCTTCCTTTTGTGAGTCGTTTCCACTTGTTTGGTCACCTTTAATCTTCACCACGCCTTTGAGATGTAAGTAAGCATTGCGATCATTTCCACTTCCACATCTGAAAACTCAGGCCCACCGGTGCCCCCAAGCTGTTCTGGATCAGGGAGTTCCTTTTCTTTCCAATTTTGTTCTGATCTTTTTTCTCGTTTTGTTTTCCATGGAAACAGACCTCAGCACCTACCCTCACCCCCAGGGAACAGTGACTACATTGTGCCCTCTCTTGGCCTCAGTATCCTCCCTTTTGAGAGGGGAGATTTGGGGCAGAGCCAATCTACTTTTCTTGGGACACAGACTTCTGGGAATTTTCTGGAAGCTCCAGATCACCACCTTAGAACAGTTTACATGCACACATACTCAATTTTACATATATTTTCAAGAGATTTAGGGACTCCCAAAGCTTATCCATGGACGCACTAGGGATTCCAAGACCCCCAGGTTAAGAGTTTTTGTCCTAAGTGGTTTGTACACTCACCAGCTCTCGAAAACCCCACTGCTGACATAGAAATAAGGAACCACAGTGCACTCCTCTGGATCCCTTTTGGATTTTTCCCACTGAGGAGTCAGCAATTTGAAGCCCTTTTGGTTCTTTTTCTTTCTTGACACCTTCTTTCCCTTTGGAGTGGTCACGGGGCAGGAGGAGTTGGGAGGCATCCCGGTAGGGCCAGGGGCACACACTTGTGTGTTCTGACCACAGAGTGTGTGTAACTAGAGTGCCACTGGGCACCTCCCGCTTGGACGACACCAGTGAGGGGAACCTCCCCCACCCTCCCACCCCCGCATCACAAGCCAATCTTACCAGCTCTGAGCACCCCCAAAGGGCTGCTCCAAATGATCACAGCAGGCCTATGAGAGACGCAGAGAAGGTGGCAACGTCCCAATTTTACAGAAAGAGCAGTTCGGGCCCGGAGTGGTCACGTGTCTTGCTCAGCATCACACAATGAGTTCAAAACTGAGCGCTGGGGAAAATCCAGGTTTTACCAGCTCTAAGCCCAAACCTCCTTCAGTCCGCAAATAATGATAGTGTGCCTGCTATGGGAAGAACTCTGGGCTGGAAGCTGGAGGAATGGACAAGTGAAGAACTCAGCAGAGGATGCTACAGGCTCTTCACCTCATGTCCCCTAGGTCAGCCTCTTAGTTCATCTGCTGCTATGATGGAAAGGGGACAATAAGCCTGGGATTGTCCATCCCAAGAAGCCTTCCTGCTTCTCACCTACATGGTTTCTCCAGTGCTGAGGGAGCTTTGCTCAGCCCACAGGGCATCTCAGAAATGCCAGGGACTTACGGTCCCAGGACAGCCCTCAGCTAATGAGGGTGAAGAGTGGGTGGATAAATGCCCTGGCTGCTTCAGTGGGTGGGATGGTCTATGATGTGTCCTCACGGTTCTCCAGCAAGTCCCCACTGCCCGGAGTGTAACTCCATCATTGTCTGTTCTCCTGCCCTTCCTGGCTTGTCTGCTCATGCCCTCCCTCCAGCTGCCAAGGACCACCTTCCAAATAAACTACCTGCACGCAAGTCCTTCTCTCAAAATCTGTTTTCAGGGGATGTAAACTAGGACCAATCCTCTCCCACCACATGTCCCCAACACACACACACACGTCTCTATGAAAAGACAGGGCATAGAGAAGTGTGCCGCCTGGTCGTGTCTGGGTGGCACCAATAATAAAAGCTGACGTACACAGAGCTCTGAGACAGTGCCCCTCGCTTTGCTGAGTACATTCAGCACTCACTTCGTTAAACATCACAAAGAATCCGTAATGATACCTACTTTACAGAGGAAGAAACTGAGGCTGACAGATTGACCTGCCCCAGGTCCCTCAGTTTGTAGTAAAGCCAGGCTGTGCGCCCAGACCTGTCTGTCTCTGAAGCAGCTGTGTCATAATGACCACACTGAGTTTCCAGGGCCAGTGCTGTAGGAATGGAGCCCAGAGAGGTCCATGAGGACTAGGGGTGGGGAGATTTCCTGGAGGAGGTGGGGCTTGGCTTGGGCTGGAAGGACAGGGTAGGCTTTAACTGGCCAGATGGGAAGAAGGGAAAGTTCTGGGCAGAGGGTGAAGAACTTTGAAAACAACAGGGAGGAGCTGGGTTTGGCGGCCCAGGGGCATGTGTCTGGGAACTGGAGCAGGTTGAGGCCTGAATATCTGCCCAGGAGGGTGGCCTCTTCCCTTCCCCTCCCCCAGCCAGCCTGTGTCAGAGAGGGCTCACCTGGAGCTGTCCCAGGACTAGGGAAGGGGGAGGTGAGGGGCCGGCAAGAAAAGTCCTGCTCAGGTATGGGCCACAAAGGGTTCCCACCTGGCATGTCCCCTGTTTCCTGGCCAAGCAGCCCTGGACTCCAGCTTCCCCATTTCCATGTGGTAAATAGATGTATAAAGCAACCATTTCCATTTAAAGCTCTGCAGACCGAGGGGAGGAGGGCCTGCAGGCCATCTGGGCCCTTGTTTGGCAATGTTTGTGCTCACAACAAACCTGATAGACAGAGATTTATCGCCGTTTAAATTAGCTGGGGTTGGTTCGGTTTGCTGCTTTTCCACCACAGCCCCCCCACCCCCACACACACTCCAGAGTTACAGATTTATGGTGAGTGGGAGGGTGGGGGCTCAGGCAAAGGGGAGGGAGGAGGCTGAGAGCGAGGTGTCAGCTTGGAGAAGGGGGTAGGGAAGGAAATCGGGGGCCCTAGGGGGTGGGATGGCCAGGAATGAACCGGCAACAGAGAACAGAGACAGGACTGAGGGAGGGAAGTCTGTGCGCGCACGCGTGTGTGAGGGAGTGGTCAAAAGACACCTGCAACAACACTCCCCACACACGCACATACACAGCTCATAATCACCCGAACTGTTGAGCACAGAGGCTGTGACATTCTACACTATCACTACCCATGCTAGGACAGAAGCCAGGAGGGAAGCACAACTTTGGCAACCTCAGGGTCCGCTCCAGTCTGAACAAAGGCTATATATACAGCATTCCTCATATTCCAGACACTGTTCAGGGCTTTCTATATATTACCTCCTTCCACCCCTCTCCTCCGACGTGGACACTGTGATTATTACCATTTCCTTGCCGTGGGTTCCTTGCCCAGCTCTCACAGCAGGCTACCCCTTACCTTTGTGTAGGAAGGAGCCTGGACTTGTGCTCCCAGTTGTTGCAGAAATAGTCTTTACCCCGAGATGCTCCTGAGGACCCCTTTCCTAGGTCCTTTCCACCTCCTCTCAGACAGGACCCACCAGTCCGGCCAGGCTGTCTCTGTGTCTTTCCTCACACCCTGCCTGCTGTGCCCTCCCCACACTGTCAGCATCTGTCTAGCCTTCAAGTCCATGAGGCCAGTCCTGAGCTCTTTCAGTGTGGGTCAGGCCTTACAATCAGGGCACTCAGAGCTGCCCTTCGAGAGGATCTGAAAAGAAGAGGAGGACAGAGCACATGGGCTCCCCAGGTCTCAGAAGCAGAGCAGCCCTACTTTTTTGTGGCCAAAAATCCTGGTTTGGGTTTCACTGGAAGTGTGGATCCCATTTTAAGAGGAAAAACAAGATTTAATCTAGTTCCTGATGCTAACTTCCTCATTTGATGGGTGGGGAAGAGATCAGAGAGGGTGGGTGACTTGCTCGCCAAGGTCACACAGCGAGTTCAGCACAGGGCTGAAGGGCAGGCTGAGCCCTGCTCATCCCACGTGATGTTCTCCTAGTGTGAGTCCATCTTCCCATGGCGTTGTAAGCTCTGGAGGTTGGGGCCCAGAATCAGATGTCTCCACTCAGCGAACAATGACTGAGTATCATTTCATGGGCTTCTGCTCCCTAAGTGGGGCAGCTTTCCATGGAGCCCATCACATGCCATTATGTCTGTGGTCCCTGGTAGAGACAGGCTGTGGCGCTGTGACAGGGTTGGGGTGGGGAAGGAGCAGCTGCTTATCGCGATAGAATCTTCTCTAACTGGAACCCACTCTGCCGAAAAAGCCCTGCCTCAGACTCTCCGACACACAAAGCACCTTCCTTTCCAGACCCACTTTCCAGGCCCATGCCCCTTGAACAGAGACGGTTGTTTGGTTGGTTTGTTTGTTTTTGTAAGGAAGGTCCTCAGCTATAATCTAAGAGAAACCAAAAGAACTTCCTACCCCCCACGAACCAGAACATCAACCCATCATCATCCTGCTGAGTGTCTGCAGTGTCCCCATGGAAGGTACCCTTAGGGACAGGGCCTTCTCCCTAGCGGGTCTCAACTCCATCAGGCAGGAGTGTCACAGGAGCCCTGAATGGACTCCAGCCACACATTCTTGGGTCCCAGTCCTGGCCCAGTAACTTGCGTAGTGAGATGTTCTGGGCAGGCGTCACCACCTCTCTCTGCTCCAGTGTCTTCACGTGCAAAATAGGGATCAATAGCACCTGGAACAGGGCTCCTGGGGTTATCCCAAGGATTGAAAGGATTGAATGAGATCATGTGTTGAGGGTTCATCCTCACCCATTGATATTTTCCTTTGAGTAGGGGCCTCAAGAATATGCAAGTGAATTGCTTGACAAAGCTTCCAAGGAATGAGAGGGGGATGAAGGTGGAGCTGAAAGAGACAGAGAACTGGGGAGTTACCCAAAACATCAGACAGCCCTTGCGGGGGGGGGGGGTCTGGAGGGGGCTTAGCAGGGAGGGACACTGAGTGGGGTACTCTGAGAGTGGGAAGAGAACAGTCTGGCACCAAAACCAGCTGGGACTTCATCCTTTATTTGCCAGGAGCTGTCCCTTAGCTTGGCTCAGAATTCCCTCAAAGGGCCATTTTATGTGATAGTAAGGACAAATGGTTTACGGCACTTACCACATGCTCCCCCCAGCACCCTGTGAGGTAGGGGTGATTTGGGGTGTTATCATCACCCAGTTCTGCAAGAAAGAGGCTGAAACTCTGAGGGGCAAGTAACCAGCCCAGACCACTCAATCCAAAAGAAATTGGGGTCCCAGCTCCTAGCCCCCTGGGTGAAGCTTGCTTCCTCCTGGCCCCTGTACAAGCCACACCATCCAAACCCTCTGCAGTAGCCTGACCAACTTTTCCCCTGGGGCCGCACGAAGTCCACATTTCTCACTATCAGGTTGGAGTTTGATTCTCTTTCCTGTTTGGTGGAAACCACCAAGGCCCGGGGCCCAGGGGTAGGGGTGGGGGTGCAGGGATGCAGGGAAGGAGAGTGAACTGGGCAAAGAAGACATAATCCTGGCCCTGGGGTGTTTTCCACTCACGCCTCCTGCATCGGGCAAAAGTACAAATGGAGGCCCACATTCCATATGTCTAAATATTTAAAAGTTATAAATCAAGTTAACAAACTGTTAAATAAAATATGTTCTATTCTTCCATGTTGACACACATACCTTCTAAAGATCTAGAAGGCCAGGTTCAAATTTAGATTTCTCATGCTTCCTGGAGTCCTGCGCAGGGCAGTGCAGGGGGAACTGCCTGTGTGCTCCCCCAGTCACTTGGAAACACAGGGCCCCTTCCCTTCCCACCCCCAACTGCACCTTCCGCCATGAAGACCCTCAGGAGCACGCATGTGGGAACCCCAGTCTGCACACACGAGCTCTTTGCACACCCCCTGCACTCAGCTCAGGATGAAGAAGCGCAGGCGTGCTTCACCCTGGAGGCTGGACCCGGGGTGGCAGCCTGCACAGGATCTGCACTCGAGAATCCCAGGGCCCTGGGTCTCTGAAGAAGGATCTGGAAGGAAGGTGACTCCCAGCAGGCTCTACAGACTCCTTACCCTGTGAGGAGGTCGAGAAGAGGACCCTAAGTTAGGGGCCCATCATACCCAGTCCAGAGGCACTGGAGCTTAATGTAGGTCACTCTTCAGCCCTGTTTGCTGCTGCCTTTTATCCAATCAGCCAAAGTCTGAATGGTTTGGTGACTTTTCTTTCCAAACACATCTCTGAGCCTCATCACAGCTCCTGTGGTTCAGGCCACCTCATCTGTCATGGGGTCCCCCCAACAGCCCTCAGTCCTGCCCCTCCCCCTTCCCCACAGCCAAAACTATCTTTCTCTGGCACAAATTGGATTATACAGGGACAGGCTTGACACCCTCTGTGTTTCCCTGCTGCTGCCCAAACTCTTCAACTTGGCTCCTGGCCTTTGGTGTCTGCCCATCCCCACAGGCTCTCTAGCCCCAGCCCACACCACACCCTATCTCTAAACGACAGCCCAACTTGCCCACCCCAATCCCCGTTCCCTGCAACACGTGAAGCACCCACCTCAGTTCTTGCTATACCCTCTGGCCCATCTCCCATCTCCCGCCTGGACCAATTCTTCATTTAAGATTAGGTCTGTGATCAAACCTCCAGCAACCCTTCCTTGTCAACAGCCGAGCTCTGTCTCCAAGTCCGTCAAGGGTCCCTACCTTGTGCTCATAATAGAGCACCTGCACTGTAACATCACTATCTCTTCCCAACACCCCAGACTCACCCCCAGCCCAAACCATCAGCAACGCTGCCTGGACCAGTGCAATGGCCTCCTAACAGCGCTCCATGCTTCCACCCCTGCCCCCATTCCAGGCTGTCCTCCACCCATAGCCACAGTGAACCTTTTAAAACACGTTTGTTCGTGTCACTCCTGCTCAATAGCCCCAGTGGCTCCCATCTCCCTCTACCGTCCGAAGACCCTGCTCAGGCAGCAGCACCCACCACCACGTGGCCCCTGGCACCTCTGTCTCGTCTTCTCATCTCCTCGCCTCACTCACTCTTCTCCGGCCACGCTGGCCTTCCTTGTGCCTCCTTGAACATACAGGCTCTCTGCCTCAGGACCTTTGTACAGGCTATTCCCTTCCTTCACTCAGGTCTCTGCTAAAATGTTCCACCTCTAAGATCCTCCTCTGCCCCCTGCTTTGTTTCCCCTTTACTCACTCATCTCCACCAGGTAGATTATACACCACTTTGCTGAAGCATCACTACCTATTTTTCCTTCAACCATGTAAGTAAGCTGCGTGAAGTGGGGACGTTATCTGTTTTGTTTACCTCACTGTCTCTAGGGCCTGAAAGAGCATCTGACACGTAGTAGGTACTCAACCAATGTTTGGCAAGTTAATGAACAAATCTGTTTACGTTTGTAAGTTCCAATAAAAGCGTGCCACTCTGAGAGCAGGATCCATGGCTCATTCACCCCAGTGTCACCCCTGCTTAGCCTAGTGCTGGGAATGGAAATGGGGGTCTTTATTTGGGTGGCGAAGAGTGGAGGGCAAATGCATAGCACAGGAAAAGGCATGGCGGTGGGCTGGGGCTCAGGTGAGGCGCGTTAAATCCTGGAGGGGCTGGGAGGCTG
This sequence comes from Tonatia bakeri, assembly GCA_004024845.1. Classification (NCBI taxonomy): domain Eukaryota; kingdom Metazoa; phylum Chordata; class Mammalia; order Chiroptera; family Phyllostomidae; genus Tonatia; species Tonatia bakeri. The sequence goes on from PVIA01001275.1 coordinate 16,164, forward strand.
CAGGGCAGAGTTGACTCCATCTGATACGGAGCATTACAAGGTCTTGGGACAGAGAAAATTTTACACAGAAACCAGAATTTGAGGCAAGAGTGATCAGGAAGGCATAGAGAGACAGAACGGGGTTTTAAGGTTGCAAAAGTCCCTCACGCCCAGTCACAGAGGATCCCGGGGGAACAGCATCACCTTTGAGTCAGACACCTCAAGGTTTGCCTTCTGACACTTCTAGACCTGCTTATTTTGGGTTAATCACTTTCTAACTCTGACAATTGGTCCTGAGTATGCTGGGAATTACATGAGAAGGTTTATATGTCAGGGATTCCCTAGGGACAAGGGCTGGGGAAGGGACAGGGAGATGACAGTGGCTCTGCCAGCTAAGGACAATGGAAGGCCTCTTTCTGGCATCACCTCTAGCCCAGGCCTTAGTCACCAAGAAACACTTGGTGAAAGGGGCGACACAGTGTCTCGGGTCTCCCCTCCTCCCTGTCCCCCTCAACAGGCTTTACTCTGGGTCAGTTGGAGCCTGAAGTGGCTTTTAAGCAATTAGACTGAGCGCTGGGCACTTGCAAATCTAATTGTTTCGAAAGCCCTTGAAGAGTTTGAGTCTGAGCTCTTAAAATGCCTGAGAAGAGGGGAAATAGTGATGTGGGAGGTGTAAAAGCTCTGGCTTTTCTTCCCCTGCCCACAGCAGTTCTGCCATCCGTCTTCTCAGGGTCGAGGGGGGGCCGGTTCAGGGCAGAAGGGCCCCTCCCCCAGGCTCTAAAGGCTGTGTCCCCTCCCCCGCCCTACCTCAGGTCTCCAAATACCTGCTAATCAAACTCAACGCCCTCTCAGCTAAATTGCTGAGGATTAGAGTTGTCCAACAGTTAGAACCCCCCTCACCATTGGCAAAGCATCTCACCTACACCCCAAAAAACATGTCAACAGCTTCCTGCCATTGCACACCTAACCTCAGAGAGCCCAGCTGTCCCGGGAGAGAGGAAAGACCTGTTTTAGAAGAACAGAAACGCAAGGGAAGCTGACCCTAAGAGAGATGCAAAAGCAGGGAGATCTGGGGACAGAGGGGGTGGGGCTGGGACCAAAACTCTGATAAGAGAATTGGTAAAGAGTCCATGGAGGAGGTGGCATTTGAGCTGACCCTGAAGGGTGAGTAGGATTTTGCAGATCAAATTCATCGTGAGTCCAGGGAATGACCATGAACCCAAAGCAGATCATGGGAGGGCGCAGGACCCTAAGGACCACCATCCTCCCCATCGTGCTCTGACTCTGTTTCCTTGTCTGTCAGATGGATGCCTGAACTAGCTTCGGAGTTCCAGAGGGGACCTTTGGAGCATTTTAGGGGGTGGGGGTGGGGTATGTAGGGTCCAGCTGCCCTCCCCACTTCAACCAGAGCTGTGACTCATAGCTGTTTTCTATTTTGCATTTTAGTGTAAATGAAGTTTATTAAAAGGCTGTACTGCTTTTAAGCCACTCCACCCTTTGTAAATTACTGGAGTAGGTGATTCCCTGGGTCCCTTCCAGCTCTGAGCTCAGAGACTTCCCCTACTAGCTCTCTGCTAGCCCTTCCCTGCTGAGGACGGAGGGAGAAACAAATCCAGAACCTCATTGCCAGGGGCTCTCTTCAGAAATTCCACCCAAGGCCCATGGGCTGCTGCCCAATGGCCCCGAGGAGCTCAGCCCAATGGTCAGACTAGAACGACCCGATCAGTCGGTACCTGAAAAATCCAGCATTAGAGCACTTCCCTTTTCATTTAAGGCAAAGTCCCCCCAACTTTTTTCAGGAGGATGAATTACCTTTCCTTTCACTGAATTGTGAAAAAGAGAGTTTGGATTGCTGCCCTGTATCTACAAGTTGTGTAAGAGGGTGGAGGTGTCATTACCGGCAAAGGCCAAAGCTTGGACCGCAGCCACCAAACAGCATATGGATGTCCTGGCTGAGGCTTCTCGACGGGACAGAGGGTCCCCAGGAATGCCAAAGGAAATTGTCGAGTAAATCAAAGAATGAATGGACAAACAAAGAGGCCATTGCCAAAATGCACTCCTCTCTTGGAAGGGTCACTTTAGAAGCTGTTATCGGTCGTGTTTACCTTGGTGTGAATTAAGTATCTGAGAGCAGCGTTGCTAGGGAGGAAGTGGAGGTTTCTAAAACTGGGTGTCATAAAAAATAACAGAAAAAAGAAAGGTGATGAGTGCAAAACGAGCACTCACATAACTCTGTCCTGGCTGGACTGGCTCCCACTCCCCACCTCACCTCACCCCTGCCACCTCCCCTCAGCCCCCCCTCCCCCTCACACTCTCCCCTTTTCTTCCCTGGAAGCTGGACCCAACTCAGGGCCCAGGTGCTGCAGGGGGAAAGTATTTGGCCCAGCGAAAGGGGGAGGGGAGGGGACAGAGGAGCGGGAGGGGTGTCAGTCTGGGCCATCTTGAGGGTGGTGGCCGGCTGAATCGCTGAGTGTAAACATGGAGGAGGGGCGGTGGCTTCCGGCCTCAGCTCTGGGCAGGAAGGAGAAGGAATTCCTACCTGCCTTCTGCTCCCTTCGCCACCTGCCGCCACAGCCCTTACGCCTCTCAACTACCAGCACAGACTGCAGTCAGTGGGGCCTCTGCAATGGCACCGTCCTGGCCCAGGGCCTCGCCCGCGGGAGATTCCAGCACTGGTCTCCACCCCAGCCTTCCGTGCCTGGACCCCAGGGTGGCCCACACCCTCCGAGGCCTCTGCCCTGGCCCACTGCCCTGGCCCCATTATCCTTTTAGGGGAGCTTTTTCTATCTACAAAAGTCCAGGTAAGTTTAGAAAAAAACAAAAAGAAAACCTCTCATGGGTCTTTCACATGAAGTCAGGTGTATACCCAAGAACAGATCACTTAACCTTTCTGGATTTCAGTGTCTTCCTCAATGGACATAAGTGTGAAGACAGCTTGAAAAGTGTAAAGCAGCCGTCAAGGGTCAGGAATAAATATTAGGCCATTTAATGTGGGTTCAAACCCTGCTTCAACCTCCCACTAGCTGGGTGGTCAGGGCCTCAATTTCTCACCAGAGGTGCCCGTGTGACCTACCTCAAAGCTTTGAGACGTGGATTAAATGAGATAATGTATACAAACCCTGCGGCCCACGCCCCACCGGTGGCAGAGGTTAGTTCTCCACACTACACAATGCCCCCCTATCTGCCACTTTACTCTCCACAGTTTCAGTTACCCACGGCCAAACGAGGCCTGAATATATTAAATGGAAAATTCCAGAAATAATTCATGAGTTTTAAATTTGGCGCCATTCTCAGTTATGTGATGAAATCTCGAGACCCCCCACACTGTCCCCCGGGGATGTGATTCATCCCCGGGTCTGGCGCATGCGCACCGTCCACACTGCCTGCGCATTAGTCACTCGGTGGCTGTCTCGCTGTCAGAGACAGAGAGAGAGCACATTCTCGCAGCTTCTATTACAGAATGTTGTTGTATTACTAGTTATAGTAGCTCATCTCTTAGAGTGTACGCCCAATTTATAAATTAAACTTTATCATAGGTTTAGATAGGACTCCCTGCCATTTCAGGCATCCACCCGGGGGTGTGTCGGACGAGGGAGGACTGCTATAGCTCCTAGAACCTAAGATTATAAGATGTACCGGCACTTTATGGCACACTAAGAATGGATCGTGAGACATAGCTCGGGTTTCGAGATGTGCGCACCTTAGGTTGACGCGAAGCCACATTGTCGGGAGGACTAGGAGGGCATAACAAGAGTGTCTGTCTCCGTAGAAGTAGTTCTCCTTTCGGCATGCATTTCAGAAGCTGATGCCCAGATCAGACCAAAACCTCTGGGGGGAGGGCAAGCCCTGAAATCAACCTCTGCCTTGGTTTCCCCATCTGCAAAACTGGCATGATTCTAGAATCTCCCTCTGGGGCTGTTGTATTAAACGAGCTGATTCATGTAAGTGATTTAGAACTGTGCCAGGCCCACAGAAATGCTGAAATAAATGTTAATGATTACTCAACTCTCTGCCCCAGGCCCTAGCATACACTAGGTGCTTCCTAAATGCTGGTCAAGCAGGAATAGACACACTGTTGCAGGGCTGCTGCCGGCTCTCCCTTCTGCCTGGAGGCCCATCTGGGACAGGCCCTCTCTGGCCTCTGTCCAGGGTGGGGGGCCAGAGAAGAGGCTCACCTGCCCAAGGGCCTTTAGTCCAAAGTTCAAGGAAGCCCCACCCTTCCCCAGCGCTGTGCCCCACCCCCCGCCCCCCCCCTAGGGTGCTGCCTTCGGTGGGCTCGGCCGCCAGCCTGGTAATGGCCCTGCCGAGACCTCAAGGAGTCAATGACGAGAACCAAACTTCTCCCCCAGCCTCCACCCCTCCCTTTTTCTGCTTTCTTATTTTCTTTTCCATAAAGATTAGTCTGTGTTGCTCCTCTATCAAGGCCTGGAGGATAAACATGTGGTCCCGAGGCAGAGAAACCCCAGGCTTTAAGTCCCCTGGCTGCCCCCACCTCGGCAGCATAAACCCAGGGCTTTTAAGCAAGGAATGGTTTTCAGTAAATCTCTCCTATCAGCAGAAACCTTTGAAAGAGTTTGTTTAAAGGCCAGGGAGATAAACAGCAAGGAGAAGTGTTTGTTTAAGATGTATGTTCTGTGTGGGCACTCTGGGGCCCGGATTCACATCTAAGGGAGAAGAGCCTCTCAAGAGTCCAGGGTCCGGGCCTCCTTGGGGCTCTTGGGGCTCTGGGTGTGGACTCCAGCCTAAGCAGGAACCCAGTCCTCGGGGGTGGGAGGGAGCTGCACTACACCTGCAGGCCCCTCCCAGTCTGGGGTGGGGAAGGGGGGGTGCTGAAAGTTGCTGCTGGATGGGGAAGGCGCCTTCCTCACCCTGTTAGGAGGAAGGTCCCAGAAGGTCAGCCTGCAGGTGAGGAATCTCCCAAGAAGCCAGCTTCCGCATACCCCCAACTCAAAAATTTCACAAGGGCCTGGCTCGAGGCCCCTCAAATTGCTCCATACTCAGCAGCCCAAAATGAATGAGGACTTTGAATCTGGGTATTGCCAGCTCTGTGAACTCAGACAAGTCACCTAGCCCATAGCTAGAGCTGCAGGTCTGCTCAGTTGTGAGAATATCTACTGCGCCTGCCTCAGAGGGTTTTGAGTGCTTTTCCTTCTATTTGACAAACAGGCATTGAGTACCTGCTGTACACCAGACGCCGTTCGAAGTGCTTGGGCTATGACAGAAAACAAAATAAACAAAGCCTCTGCCCTTTGGGAGCCTAAAATGAAGGGAAATAGACGATGAACATAATGATGGGTAAATTATGCATTAGAAGGTGAGAGGAGCTATGGGAAGAAATAGAACAGGGTAGAAGGAACTGGGAAAAGATGGTGAGGTTCGGCCCTGCGGGCAGGTGGTCTCTGAAGTGGATGCAGACCTCGGAGGGTAGAGGGGTCCAGGCAGAGCTCTCAAAGGGCCTGGAGGATTGAATGAAATGCCCTGTATCATGCACCTAGTAAGAGCCCTGGAGCCTGGTCTTGTGGTCAGAAATCATAGCCGATTTTGCTGTCGTCATTGGTGTTGAAGCAGTTACTGAGGGCCGAAGGGCTTTTAGGGAGGAAGCAGGACTTGAGCTGGGTTTCCCCTGGAATTCCTTCCCCCAATAAGTAAGGGAGAGATGACATCTGTGGAGCAGTGCACCTTGAAGGTGGGGATACAGGCAGACCGATGGCAGAGCTCCTGGGGCCTGAGGGGTCCAGGGTCAGAGGCAGCTGGGCTCCCAAGGAAAAGCCTCAGCTGGGACACGGGGTTTGGGCTCTAATCCCGGCTCTGCCCCTTGCCCAGCACTTCATCGGGGCAAGTACCTTGCAGCTTCCAGGGTTGTTCTTTCCTCTCCAGTAAAATGGGAATACTATATCCACCCCTCACTGGGTAGCTGGGAGGACAGAGGTAGCATGGGGAGTGTTTGTGCCTGGAGCATAGCAGATGCTCAATAAATGTTGGATTTGTGTTCCGGGCCCCCCCTCGTCCTCTCAGACTCCTTTCTGGCTCTTCCGCGGGAGGGCGAGTGAATGGTGACGGGCCACCTTGTCCAGAATTGAAGGAGATGCCAGGCTGCTGAGCTTTGTCTTCGTGCAGCCGAAAGGCAGTCCCACTAGAGAAAGTTTAGATTTGTTCCTGGGCTCCAAAGGGAAGGTAGGAATTTCAGGGAAACTGTTTTCCCTCCTTGCAGGAGGAATTTTTCAGTAATCAGTGGTGAAATGGACCTCTTTCCAGTTGCGAGTTCCTGCTTATGGTCTCGTGAGCAGAGGTGCTGGGTTTGGACAGAGGTTGAGCAGAGGAGAATCCTGCTCGGGGAGGAGTCTGACCCGCTGGTTTTGGGGTTCCTCCCAGCTGTGAGATTTGGGGGTTGGGTTCCATTCCTACGGCTCTACGGTTCACAGATATCTGTCCACACACCAGACTGTCTCTATTGCCTTGTGAAACTCTGCCACGAGATAGGCCAACACGTCTGACAGATGAGTCCACGCTGGGCTTGGAGTGGTCACGGGTGAGTGTGTCGGTCCTGCTTGGTAACCTGGGGCAGTTTGATGGGGCCTAGGATGTGTTAACCCAAAAGTACAAGAACTGGTGAAATTTCAGCCCCTGTGAGAGAGACCGAGAGACAGATCCGTTTGGAGAAACATGCCTGAGTAGTTTACCAGATAGTCCCTGGTACCATCCAAACCCTAATAGTCCCTGGTACCCTCCAAACCCTACCTTCAGTAAGACTAAACTGAGCTAAGACCACAGACCAGGGACTGGTCTCCGAGGGTTGCGGGGCCTGACCACCAGCTCAGCTCTTCCTCACGGCCCAGCTGAAGTAGCAGGGGACCTCTGGGCACATTCTCCCTGCCCCACGCGTGCCTTGCCAAGAAGAACCCTCGGCCTGGCAGCTGGAAGCCTGCACTTTTCTTTTCAAAGCCTCTACATCTCCTTTCCCTCCTCCTCGGTCCTCCCCCCCACACCCCGCCCCACCAAAAGGAGGATGCCCCTTCTGTTGAGTACACAGCCTGTAATTTTGCTGTCAGATCTCAACCAGGAGGTCAGTGTTGTGACTGACTGTTTAAGGATCGCTCCCTTAGGGTAATTACACTAAATTCCCTTCTGAAGGACAGCTCTCTCTGGATAGAATGCAAGAAAACCCCGCATTCCCCATTCACGGAAATTTATGATTTCTGTCGTTGTCGCTGGCACTCTGGCAGCGAGACACTTGAGGAGCTCTAACTGCTCCGCTCAGAGGTGAGTCTGCAGGATGGGAGGACCCAGTTGGGGGGGAGGGGACGTGGGGGTGGTGGGAGATGGTCCAGCAGCAGTGGGAGGGGGGATCCAGAGGGGCTGCACTGGGAGCCGCCCCGCCCCCAGTGGGAACTAGGCCAGAGCCAGGAGTATCTCCACTCAGAGCTGCCCATGACCCCACTTGGGAAAGCAGGAAGGCCCCCTGCTGATGTCCACCCCATGAGAGGAGACCCGTGGGGCTCGTCCTTTAACAGGTTGGCATTGAGTGCCCATCCCCAGCCCTGCACTGAGCTAGACACTGATGGGGGGAGGGGGGCGCTGAGATGGACAGCAGCCCCTCTGGAAAGAGCTGGAAGGCTCCAGCAAAACAAAGCACTTGCACAGAAGAAGTGAATTAGTATCATAGCCCCCCTCCACCCCAAACCCCTTCAGAGGGGCAATGCCCTGACCCTTGCCCCCATCTGTGCCAAGGGAAGATGGCAGAAATGGCCAAGAGCTTCCAGATCTAACACCCCAGCAGCCCCTGCACACACACGTCTCCCCACCCCAGGGAGACCCCAGCGAGAGTTGGGGAGTCACTCACCCACGACAAACAGTTAAAAGAAAGAAAGCGGGTCTGGCGATATCAATGCACTTTGATAACAATAAACTCTGCTTTTAATTTATGCTAATGTGTAGGGCTGTGGTGACAGTAAGAACTAAATTACAGAGTGGCTTTCGAGCTGGTAATTATCCCTCCATTTTTCGCTGCTCTGGAAGATGGACACACAATTATGCTCTCTTGCTGTATATTAATACAGATTCTTGACATCTTCAGCAGACCTAGAGCTGTCATCGAGCTTTTTGTCTCCTTTAATTGAAAATTAATGGTTACTGGGTTGCCACGGAAACAGAGGCCACGGACGCCAGTGGCGCTCACGTCTCACTGAGGGACTGGCGGCTTCAAGAGTCCGGAATGACCTTGAAAGTTAAAAGAAAAAAAACTTAAAAAAGAAAGGGAGAGGAGGGGAAATGAGGACAGGAGGATGGGAGAGTGTGTGGGAGCTGAAAGAGAGAAGGAGAGAAAAAGAATAAAAATTTTAACAACAGAAAATTTGCAGGAGGTTGGGAGCATGGATGCTTGAGAAATTAAATTAGTAAGTTTTATCTCTCGATTTTTATCTCTTAACTCTCTCTCACCCACCCCCCTCTCTGACCCATTGAAAACCTGGGAGTTGGGGTCTCAGCTCCAAATCCAAGAGTGAACAGACCTGTCGGAGGAGGAAGAGACAAAGGCTCCTTGGTGCCTCGGAAGGTGGCAGGCAGGGCCGGGGCAGGGCTGAGGTGTGCATGTGGGCACTTCCCCGGGGGGAAGTGGGCTGTGCTGTCAGACATGGGGACCCGGGAGGGGGCTGCTTCCTGGGGAGCCCAGGAGCTGCCACAACATTGCTCCCGCACTAATGAGCAGGTAAAAGGGCTCTGTCGGCTGGGCCTTCAGCAAGAAGGCATAACAAAAGAAGTCAAGTGAGTCAGAGCTGGAGGGTGCAGAGGGGGAGGGTCCTGGCAGAGGGAGGCACCGTTTGGTTTGCCCAGGGAGATAAGAGGTAAATAAAGCCAGGTAGTTCCCTGTAACTCTGGCTAGGCCAGTGGCTCTGGGCTTGGGAATGTTTCTTCCTAGGAGAAGTTGGGAGACCCAACAGAGAAGCGGTGGGGACCCCTGGGTGTTCTGACAGGGAAAGTTGGCTCATTTCTGATGGGCCCACCCCCTCAGTTCCTCAGCCCAGAGTGCAGGCTCCAGAAACGCAATGCAGTTCAGCAATGGTGGGTTGTCCGCAAGGGGCCAGGAGCCAAACCAGTGCATCAGACGAAGAGCTTGCACCGGACAGCCTCACTGGGGACTGGAGACAGACAGACGTATGAACAAACAAGGCAGAGTCAGCTGCCCCTCCAAGATTCCTCTACCAGGATGTCTGTCCCAGTGTTGTTTATCACAGCACACACCCAGGAACAATCGGGGTGGCCGACAGCTGAGAACTGATAACATTATATGCCTTCTGATGCACCCAAAAGACAGAGGACTCCACAGTCATTTCAAATTACGGTGGAGAAGAATATTGAGCAACCTGGGGAAAGGTTCTCGATATTCTGTTTAATGAAAAAAATCAGTTTAAAAAATGGTAACACATTTAAGATTTTATGATCCCGCTTCTAAATGTTTTGACATATCTGTACATTAAGCATGTTATGCTGTAATAAAAGGTCACCTATATGTGTATGTTTGTGAATATGTGTGTGAGCACTGTGAATAGGTGTGTGAATGCTCACGAGTGTGTGTATATATGTATATGTGTGTGTGTATGTATATATATCTCATTTGCTTTTGGAAAATATTTCTTTTCCTTCAGTGACAGTTTATATTCAGTAGTTTGTATTAGTTTCAGGTGTAGAGCAGAGTGGTTAGATAACCATATAGTTTACAAAGTGGTCCCCCCAATATTTCAAGTATCTGGCACCATACACAGTCATCACGATAACATCGACCTTCTTTCCTATGTTGTAATACACGTCCCTGTGACTAACCAATGTGTACGTGTATTTAAAACACTAAAAGATGCAGTAAAATCTTACCATGGTTATCTGTGAGTTGGTGGCATTATCTTTATATGTACTTTATCTTCTTTTTTGTTTTTATGTGTTTTACAAATTTTCTGTAATAAATATATATAATTTTTATTGGCAAGGGGTAAAAAAAGATGATTTTGAAACTAGCTTTTCCGGAAGCCAGTCCCCTAGACGTAAAATCTGCAGGCAGGAGCTCCCCACAAACATCGGAGACTAGGCCCCGGTGCTTTCCCCAGAGACCTCCGGTAGACCCTTTTCTCAGTGACCAGTACCCCAACTCTGGCTCTCACGCTCACCCAGGCCCTTTCCCCACCCCCAGCCTGTGGCCAGGGTGTCCAGAGATAGGGTGAAGGGCAGAGGACCCCAGGAGGAGCTGCAGGCTGAGCCAGGGAAGCAGGCCCCACTGCGGGCAGTCCTGGAGGCCAGGAACTGCCCCACCTCTTGGTGCCCGTGTCATCTTCACCCCATTCCCCAGACCAGGCGATTGAAGGCCAGAGATGCTAACTGATTTGCTCCAAGTCACGCAGCTGGTCGGTGGCAGAGCTGGAACTTAACCCCAGGGGCCGTCTGCTGCCAGGTTTATAGTCCTGCACCTTTCTCTGCTGCTTTATCCCTCACCAGGTCTACAGAACCCAAGGAGCTCTGGAAGCCTCTATGAATTGCTTAAAGTTCTGGAATAAGCCCCATTCTGGGAAGGTCACCATGATAAACAGTATCTCTTCATGGTCTTTGCGCCCTTGGCTTGCCCTTGGCAGCCCTGGAAGAGAGTAGTCGTGTTACCCCGGTTAGAGCAGAGACTGTGGAGAAAGACCGGTTGGGATGGGACTCCTGGGAAGTGTATCCTTCCTACTTCTCCCCAGACACATCCTGAAATCCCACCCCTCTCAGACCCCACGCTCACTTGGCACATGGGAGTATGCTTCTCCCCCCAATCTATTCCTTCGCCCCTGCCAAGCCTCAGCCTCCAAAATCCCTTCCTCCAGGAAGCTTTCCGGTGATTAACCTCACATTGCCACCGTTACTGCTTCACTCTGCCCTCGATCATAAGCTAGACCACCCTCATCGCACACGTCCTCTGCGGCAGGCTCTGCTCCCAGTAATTCTCCTGTGTTCACTCCCTTAATCCTCTCAACAACCTTATAAGGAGGTGCTACTATTTTCTCCCACTGAGGCATAGAGGTCAAGGTCACACTGCAAATCTGTGGCAGAGTCCCAGGCTGTCTGAGACCAGAGGCTACACTCCTAAGCCACCACACCAGTGACAATGCCAGGGACTGAGGTTTTGCTAGAATTGTGTTGCACGGGTCATCTGGAACCCTGTTGCCCGTGTGGCTGGGCTCTGGTGACATTTCAGTGATGAGAAAGGTCTTGGTGATGACCTTTCCCCGGAACAGGGCATCTTGCATTGAAAGGCAGGTGGAAACAGGCTCGTCCACTTTCTGGGGGAGGGCTCTGTGGGCCTGATCAGCTCTGTCCCCACTAGTCCTGTTGGGGTGGTCAGACCCCGGCACAGTCAGGACAGGCTCTGCATCCCGTGCTAGGAGGGTAACAGGACGGGGGCTAGCGGCCTGGGGTTGACTAGGGAAAGTCACCAGGGAAGGGTCCCAGGCGAGGGTCTGCATGCAGGCTGCCTGCACTGGGTGAGCCCTGAGAACCAGAGGCCTGGCACCCTCTCCTCTCCACTGCCCTTCCTCCCACCTCCCTGCCTCACCCCTGCCCACAACCCTCCCCGGCCACCTTCCCAGAGCGAGAGCAAACAAGAGAAACCCAGCAGCAGCAGCAGCAGCAGCGGCGGCGGCGGCAGCAGCGGCGGCAGCGGCAGCAGTGGCACTGAGGAGAGCAGGGAACTTGCCTTCATTTCCCCAGCTTCCCTGATCCCGACCTTAATCCCCGCTCAGCAGCCTGTCAGCCCAGTTGTTCTCAAGCTGACATTGCTGCAGGCGCCTTCTCGGCAGCCTTTCCTCAGATCTGCCTCCTCCGGGACTTCTGAAGAAGAGCCCGAGGTTTCTCTGTTACAGCCGGCTTCACTCGCTGCCCTCAAGCAAAGCCTGGACTCCCGGAGGGCCACAGGGAGAGGGGGCTACGGGGGGCAGTGCCAGGCCTGACATTTCAGAGGAAGAGGTGAGGACAGAGGTGGCTGGACCCCAGAGGCTTCCAGAGTGAGGGTCAGACCTGGGGCAGGAGCCTGGCCAATGCCGCTGGCCTCCTCAAAGCAGGAGAAGCCTTGCTCAGGTGTCTGGGCCTGAGAGACAGGGGAAACTGAGACTGGAGCCCAGGGAATTCAGGCTGGCACTGGTTCTAGCTGTGGAGAAAGCAGAGGTACCTTTGACTTTCTGAATCTGTCGGGAAATCACATCTCAGTGTAGGTTAGCAGGAGGACAGCTGGGGCCTGCACCCAGTCTGTATGAAAGAACACCCATATGTGCGTACTTGTTAACCAGTTGACTTTCTGAACACCTACTGGGTGCTGGGTGTTGGGAAAGAAGTAGGAAAGGCAGCCCGTGAAAGGAATGAAGTGTGAACTTGGCATTGGCATGGTCCTGACCGAGCCCCAGCTCCACTGTGTTTCCTCGGGCCAATCCCTCTGCTTTCCTGAGCCCCATTTTTCTCATCTACCAGGTGGGGGGTTATAATGAAAGCTTCCTTTCAGGATCAGTGGGAAGTTTAGGGACAAGTGTGCCGAGCTCCTGGGGTTGAGGGTGACTTGTACTATTCAGGTCACCCTCCACACAGCACATCGGAGTCCAGAGCTCTGGGCTGGCAGGACAGGGGCTCAGCCTGCAGGAAAGCGCCCTGAGAGTGTGTGTGTGTGTGCATGTGTGCGTGCATGTGTGCGCGCACACGTGCGTGTGTGTGCCGGTGAGTGTCGGTGGGGGATACGGGGCTGCCCTGGGCAGGGCCCCCGCCAAACTGCTGTGGAGTCTCCAGCCACAGCCTGGACAAACCTCCAGGGCCCTGGGCTCTGGTTAGTCCCCCCCACACACACTCCTGCCCTGCAGAGGGACAGGGATGCAGGAGGCTCCTGGAAACACAGAAAGGGCCATCTTTTGAGGCCCCTCACATGGCCCCTCTCTCCTGGGACTCCTTCAGAGCCACAAGAAATCCCAGGACTAAATTAGAAGGTAAGACCCAAGACCCCAGGCGCTGGGTTCTAAAGGTCTTGTCCTGGAAATGTGACCACTTCCCCTCAGCCGGAGATGCACGGGACAGTCTTGGGAGAGCCCCTCAGGTCGCCAGATGGAACTGACCCCATGGTGCCTGCACACGCACCTCTCCCCGGGACTCCAGGGGCAGGGCTTCCTGGTCCATCTTCCACCATGGACTCTTCATACCTGGGGTCAGGACTGCTGCGTTTCCTCAGTAGGCGGCCGGGGATACCCCTGGGTCTTCCTGCCAGGCACAGCACGGGCTCCCTGCACTGGCATTCATAGAGACAGGCTCAGACTGCGCAGGTGGCCTTCGAACTTCCCAAGAACCTCCCTGCATCGGGGTTGGGGGAGCAGGGCAGCTTCCTGCTGCTTCTCCCCTCCCTAGAGAATCCCCTGAAAGATGGTCTGCCATAGTGTTTTGGGGAGAGACTCCGGGGGGCAGGTCTCAGATCTCTGACATCTCATGAGCCCCCACATTCCAGCCCCCCACACCCTTGTAACTACTCCCACCTGCCTGAGCAGAATTCTCCCAAGGGAGGTGCCCCTGGGAGAAGGGGGCAGTGGGATGTGGGAGTTTGAAGTCCTGGCTCTGCAGGGCCAGTTGAGCAGACCATGGCAAGGCCCTCCGGGTCCTCGCCCCTCAGTGCCCTCACCTGGGAAGCAGCAGCCAAGAACTGAGGCCTTGTGGTCGGGGGAGACCACAGACATTAGAGTGCTAAGTGGATCCTCACAGGAGGAGCCCTTCCAGCCCCTCCCCCTAAGAGGTTCAGGCTGCCTAGAAAGCCCCTGGACCACTGGCTGCTCTCAGGGAGCCCTAGCCTCACGCTGTCTGGCTCCCAACACAAGCTCATCCATTGGAGGGGTTGCAGAAGCAGCTGGAAAGGGACCTTACCCACCCAACTCCTTCCAAATCAGTGAAGTCAGAGGACCCGGGTCTAAGGCAGCCTTGAGCTGTGACGTTTGCCCTGGGGTGTTGAGGAGGTATGGAGGGTAAGAACCAGGGGGGGACTCTGGGTGCCGGATCCCAAAGATCCCCTGAGTGTGATACCAGAAACTTGAACCCGAGGTCCCCCCCCCCCAAGCCACCGTCCGGAAAAAATAAACTATTTCCTGCAACCAGCTCCGAAACGAAGTCTGTGAGTGAGCTGTGACACATGTTACATAAATAGAAGCCGCAGAGGGGAAAAGCCTGTTTTCTCTTTCATTATTTATCACTCTCTAACCATCTCCAGCTGGGTGAGTAAACAGGCGCATTGGCCCATAATGAGGAACAGGCTGCCGCTGCGGGGCGGGGCAGCGCGGGGGTGAGAGTGCAAGCGCGTGTCTGTCGGTCTGTCTGTCTGCTCCTGAGCTGGAAGACTGGGAGTCTGTGATGGGGCAGGCTGTGGGGGCCCTTGGCCCCGGCCAGCAAGGGGCTGTCCACCTGGTGCCCTGGCTGGGCTGGGGCAGAGTGGCCGGCCGAGCATCCCCAGGCCGAGGGTTGGGCGGGGATGGGGTGGGCTGGCTGGAGAAGGAGTCAGAAGAGGAGAGACTGTGTGGGTGGGAGAGGATGTGAGAGGTATGAGCCAAGTGCGAGGCTGCAAATGTGCCAGGTCTCAGAGCATGACCCCCACGGGGTGGCCCCTGAGTGTGGCCAGCGGGATGTGTGGGACGGGGCAGGGGCGGGAGGGCATGTGAAGGAAAGTGACTGTAAGGCACGTGGGGGACTGGATGTAAGGCTGGGAGACTGGGGGACAGAGTATGTGAGTGTGTGTGTGTGTGCTGTGTGCGCGATCCTGGCCGTGTGTATGGCTATGTGTGATTCTGTGACTATGGGAAGGCGTGAATGTTCGAGTGTGCATGTCTGTGTGACTTCAATAGTGAGGACAGCTGTGTGTGACTCTGAGAGTGTGCTAAGTACATGTGACATTTTATGGCCAAAAGGTGTTATTTTGGGTTGAATTGTGTCTGTCAAAAAAGATATGCTGAAGTCCTAACCCCCAGCACCTCAGAATGTGACCTTATTTGGAAATAGGATCATAACAGATGTAATCACATAAGTTGAGGTCATACTGACACAGGGTGGCCCCCAGTGTGATAGGACTAGGGTCCTGATAAAAAGATGTTCCTGTGGAGATGGAAGCAGAGATTGGAGCGATGCATCTGTAAGCCAAGAACACCCGGGACTAGCAGATGCTTGCAAGAAGCTAGGCAGTGGCAAAGAAGGATCCTCCCCTATAAGTCTCAGAAAGCATCTGGAGTTTGGACTCCTCCCAATGTATGAGACAATAAAGTTCTCTTGTTTTCAGTCACCAGTGAGTGGCACTTTGCTATGGCAGTCCTAGGAAACTGACACGGAGGTGTATAATATGCAGTATGAGCTCGGAGTGTGTGAATCGGTGTGGGAATGTGTGTGTGTGTGCATGTGTGCAAGACCCTAGCAGTAAAGATGGTTACAGGTGTGTCTACTGACCGTGGGAGGGCGTACATGCATGTGTAAGACCAGAGAATGTGTGAATGTGTGTGTTTGTAGGTACTGGCACACACACACCCTTGGTTTCTAAATATCATCATCCGAGAGAGGAGCCCAGCGGCCTTCCTTCCCCTCTGGCTGTCAGGCCCTGTACCCTGTCCTGCCCTTGGGCGGCAGCCCTGCCTGCCTGGAGGAGGGCTGAGACTGTCCTGCCCCAGGATCACCCCAACATCAAGGGTGATCCCAACTTTAAACCCAACTCCAGCTCACAGGGCCCAGAGTCCTCATTGGGGACCCCAAGAAGGTCAGGCCCAGCAGCTGGAGGAAGATGAGGGGTCAGATTCCTTGTCTGTGGTCCTGGGCATGCTTGCCTGAAGCCTGATTTTTCTCTAGTTTGGGACTAGTTATAACTCCTGCATGGGGAGTTATAAGAAGGACAGGCTTAAACCTAGAGATTCTTGAAGCATGTGGACCGGGCCCATCCCAGTCGACCACTGGGTGTCACAGAGCCAGCTGGAGCTTAGCCTCCCAGCCAGCCTGTCCTCCTCCTGGCCCAGCCTCTCCTGCCCCAGCCAGGGGACACCACATTTCAATTACGAAGCACAGGTCACGAGGCCCTTGTCTTAGAATCTGCAAAGGTGTCCTGGAGAGCCCCTGCTGTGAAAACCCAGGCAGCCATGTCTCTCTGAGCCTCAGTTTCCCTTCTGTGAAAAGGGCACAACCACCCTTGCCTTGCCTACTTTGTAGGAATGGTGTCAGGATTGGGGGTGGGGCTAATGGACATGAACTTGTCTTACAAAGAATTGCCTCATAAAAGGCCCGCACAGCCGGACTCTGTGAAAGGAGCACTGCCAAGGCAGCCCCGCCCCGCAAGACCTGCAGTACTGACATCACCGCCACCGTCAGAGCGGTCTGCTGCCCCCTTTCCAGCTCCCCACATCTCTTCCCTTAGCTCTGGAAGGCGTCTGAAACCTGTGGCGCCTTGGCCACGTCCTGCCTGTTCTTGTATGGTCTGTGAACTAAGAATAATTTTTATGGATGAGTACTTGATGATAGGGAGCACTAACTTTGAACCCCAATTAAAAGATATATCCCCCTCCCCCATCCTATTCTTCTAATTAGTAGACTTGTATTAAAAAAAAAACTGTGTTGTACTCCATTATTACTATAACTGTAATCCCATCAGTCAAAATTTGGGGGAAATTTGTTTTCTCTCTTGTTGTATAAATCTCTACATATAATAATATCCTCAATCTTGCCTTGGCCTACAGAGCCTACAATGTTCACTGTCTGTCCGGTTACTGAAAACGTTTGCTGGTGTCTGCCTCCACGAGAGTACTGCCGTTACAGAAACATGCTGGCCATAGTTCGCCAGCCCCAGAAATAGAACCCTCGAAGCCCTTGGCCATTTGGATTGGTTTGGGGAAGGGCAAATGAATCTCTCATCAGGTCCCAACATGCCAGCATTTGCTTGCTCAGCTCACTGGACTGAACTAGGCAGGACGTGAGTCTGAAGCTGATGGGGCTCCCTCCAAAGACCGAGAATGAAGCGCCTCCCCCACCCCCGCAAGCCCAGGGAAAGACAGAGTTAGCGATGGAGAGAACCCGACAACATCACTTTAAGCCCTTGGATCACACGTGACCTGCAGCAAGGCCCACCCCTTGATTATTCAGTCACACAAGTCAGTCAGTTCCCATTGTTACTTAAGCCACTTGGAGTGAATTCTCTGATACTTGCACAGAAACAAAAGCACATGAGTGCCCAGCCCAGCTCAGGACATTCAAGGAAGATTTCCAAGAGTTGTCATCGAAGCTGGGACTTAGAGGTAGCCCTGAAAGCAAGCGGATGGAAAGGTATTGTAAGCAAATGACAGGAGGAAAAAGCACAGCACCTGCCACTAGTTTCAAGTGGAAGAACTGGGAGCAGCCAGGGATGGGAACAGAGGTTGAAGCAAGGATAGCTTGTGCCCAGAACATCAGGCCAAAGTACTTGACTTTGGCCCTGGGGGAATGGATCTGGAGCAATACATGATAAGTTCAGATTGGCAACTTATTATTTTAATCAAAAATATTTATTTGTCAATTACACTTGACATTCAATATTATATTAGTTTCAGGTGCACAACATAATTGGTTAGATATTTATAAACTTACAGAGGGGTCCCCTTGGTAAGTCCAGTGCCCCCGGCACCACACGCACTTATTGCAGATCATTGACCCCGTCCCCCATGCTGCACTTCTTCCTCTCCTCACCTTTCTCACCCAGCCCCCCAGTGCCCTCCCCGTCGGGCAACCCTCAGTTTGTTCTCTGCATCTATGAGTCTGTTTCTGTTTTGTTTGTTCCTTTATTTTGTTTTTTAGATTCACTTATAAATGAAATCATATGGTATTTGTCTTCCTCTGTCTCACTTAGTCCACTTAGCATAATATTGTTTAGGTTCATCCATGCTGTCGCAAGTGCTAAGATTTCATTCCTTTTTGTAGCCGAGTAATATTCCATTACGTATGTGTAACACAGCTTTTTCTTATCCATTCATCTGTTAAAGGGCAGTTAGGTTGTTTCCATATCTTGCTGTTGTAAATAACGCTGCAATGAACACAGGGGTACATATATTCTTTTGAATTAGTGTTTTGGGTTTCTTTGTATAAATATGCAGAAGTAGAATTACTGGGTCATCAGGTAGTTCGATTTTTAATTTTTTGGAGGAACTTCCCTACTGTTTTCCATAGTGGCTACACCAGTTTACAAGTCCAAGTCTGGCACTTCAGACAGAACATTTGACCGAGGGAGGATGGACTGGAGGGCGGTGCCGGAAGGAGATTAGGTAGGAAGAGGGACAGCAGGTAGGAGGCTGTGGGAATACCCAAGTGGGGGTGAAGAGGGTGCAGACCAACAGCAGCGGGAGTGGGGGTGGAGAGAAGGAAATGACTGTAAAAATTATTCTGGAATCTGCCCTGGCTGGTGTGGCTCAGTGGGTCGAACACCGGCCTGAGAACTGATAGGTCGCCAGTTCCATTCTCAGTCAGGGCACAGGCCTAGGTCACAGGCCAGGTCCCCAGTTGGGGACGTGAGAGGCAACTGATCAATGTATCTCTCCCTTTCTTTCTCCCTTCCTTTCCTTTTCTCTAGGAATAAATAAACAAATCTTTTTTTTTTAAAAAAAAAAAAGAGCCCTGGCTGGTGTAGCTCAGTGGATTGAGCTCGGGCTGCGAACCAGGCATTGCAGGTTCGATTCCCAGTCAGGGCACATGCCTAGGTTGCAGGCCGTGTCCCCCAGCAACCGCACACTGATGTTTCTCCCTCTCTCTCTCTCCCTCCCTTCCCTCTCTAAAAATAAATAAATAAAATCTTAAAAAAAAAAAAAAAGAAAAAAAAAGAAAGAAAAATAAATATTCTGGAATCCACATCCATAGAACTTGATGACTGATTGGAGGCAAAGAGAAGGAACAGGGAGAATCAAAGGGTGATTCCTGGTTTCTAGAGTGACTGGTGGACCACGATGACACCACTGGGGAGAACATGCAGGGGCAGGGCACGTTTTTGGATGCAGATGATGACTTGGGTCTGGGAGATGTTGACTATGCCATCATTGGGGGTTCACAGACATGGAGGTGGAAGTGAGGTCCGAGTCAGGAATGGTACTTGGAGCCAACCACTCCCAGGTGGTAGTTAAAACCCTGAGAGGAGATGGGATTGTCCACGAGGCCGTGCAGCTTGTGGGAGCAACGGGTCAAGGCTGCAGCTTTGAGAACACCAAGCATTTAAGAGGGGACCGTGGGAGGTGACATGAACACACAAAGGCACATGGAAAGGGAAAGTCAAGGAGAAGAAGAGAAGGGCAGAGTGTGGCCGGTGCTGGCGCCCTGCCAGTGTCTCTCAGCACTTAACCTCTAGACAGAGAAGGTTGCTTACTGCCAACACATGCTCTTTGCCTGAGGGTTTTTTCCTGGCCGTGGAAACACTGTTGGCGCCAGATCAGGGCAAGCCGGAAGTGCTGGAGAGTTAATGTGCCTGGAAACAGCCCTCAACCAATGACCGAGAGGGAGTTGGTGGATAAATACCCCAGCTTCCTTGCCCGTGGTGTGGAGGACTCGAGGCATGTCTCATGCATCTTCCGGAGTTCCCCAGCGGGACTGCACCTCTCTCGCTCACGTGGTAGCATGACCTGCATGACGACACTCCCTGTACTGGCTCCCTGCCCTTCCTTCTCACTTTCCCGCTCCCTACTGGTATTTCCTGGGACCGCTTCCCAAGTGAACAACTTGCACTGGAGCGCTTGTCTCAGAGTCTGCCTCTGGGAGGACCTAAACTACGACGAAGGTGTCGTGAAAACCAAACAAGTAGAAAATTACAAGAAGTTCTGTCCATGTAACTTCTGTCTGTGGGGAATCATGTCCCCCTGTCCATGCACCGTGCCCACCTCCACACTCATGAAAGAGGAAGGCCAGTTTCTCACCCAGCCTTGAGGTTCTCAGTAGGGGACTTTCCACATCTCCAGGCTGAGCAAACCTCACTATCAACAAATCCTTTCCTATTTCTCACCTTAGTTCCCCCTGCTTTCACAGGGGCTGCTACGTCCAGGGAAGTCTGATCAGGGTCCCTCGAATAACACAAAGGCTTGGAAAGATTCCTCAGCTCCAAGCCGCCCTCTCCTTGCACCCCGGGCTTAGTCCCCTCCTCTTCCAGCACTTCAAGGGGCTTTCACTTCTTTCCTTTTGTTTTATGTCTAGCCCTGTAGGTATTCATCACCATTTTCTGTTCAGGACCCAGGGGCTGGCTCTGTCTACCCACTGGTGACTCACCAGGAGGCAGGGAGGGCTGGGTGGCCTGGAGACATTTCAGCCTGTGATGCCTGACCCACCCTGTTCCTCACCTCTAACCTCTCAAGGCAAGAAACCAAGGGGAATGGACTTGAACCAGACTTCCAGGACAGGGGGGAGTGCCCTCAAGAAGCCATGTGGTACAGCAATGACCTAGAGTGGCGTGTCAGCTGCGAACGCCGGCACTTCTCTTATGTAATGTGAAACTGTGGGTGAGTTTCAACATTTCGCAGCTTGGGTCTTGTCATTTGTAAAATGAAGATAATAACAGTACCCACCTGACTTAGGCTGGGTTCCCCCAGAAGCGGCCCAGTCCACATGGCTGATTTAGGAAACCCCACGAGAGAAGTGGGGGACTAAGATAAGGAAGGGAAAGAAGGCAGTAAAGTGTGCTGTGCAGCCAGCTAACTAGGGTGGGCTGCCTTGCTGGGGAACCCCTGGGAGTCCGGGGAGCATGCACACCCCAGAGTCACCCCACAGAGGGGTGAGGGAGTGGGGCATTCATACACGAATTCCCTGACGCTCTGGCCTCCCACACAGTGGCGGCGGCAGCAGAGTGGGTTCCAGTGCCCAGAGGCTGCCCTCAGGCAAGGCCAGGCAGGCGCTGTGAGTGGAAGTCTTGAGGGTGGAAGTGGTCAGGGCACGGGTGCACGGAACAGAGGGTGCCAGCAGCACCGGGCGCACCATCTCAGAGGGCTGCTCGGAGTGAAATGAGGTCACCCATGAAGAATGGTTAACACCATGCCTAACGCACAGGGTTCTTCTCTAATCCAGACCCGACCTCCCTCCGGCCTTCAGAGGCCGGGCTTAGGGACCTCCTGCTGCCTAATGATTATGAAGGAGGCCTTGGGGGCTGGAAGGGTCAAGGGCGGAGGGGACTAGAGGAGAGGAGGGCAGAAAGGAGAGGGGGTGCAGGAGAACTGGAAAGAAGGTGAGCCCTGGGGCCCAGGCCAGGCACGGAATGTGGCTCAGACCAGTGTGCGGAAGCCCCAGAAAAAAGTGTGAGCCCCACTCTGTGGCCCGGCAGATGCCACAAACAATAGGAAATGTATGAAGACATGCAGCCACGCTAAGTGGCTCTTCTCTCTCCGTGTAGCCACACTAAGTCCACTGCCTCCACCACCTGGGACACTGCCTTCTCTTAAAAACAACATTAAAACACCACAACACTGGGTCCACTGTGGGAATCAGAGAGACACATGAAAAGTGTCCAGTGTACATACAGTAGATGCTTGCTTCAGGCTATTTCCTGTGAGGCTACCTCGGCTTTGACTTTCCTCCTTCACATTGCATCTCACCTCCCAGTGTCAGTGGCTGAGACCCCAGACCCTAGCTAAGCCCTCAAGCCTCCCTTGGTAAGGAATATTTCTCTTGCTTAAAACAGAGTCCTAGCCCTGGCTGGGTAGTTCAGTGGGTTTGAGTGTCTTCTTCATGGCCAAGGTTGCCGGTTTATCCCCAGTCAGGGCACATACAAGAATGAACCAATGAATGCATAAATAAGTGGAACAACAAATCGATCTCTCTCTCTTGCTCTAAAATCAATAAAATAAGTAAGTAAGTAAATAAATAAAAAGTTCTAAAGGCATCCCCCCTGGACAAGCAGCAAGGCAGCAGGGAGGAGTGATGGGGAGAACGTGGAGCACAGCTCTCTGGGAGGAGGAGAGGGCGGTGGGGAGGGAGGTGCCGTCTTGCCCCACTTTCTATCCAAGTTGCCCCCACCTTGACCCCCAAGTCTTTCCTTCCAATCATTCAAGACAGAGTTATTATGTGAGTCCTACGACCCCCAGCTGATACCTTCAGGCTTTTTAAAAAACCTTTGCTTTCAATTATCAACTCATAGTCAAATCAAATCCTCAGGCCTTTACTGTGCATCTACTATGCAAGACTCATGATGCTGGATGCAGCAGGAAGCCCCCAACTGACTGAAGTTGGGGGTCCCCAGCTCAGGTTATTATCTAGTTGGTGAGATGAGGCACAAATGGGTACACAGTTAACAATATAATGCATTTAAAGTTGTAAGGTGCTTATTAAGTAAAAGGCAGCTAACAAAACATTGTAATGCCAACAGGTGTGCTCAAGAGGAGAGGAAAAGAGGTGGGAGTGGGCTGGCGTGATCAAGAAACAATGACAGCCCTGGCTGGTGTGGCTCATGGACTGAATGCCGGCCTGTGAACCCAAGAGTCACTAGTTCGGTTCCCAGTCAGGGCACATGCCTGGATTGTGGGCCACGTCCCCAGCTGAGGGTGTGTGAGAGGTGACTGATCAATGTTTCTCTCCCTCCTTTCCCCTCTCACTAAAAATAAATAAACTCCTTTTAAAGAGAAAGAAGGAAAGAAATAACGACAGTAGCTCTACCCAATGCCTCTACCGGGCAGAACGCCACGTGAGTCCTCACCACCTCTGTGCCAGACCCTCATTTTTCTGCCAACCCTGCCTTTGAAGAAGCTGAGACTAAGCCCCTTGCTTCCGGATTTCAGGCTTGAGAGTAACAGAACTGTGATTTAAATCCAAGCATCTTCACAAGGGAGGAAGATTCCTCCCTTGTGATGGGGTACATCTTGAAGGATGAAGAACGCCATGAAGGAAGAAGGGGTTCTTTTCTCCGAGCCTGCTCAGTCCTTGGCCTTTCCTGGGCCCAGGTGCCGCCCCTTCCTCGGTGAAAGGCTGGGCAAGCTGCGTGGGACTGAGGAAGGGCGCAGGGCCGCCGCTGCTGTCCTGCTCTCTCCCTGCGCAGAAGTCCCTCCATGGAGGGAGTCTCCAGTGACCCAAAGACGCTGCGTTCTACTTCATGGGAAATTGTCCATGGCTTGTCAGGTCATTGTTCATTTCCTGATCTTTAATGATTGATTTTCCGCCAATCAGCCTGGAGTCCCGTGCCCACACCCTGAGGACAAGGCCTGGGCCTCTGAGCCCCTGAAAGTGACTATAGGGTGGGGGACTGCAAACATCTCTCAGGGCTGGGACACCTAGAATGGTACCCCCCCATCCTGGTGTCCTCCTCTCCACTGCTCCTCCACCACCCCCACACTGCTCAGTCCTCTACTCACAACAATGTGGTAAGCTGATAAGCCTGCCCCCCAGGAGTAGGAGACCTCCCTTAAAAGGGGGAAGTCTGGAGAGTGCCTTGAAGCTTCCCAGCACAGTTCATTAAGATATCAACCCTTAATGAAATATTTCTTTGTCTAAATCATCATTTATCTTGGGGAACAGGGGCCTTTGTGGCAAAGGAAAAGGCTACCCCTTTCTACCCCTCCCCCACCCCTACCCAACACAGACCCTGGGTCTTTCTGTGTCAGAAAGATTGAGAAGCAGGGTGGGGAGGAACAGCTGGGAGATACGGGGAAGGGAGAAGATTCCAGAGTGGGGGAACTACAGGGAAAAGGGGGTCAACTTTACTGAGCAGGAGGCAATAGAGAGTGAAACAGAAAGCCCTGGAAGCCCTCCCCCTCCCCATTGCCCCGGAAAGGAAACCCACTGCAGCGTGACCACAATGGCCAAACATCGGAAACAACCCAACTGTCCATCGGGGGAGGCTGGGTAAAGAAACCGGGCACACTGATAGGGTGGAAGACTCTCCAGAGCCTTTCCAATTAATGACCTAGAGATACATGTAGCAATCCTGAATTAGTCTTAGCAACATAAAGTTGAGTGAAACAACAAGAACAAAAAGTAAAAGCAAGGAGCAGAAGGATACTTTTTGTCTAAAATTTCAAGATGCCCAAGCAATATTAAATGAATAAGAGTATAAAACTTATTTGGGAAGGCTACCTACCAACTTCAGGAAACTGGCTACCACTCTGCAAGGGAAGGGTAGAGAAAGAGAGGGAGGGATGTGAAGGGGCCTCAACATGATCAGCAATCCTTTTTAAGCCTTTTATTTTTAGCCATAAAGAAAGATGCACAAATCATAAGTGTACATACAGCCCAATTAATTTTCACAAAGTGAACACACCCAAGCAACCAAATTAAAAAAAAAAAAAAAAACACAGAACATTCCCAGAAGCCCAAGAAACCCTTCACGCCCCTCCCAGTCTCTCCCCCACCCAGAGTGGCCACTCTCCTGAGTAGTAACACCGTTAATTAGTTGGACTGATTTTTGAATTTCAGATAAATGGAATCATACTGTGTGTTTTCTCAGGTGTCTGGCTTTTATGCTCAACATTCTGGTTGTAAGATTTCCCCACGTTGCTGTGTGTGGCAACAGTTCGCTCCTTCTCACTGCCAAGTACTAGCGAATGCATGCAAGTCCCGTGATTTATTCACCCGATGCACTGTGGAGGGCTACTGGTAATAATGCTGCTAAGAACATTGTAGTGTATGTTTTTTGGTGAACACATGTGAGAATGCATTTCTGTTGGTAAATACTTAGGAGTGGTGCTGCTGTTATGTGATGCTGGTAAAATTTTATTCCTTAATAACTAAACAAGAAGGTTGTTTTCAAGGGGAGGTAAGACTCAAGCAGTCAGATGAATGGAAACAAAACATCTGGGTATAGATGTGCTGGGACTGTGGGAATAAGGAGACCAGCGTTTCTGATTATACACAGCCCCGAGTGCCAGGCCTGGTCCTTGGAAGAAGCTCACACACTAGCCCACTGCATCTCCACAGCAGGGAGGCAGCTGGCCTGGGGAAAGGGCATCGGCTGCAGAGTACGAAGGCCTGGGAAGGAGTCTTTGCTGGATCCCCTCCTGCCGTGTGATCCAGGGGCGAGTTTCTCACCTATAAAACGAGAAGAACCCAGTGCAGAACACCACAGGAATCAAGTGTCTGGCACACAACAGGCATTTCATAAGCATTAACTGCAGTTAGATGCACGATTTGCAGTTCTGAGGTCTGCAGTCCTCATTTTTAGGTGAGGAAGCTGGGGCTCACAAAAGGGAAAGTAAATGTCTATGGAAAGCACTCGATGAACAGGTCATGGAGCTAGACTCTACTCGTGCTTTCTCATGTTATCTCCCAACCACCTGGGAAGCATCCTCCTAACTTTGGTGAATGAGGGAAGTGAGGCTCAGATTTGTCCAAAGTCACACAGCCAGTGAGGGACAGAGGCTGAAGTTCAGCCCCAGGCTGCCTCACTCTAGCTCCTGTGCTCTGAACCACCGCCCCTAATAGGGCCCTGGTTCCTGCCACAACCAAAGCCCAGGGCCCTCCCTGGACCCTCTGAAGGAGGAAGGGCAGTGAGGGGACGCTCCTGCCAGCCCCCACTCTGTCTGGGGAGCCAAGGGCTATTCTTTTGAACCTTCACACAGAGCTCCTGCACCAGAAGGAACTTTGGACTGGCTTCTTTGATTTCGGGGTGTTTGTTCCATATCTTTCTTTGGTGAGCCTTGCTTTCTCGCTAAAATGCCCTTTAGGTGAAGACAAGACAGGGTCTTTTGCCTCCCTTGAGCTGCCCCCACCCCCACCCACTGTGACTCACAGGGTGCTGGGAAGTGAGCTGGCCTGGGGATGAGGGGTAAATTGAAGTGAGAGCCAAAAGTTCCCAGGAAATCCCTTTGGGCAAGTAGGCCTCCGTGTGAGGCAAGAAGGGCTGCTGCAGGAGGTGGAAGAGGACTCAGTGGCGAGGGCAGCAGCCAGAAAACAGCTGGAGAAGCCCATTGGAACTCACCTGATTCCACCTCCCCTCTGCAGAAACCCACCTGAGTCCTCTGCAGGGAGGATGGGAAGGAGGTTATGGCCCAGCTGGGCTTACGCAAGGACCTGCCAACCCCAGGCTTGGTCCAGGCCTGTCCATACACCCTGACTCCCACTGGAGCTGGCTCTCCATAGAAGATAAACCAGCACACAACCAAGAGCTTTCTTTCCCCCAAACTGTACTCCTTAGGTACAGCCCTATGCCTGGTGTGTGCTATATGACTCCAACTTTAGCTGTGTTATTTTGTTCGGATTGCTACTGTTACTGCTACACAGGAAGACACTTTCCAATAATAGTATCTAAGTAAATGGCACTCAGAGTCCTCCCCGCAATGAGTTCACACCTAGTGTCTGAAAGGCTCCAGCAGGACCCAAGAATGTCTGTGACACCTACCCAAGAGTGCAAATATATAGGATCAGGGCCTGGACAGGTATCGCTAACATTGCAACTACTTCTGGTTATTTGCACCCACAAAAAAGAAATAGAATAAGTGGTGGTGAACAACCCAAGAGGGAACCTCCTCTCCCAAGACCCTTTTCTTCCAAGCCCCATTGGAAAGGCCTCTGGAACAAGAAATCCTCTCTCCCCAGGCCACAGCACTGAGGTACCCTAAGCACCACCCCCCCAGCTCACATTCCACAGAAGCAACAAGTGTGTGCCCATCCCCACCTGCCTCAGGTGATCTGGTCCAGGTGAGCCTTCAAGCGCCGCTTCCTTCTTGCCCCCACCCCACAGCAAGGTTCTCACTTGGTCCTGGGCACTACTCCATGATCCCAAAGCATCCATCACCTCTCCCCACCCCAACACACAGGGCCAGATGGGAGAAGTTTGGAAGGAGGAGGGTGGGAGGGAGGACTTAGATTGCCACAGGCCTCTGAGCCCGGCATCTGCTACCAGCACAGCCCTCCCCCTGGGATCTTAGGCCCTTCCTCCTCCGGACTTCCCCTCCCACCCCAAACATTCACCACTGCCACCACCAAATACCCTCAGTTTTCCGGGGCAAAAGACGTTGAGTTTTGTTTACAGTCTAATTTGTCCGGATAGCTGACTCTACTTTGCCCTTCTCCGGGCCGCGTGGATCCGGCTTTGGGCCCCTTTCTTACTGGTTCACAGAGCACTTTAGGGGAAATCCCCCTTCCAGAGAGGGCGTCATTGATCACCGGGGGTGGCAGTGCACAAAGCCCAGAAGGAGCCTCCCCACCTCCCCCACCCTCGCTGAAAAACCCACCCCCAAACCCCACTCAGTGGGGAACAGGAGTGAGGCAAGGAAGGGCACGGACCCGCCACCGGCTCCGGGCCCCCGGCCACTCCCCGCGTCCAGCGCAGCCCGCCGGGAACCAGTGAACCGTGTGGGACCGGGGCTTGGCCAAACCTCCAGACTCCAGAGAAGGGCTGGGGTTTGCAAAGCACGCCACAGGATTCGCGAGGCCAGGGTGAATTCCTGGGGTCTCTCCACCTCCCCCCACCCTTTTCAGGTCTGCAGCCCCACGTCTTTTGCCGGTGTCCCCACTTTTCTTCCCCTAAAGTTTGATCCACGTGGTCTTCTCTCGCTCCCGGCCGGCTGCCTCGCTAGGTGAAAGTTGCTGCACCTGCTTTAGGCGAATTATGGTAGCGCTAGAAGTTGGTCTCCCCTCCCTCCCTCCCTCCGCCGCCCGCTCACTCGCTCCCTCCCTCCGCCCAGGCTCGCGGCGCGCTCCCTCCTTCCCCCTCCACCCGCCTCCCCGCCCCCGCCCGCCCCGCCTGCGCACCGCCCGCTCGCAGCCGCTCGCAGCCCCGGCTCAGTCGCAGCCCCTCGGAGTCCGGAGTCGGTCGCCCCTGCGGACCGGACTGTGAGACCGGCGGCCGGGACGGAGCCCCCATCCTGCGAGGAGGGCGCGGCGCAGGCGGCGGCGGCGCGGCGGGGAGGAGCCCGGGCCGGAACCAGGGCTGGGCCGGGGGCGGGGACGCCGGGGTCCCGGAGCCCGGCGCCGGAGCGAGCGAACCAGCGTCGCGGGAGGACCGGGAAGGAGGAGAACAGCCGGAGCTAGCCGAGCTGCCCTCAAAGTGCGATGCCCCGGCGGGGCTAGGGCGCTCGGCGGCCGGCGCGGCGCGGAGGGAGGACGCCCCGGAGCTGTGCGGCGCGGAGGGGCAGCCCCAGCGGGCGGCGGCGGGCCCGGGCTGCGACCCGAGCGAGCCCCATGCCCCGCGCGGGCTGACGGGCCGGAGCCCGCACGGAGCGGCCGGGCCGGACAGGTAGGTGGCGGGCCGAGCCCGTGGACGCGGGGTGGGGGCTGGGCCGGCGACCAGACCAACTCCCGAGCTCGCGCTCTCGCTCGCCCGCTCGCTGGCTTACTTTGTGTTTGCAAACTGCCCGCCGGAGCCACGCCGGGAGGAGCCGGGCCCAGGCCGGCATACTTTGTTCCAGCCAGGGCCGGCTGCTGCGCCCTGACCCGGCGCAGGCGCGACACCCAGGGCCGGGGCCTCGCGGCCCCAAGCTGCGTCGGGAACAGGTGGGGGCTCCGGCGCGGCGGCGGCGGCGGGCTGGGGTGGGGGCAGCCGGAGGTCGGCCGGGGTGGGGGCTGGAAAGGCTACCGCGGCCCGCCCTTCCCCAAGAATCCGGGCCCCGCCCCCTCCGGGTCCGACCGCTGGGAACGGGGTGTAAGGGGGCGCGACACCCCCGCCCGCCCCGAGTCAGACAAAGAGTACTTCCCAACGCGGACTTTCCTGAGCTGGGGAGGGAAATGGGGAAGTGAGTTCTCCCAACCCTAGTCTGTCCAGGACTCCCCAAGACTCGCCGAGGCAGATGGGGGGGTCGCGGTCGGGACAGCCGCGTTGCCTCGGGTGCGGAGGGGGATTCATTTTGTCGAGGTCGCACCTGGAAGGGTCCGGGGCCAGTCTCTTCGCCCATCCCTCGGTCAGCTCGGATATAGAGCGGAAAACTTTGGGGATTTGAGAGCGTCTGGAACCCGCCCCTGTGATTTTGTGCGCTGATGCTGGAGAGGGGGGGACTGACCTGGCCGAGACCTTCTTTCGTCCCGTTCGAGGAGAACCCGTGCCTCATCCTGTACGGGGCGGGGAGGGGGGGCGGTGGCAGCAGGTTCAGGGCCCCGCTGGAAAGTGCCCCGGAGTGACCGAGCCGGACCCTGAGGAGGGAGACTGAGGACTCAGTGTCTCCTGCGGACGAGCCCCGACAGACCCCTCTCGTGGACCCGCGGTCACCCCGAGGCACTGCAGCCCGCACTCCCGATCAACGCCAAACTGACTTGGGTAGAGCCTGGGCAAAACCCGTGGCACCAGAAGGTGGGGCGACTTGGGGTCCTCGCCTCCCCGTCGAAGGACCGTGTGATTTCGCGGGACGCGGATTCTGAGACAGCGGCCCCAAGGGCTGCAGATCCCGCCGCTCCAGCTGGAGCGGCCCCGTGAACACGCGGGCGCCCCACTCGAACTCTCTAGGCTTGGGGGAGAGGGGATGGGGTCGCAGAGACCCTGAGCTCTGGAGCACCCAGCTGTTCCCTCTGCACCCCGTCTCGCTCCTAACCCAAGCTTGGCCGATTTCCTCCTTCGCTGGGCGCCTGGGGTTTAAGGTGTCTAGAGATCACCGCGTGTCTGGCACCCCAGCGCAGGGATCTGCTGCCGGTTGACCTCGGAGCCTGGAGCAGGGTTCGGGGGGTGGGGGCGGGCAGAGGAGCAAGTCTGAAGCTGCCTTCCTCACGGTCCCTAAGAAAGCCCAGGAGCATTTTGGCCAACGCGGGTTTTTACTTGGACTTCTGCGTCTTCATTCGGTGTTTTAAACCCCCCGCCTGGATTGTCCCCTTCGAACTGCGTTGGGTCTGGAATTGAGGACCAGGAGAACGAAGCTCGAGGGGCAACTGGGAATGGAGCCTGAGGCTGGGCCCGGTGCCCCCTTCTCCCGCACAGAAAGAAAGAGCAGCGGGGTGGGCTGTACGGCCTGCAGCCTGGGGAGGGTGTAAATAGTCCCACGGAACACGATAATGGAGACCACCACACTGAGAATTTGAACCCAGAAACTCATTTTCCTTGGAGAATGAGGACTGAACCTTGTGGGTGCTGGGCATTTCAAGCCCTTGATGTTCCTGGTGAGGCAGCCAGTGGGTGGGTGTAGGGGCCCCAAAGGGCAGAAGGCTGGGCTGTCCCACCCACCCTGGGGGAAGGGGAACCCCTTGCCTCAAACAGCCCCTGCCCCAGACAAACCCTGCCTAACCCCAACCACTGCCAGGAAGGGGAAGTCTGCAGGCTTGGGGGTTTTTTTGTTTGTTGTTTTGCTTTGTTTTGTTTTGTTTTAAACTTGAGAAACTTTGTCATGCCTGGGTTCTGGGGCTCTTTGTCACCTGGCAGGCTGGAGGGAGGGCTGAGAACTGGGAGCACCTGGAGAGCTTGCTTGTTCCACACCGCAGATCTAAGCCTCAGAAAAGCAGGGCTGTGCCTTGGGGGGCTCCCCATCTGGTGTCACTCCCACCCTTGTCAGTGGGGCAAGGTGTCATGGACAGGAAGTAGCACTGTGGGTGCCCTCTCTCCTTCACACACCCTGGATCTCACCAAGGTCTGAACCCGAACCTCTTCTGCTGGACCCTTCGATCACTGCCTTACCCTGGCCCTCGCCTTGGCACTAAGTTGTGGGAGACCATGGGAATCTTCTCTCCTGGCACTGAGCGCCGGG
>PVIA01001275.1:46814-90200 GCA_004024845.1 Tonatia bakeri
CCCCCCCCCCCCCCCCCGTAGGTGCCCTCCTTACACCTACACACCCCTACCCCACCCCCTTTTCTCTGCCTTTGGCCAGAAACTTCCTTTCTGGCTGCTGGCAGGTAGGTCCGTTCTTGCCAGGAATGTGCATATCCTGCTGGGCCCCTACTCCAAACACACCTCTTCCTTAGTGGGGAGGAAAGCAGGGGGGCTGGGGGGTGCTTTCTTTGATCCAGTAATTCCCCAAATGTTTGCTGAGTCCCTACTCTGTCTGGGCAGGTACCAGGCTGGGCACTGGAGTGCCCAAGCAGTGGAGGCTGAGGTCTGCTCTCTGGACCGACCCCACGTGTCAGGGTAGGAGAGACAGAGGAGGCACCACCTAGGGAGAGGACGGTGGGAGCAGGGTGTCTGTTTTAGGAGAGAGGTGCGAGGTGCTGGGGGAGGGAAGGTTTATCTCCCTGGGAAGGCTTCCCTGCTCTGCCACACCTAGAACTGTACCTTCCTAACTGACCTCCCGACCCATCTCCGGCCCACGGCCTTGGTGGTTTTCCAGTCTCTCCGCTGAAATGCAGGCCCCTCCACTGGTACCCCAGGCAGGCACAGTGTCTTTACTTTTCTAATAGCCCAAACTGCAAAATAATCATTCCTTCCATCCAAGGAACTCGGCATAGTTTTCCTGCAGGATCTTGCGACTCCCTGGCTTCCCAGACCAAGGCAAGGCAGGGACCATTCGTGACAGGGTTCCAAGGCTCCATTGGCTGGAATGCCTTCCTCCCACTTGGTTCCAGAACTCTGGAACCCGGGGCAAGGAACTCAGGCCTCCCCAGGGCAGAACATGGGCCAGAGTGGAAAAGGCTTAGGAACTTGCCGGTAGTGATGGGACTCTGGGCAACTTAATTAAGCTCCTGTACCCTCAGTTTTCTGTGTGTGTGAAGTAGGGCAATGATACCTGTTCAGAGCCCGTTTGGGAGTCGAATCGGCGAGCAGAGGTAAAGAACCTAGCACAGTGCCTGGCGCCTGGTAGTGCTGACCAACGGGTGGCTTTTATGATCAGTCCCAGCACCACCAGGCCGCGCGATGGCCTGACCCCAGAGAGGAGGAGCACCTTGGCTGCCGTTGCACAGAGCAGGGACTGAAACAGTGGCGCCTCTAAGTTCCAGTGCAACCAGTAGGGTTTGAGCCTCTGTTGGGGGTGTGTGTGTGGGGGGGATAGGGTATGGGAGGACCTGCCAACTCCCCTCCCCACCACACATGCACACGAGCTCAGGTGTGGGCCATCCCTCTGCCCTTGACCCTGGAATGTGCACTTGTCCCCTCTCCCCCCCGCTCTCCTAAGGTCCTCGTGGGACAAAAATGGGAAGGATAGTTCCCCAGAACCCAGAGGAGGAAAAGTGGCTGGCAGAGCCACCTCTCCAAAAAGAGAGACTTCTACAGTTTGAAACCCTAGCTTCACAGCCTCCTGGAATACAAGCGTGGCAGTCAGTCTCAGATCAGTTTGGTACCTACCCTGGATGGATCATCTCTAAAGAGCAAAAAGAAACTTCCTCTGAGCCTGAAGTCGCTGGCTCTTTCAGCGTGGCCTTCCCAGGCTCCCTACATAAAGGAAAACACACACCTTCTTCCCTGCTGCCAGTCCCGCCAAGCTGGAATCTCAGCAGGAAACTTCTTCACTCCCAGCCTTGTGGCCTGCCGTGCGGTGCTGATGAGTGGACAGCGCTGACTGGGCCCCGCCTGGCGCCTGGACTCGGCACACCTGAGCTAGAAATCAAGAGCTCTGCACACAAAAGACGCACATTTGGATAGGCCACAGGGTGTGGGGCCTGGCCGATGGTGCCCTCCCTCCCCTCGGTGTGGTCTTCGCCTTCCCTGGGCTGTCCTTTGCATCTTTCCTCTCACCATCCCTGTTTCTAGAGCTGTAGGAAGGTACGGCTCTAGGTGTGGCAGAGCAGGGAAGCCTTCCCAGAAGCCCCCTCACCTACCCACACAGCCTGTGCCCCCAATCCCAGCAGCTCTGCCCCCTCCCCGTGCCCCATCCTCTGTCCACCTGATGCCTCCCAGGCTGATACCTGAGGGTGAGTGGGACCATGGACCCTGCAGAGCGGGGGTACATATTTTCTCTCCTACTTGGAGTTTCTGGTGGCACCTGTGCCGCTCTGCAAAGGCAGGTGGGGATGGGAGGGCATGAGATGGTGGGTTTTCCTCCAACAATAACAAAGTGGAGTGTGTAGAATAGTGGCCCTCTGGCATTTGTTCAGAATAGGCAGGGTGAACTGGCGAAAGTTACCCAGAATTCCCGCCACAGTGAAGGGAGGACAAGTGATGGCCACCCAGAATGGAGACAGAGACCCCTCCTCTTCATTCCACACACACTGGGGAGCTTAGTGTGTGCTGTGAGGGTCTGGGTGAAGAGGTTTACTAAGGGGTAGCTTGGCTTGCAACTTGGAGAATTGGAGATGGAGCAAGTGCCCCAGCACGACTCTTTTGGAGACCGGAGGCCTGCTCTCTGGCCCTGATACTCCCCAGCCGTGGCAGGACGCCCACACCGGTGCCTGGAGATCCCCCAGGAAGTCTGGGCTGTACGAAGAGACACTGGCAGGTGGGCAGGTGAGGGGGCTTCTGTTCCTGTTTCCTCAGTCAGAAGGTTCCTCAGCGGAGCCCACGCTTCCTGGAGACGCAGGTCTAAAGAAGTTAGTCCAAGAAAGGGTAGTGATATATTTCCTTTTCTTCAGGGGTTCCTTGGGCAAATGTGTGTCTGCACCCTGGAAGGAAAGGGCGATTGAGGTTGGGAAGAAATTTTGGGAGAAATGGGAATGTCCGGATTTGCAGGAGATGGAGAGTGTGGCGGCTGCTGGGACTGCTTGGGGAGCAAGTGCTGAGCGTGGAGACCTCCCTAGCTTCCGGAGGCTCGCGCCGCTCTAGATGGGAGTCAGAAGATTGTCGGCTGTGTCGGGGTTGGCGGGGGCCGTGGGTGCTGCAGAGTCGGTCCACGCGGAAGAATCCCTTTAGGAAGCTTCCGGGGGAGCCGGGGCTACCGGTTCTTCCCAGCTGAGCGCGCGCACTCTGGGTTGCTAACCCCGCCCGCGTTTCCCTGCGCCTCTGTGAGCGCGTCTTTGCGATTGGCGACACCTACAGCTCCCACACCTGAGCCCACTGCCCCCCACCATTGAATGCCTGGTGAGGGCCGGCTCTGCCCAGTGCCTGGGGCTCCAGGGATCGCCGGAGGAGGGGAGGGGGGGAGGCTCAGACTGCCTGGCCTCTGCTTTTTAGCCACATGGAGGGTCTCCCATGCCATACGCTGCCCTCCTAGCGCTCGGGATGACTTCCAGGGTCTGGGTTTCCGGTCTGGGACTCACTGTTGAGGGGCTCAGTATGCGCGCTGTATCAACTTCCTCGGCTCCTCTGCGACCTTAGGCATGACAGTCTCGTCTCTGGGCCTAATTTTTCCTAACTGTACAATCTGTGAGGGAGCCACCGCAAGTCCCCTCCCCGGCCTCCCCTGCCCGCAGCCGAGGGTTGGGCTTCTGGCGAGAAGAGAACTGAAGGTCTCGGCGCACTTCCCCTTTGTTTCACTGCATCCCACCGCGTCCTGAGCCCTCAGCCTCCCGTCCATCCTGAAAGAAGCACGGGCGTGGACGACTCCACGGCCCTGGCGAGTCCCCTCCTTCCCAATTAGACAGCGCATCCTGATTAAAGGGGTGCAATCTGACCCCTCCCGCCCGATCCCCATCGAAGAGATTTCCCTTCATCAGAATCTCACATCCTCCAGAAATTAATTTGATGCCTCTCGTTATCAATTAATTGAATCTCGTCGGGGGAGAGAGCTCAGCCAGGCAGCTTCAGCGGGGCCCTTGTGTGTTGCTGCTCTGCCCTCCCCCCCACACTGGGACACCCTCAGCCCTCCCCATTTCTCTTTTTCTGCCTTGCTTTTAATTTCACGTATTTTCTAACAAAACCACTGCTACGGGCCCCTTTGCTCAGTTGACTTGTATGGAGACCCGTGGGCTGGGCACTGCCTTCCACTCACCCTTTCTAAGCTGTGGAGGGCCCCCTTCCTCTCCCCTGGGCCCTTGTTTGATCCTGCCTTAAGTCAACAAAACCTCACCCTTTGGGAATTTGGCCCTGACCCTGACCCTGTGTGCTGCAGGGGCTGCTGGTGAGGAACTTGGAGAGCAGAACTGGGGGCGGCAGGTCTGGGGACACACTCCAAAAGAGCCTCCCCCCTTCACACACACACCCTGGTTGGGGAAAGGGAACACCGAAGGACCAGGCTAGGGGCCTGTCAGCCATCAGGAGTTTTGTGAAAGCTTTACCGGTTTTGGAAGAGGCGTCTAGGAGCTGTCGCTGTCGCCCCTTCCCGGGCTAGTCTGTTAGATGTGCTGCATATCTAATGCGGGGAGGGCAGTGCAGGTGTGTGGCACTTACCTCCCAGCTACCTGCCGGCCAGATCAGGCCTCTGCAGAAACAAACCCTCAGTATTTCCAGGGACACTTGGAAGCCTGGACTCTGCCTCCTGCATGGAGGAAGGTTCTGGAAGACATTCCAATCTGGGAGGAGATTGTGGCAGGTATAGAGTAGAACTAGGTGGTCACCAGACCCTGAATGAGGAACTGGGCTCTGCCAGTTCATACACTTCCTTGTTCCGAAAATAACATTTATCACTACCATTTGACAAGTGAGGGACCCAGGCCCAAAGAGGTGATGTAGCTTGTCCAAGGTCACACAGCTAACTGGACCCTGCCCCTCTGGAATGCTTGACAGAAGGGCTCAGGCCACAGACTGACTGACTTCACCCCTTACGAGATTTGTTGGCCCACACAAAGTTTATTACATGGTAAATGTCACACAGATATCCCCACTTGGTTCCTTTTTAAAACCCCTCACGCTGTCAGCACTGAGCCTACATTTCTGTGTGTGGAATCGAGTGCCACCCACTTCCCTCTTGGCTTCCTGGGTGACCAGCCTGGCCCTGGGGGCATTTTGGTTACAACTCTGTCGTGGAGATTTTACCTGTGACATGTGGGGTTTGTACAAGAGTTCAGAGAAGACATTTAAGGTCATCCCCTGACCCAATCTAATTCTCACACAGCTTCTTAAGAACTGATGGTGGTCTCTAGTTGTTTTCCCTTCTTTCTACCAGGGAGAGAATTAGGGGGTCTTGTGTCTTGAGGGGCCTGTTCCAAGCTGAAACTAGCTCATCCCTGCCCAGGGGAGCCCCTCTAACCTGCCCCCAAACTTACATACATTTTATTGGGGATGGGGGAGAATGTCTTCTAAGAATAGAATCACAAGTTGGGACTAGGGAAGAATGAGGTGGAAGCCACCCTTCCAGAACTCATCTTGGAATGGGGGGAGAGGTATGTGGAAGGGCACTGAAGTTTGCAGATTCAAATGTGGATGTGTTTTGGATTCCCCTAAGTTAGTACCCAAGATCCCTGTGAGAGCCACGCCTAGATACCATTTCAGAGACAAAGGGAAGGGCCAGGGCATGTCCAGGCTGGGCACAGCAGCCAGGGTCCCAGAGAGGGCCAGTCCTGGTGATCTGGCCCAGGCTGGCTGGAGCCCCTCCCCTGCCCACAGGAGCCCCCTGGTGCCAACCGCTCTAGCAGAACCAGGCTCCAGATGGCCACTCAAGCCATCGGTGAGTAACCCCCATCCCTTAACCAGCAGCCCCCGCCCCCCAAAAAAAGACGTCACTATTTAATTAGCCATCTCAGATTAACCAAACTTGGCATTCGGCTCCTCTTGCCCTCATCTTTCCCAGCTCCGAATCAATGGCTTTGATATGCTAATTAGGGAGTAATTTAATTTCAAAAGGCCGCAATTAACAAGGGTGTTGTGGACATGCTGTAGTTAAGCGGAGTAATCTAATTTGCATTAGTAACAAGCAGGGACTAATTAGAAGCTTAATTAGACACTTAGATGGCTCTTATGTTTACTTTCTTAATGAGATGGAGTGGGATCTTTGGTTCTTTTTTTTTCTTATTGTTAATTTTTCCTTTTGGTCATTGTACTAGGAAGGAGTATTGAGGGAGGCCACCTTGCTAGGGCCTGCTGGGAACATTTTGTCGCTGGAGCCAGGGATAAGTGAACTGAAGGATGGTGGTGGTGGCCATTCAGATTCCAGGGAAATGCCAGAGTGACCACCCTCAGGATTGTGCCGGATCTGAGTGCGGTGGGTGGGGGGGGCGGGGGCGGCGGTGTTGGGAGGAGGGTACTGGTTTGGGAGTCGGGAGAGCCTGGGTTTCAGTTTGGCTCAGCCTCTTAGCAGCCAGGTGGCCTTGTCAAGACATCTTCAAAATGCGGTTTCTTCTTCATCTGTCAAAGTGAGTGCCAGGTTGTGTGGAGAAGAGAGGAGGGAACAGGGTATGGGAAAGGACTATCAGGCACTCCGTGAGTGGAATGGTTATTATTAGGAATAAAATGTATTCACAAGTTGTATGCCCAGGCTTTACTTCCTCATGACTCAATTCAGAAGTCACCTCCTACAGGAAGCCTTCCCCAGAGCACTCCCATTTCCTCCAGGCACCCAATGCCCCCAGTGTCTGCTTAACATAACATTTTGTAAAGTTTGTATGTTCTGTAGGGCAGAGGTTCTCGACCTTGGCTGCACTTGAAGTTTAGAATACTTGGAAAAGCTTTTTAAATTATCCACTCCTGGGTCCTACTCCCCAAAGAGTCCAGTTTAAATGACCCAGGGTGGAGCCTAGGCATGGGTATTTTTGTTAGCGATGTGTTTGCCAGTGTGTTTGTCTTCACCAAACTGTAAGTCCCCTCAAAGCAAGGGCTGCATTTTATTCACCTTTAGATGCCCCAGACCCCAGGACTCCCCTATCAGTTGCAGGCAAAGGCCCACCACCCAGCTGTGTGCCTTGTAAACTCACCGCATCAGACAGGGTCTGTAATGTTGGATTTTCAATGCCTGATGCAGGATCTGAGAATCTTCTGGAGAAGGAGAAGGGAATGGGGGTAAATCTCTAAAAAGCTGAGTGGTTCGGATGTGGCACATTACTGAAGAGAGGGCAAAATCGTTACACATTTTATGACATCAATTAGGGAATAAATGTATCAAGAGCCTTAAAATATGCAATTCTGCCTTTCAAATACATATGCTAAGTAAATAGTTAGAGATGTGTAGTGTCTTCTGTTCACACAGGGTGTTTATTGCAGAGACATACTAAAAAAGTAGGTAACAGTCAGGATGTCCAGCTCTAGGGGCCTGGCTGAATAAATTCGGGAACATGCGGCGCATTTGAGCAACTATGTGGCCACTAAAAACTGTTGCTTAAAATATTTGATGTCATGTGGAAATGGTTATGATAGTAAGTGGTGAGTGGAAAAATAGGAAAATTCAAACCATGTACAGATTATGACCCCAGTTTCACTTTTTAAATGTTTATATGCCAAAAGAGTGAAAGTGGGCTGACTGGAAGGGGCGGGTCCTCAGGGCTAGCTCCCTGGGTGGTAGAATTATGGGTACTAATTATTTTTCTTTCTTTTTTTTTTTTCTTCAAAAATTTCTACCAAGATGGTTTTTATTTTTAAGATTAGAAAATAGTTATTTGCAACTTGGGAGAGAACCTGGAGCAGACAGCACAGGATGGGGGCCCACCTTCCAAATCTGGCTTGTTGTAGCCTTTCAGAGAGGCTGTCCTCACCCTGCCACGTCCACTGAGCATTTCAGGCCTGAAGTTTTTCGGTAAGAAGAGGCCTTAGACGGTTCCTAGAGACAGGGCAGGTAACTCCCAGGGTGCCGTTCAGTGAGAACGTCAGGCAGAAGTGGGAGCAGAGAGAAACCTAGGTGCTGGCCTCCTACCCACACCGGGGACTAAGCTTCTGGAACTCAGGGAGCCCCATCTGCTGGGAAAGACACTGCTGGCCTACGCAGAGAGCCAAGTAGTCACGTGGCCCACGACCCTGCTCTAGGTCGAGGTTCCCCTTTGAGCTGTAGGGACATTCGAACCCTCGGGCCCTGCTTCACTTTCCTCAGGTGCTGAACCAAGGGCTGGGATCCTTTTTTAAACCACAGCCCACTCAGAGTTGGGTTGTAGCAGGATCTTCTGTGCCCCCATAATCATAGTTACTACCCTTTCTGGAACACCTTCACACAGTGTATTTTCTTTTATAGCACAGCACCCCTGAAAGGGAGGTTTATTGGTATTAGCCCCATATGACAAGTAAGGAACCGAAGGCTCAGACTGGTGACCTTACTGCTCAGGGCTCTCATTACAGAGGTCATAAGAGACCAGAGAAGGGCCAGCAGGTAGAATGGAAAATGAGTGGCTGGCTAGGGAAGGCCAAGGCCAAGAGAGGCTGCTGCCCGAGCCCTCCTCTTACCTGGCAGCATGAAGCCAGTGGGCTTTTGGCCCCTGAGCTGAACTGGGGGGTTGGTGGTGGGGGGAGGGTCCCCAGGCCTTTGGATGACATATTGGGAAGCATCCTTCGGTTACTTGTAACACCAGCGCTTATTAGTCTGAAAAGACCTCTGCTTTATGTCCCTCGACACAAGTAAGATCTGATCTCAGGACAGCAGCTAGAAGGGAAGGAAAAGAAAGTATATAGTGGATTCGTGCTCTGTTCTGTGTGGAGCCCACATATATGTACTGGAAAACTCTGAAACCGGTGACCTCTTGTAAGAAAGGGGCGTTTACGTGTGCTGTTGCCCCTGCATTCAACAGACATTTTTGCCAGTACCTTCTTACCCTTTGTTTCTATGCATGAATGTTCTTCCCTCAAAAAGGGGGTCTGCCCTGCTCCCCCTCCATTTAAGTTAGAGAGCCCTGTTTATTCTCTGTAACCACATTTGATAGAATTTATCTTATTCGAGCTTACTTGTCACCTGCCCTCCACCCCCATGGGAACATAAGCTCAGGAGAGCAGAGTCTGTTCTGTTCAGGTCTGCATATAGAGCCTGGCACACTGTAGGTGCTTCATTGTTGAACCAATGAATGAATGAAGGGTCACTGCTGGTGAAATATGCTCCTGGCCAGACACTGGAGGAGAGAGAAGAATTACTTTGTTCATGGCCCAAACTCTGCTAGTGGCGAAACTTTGAAGAAGACAAATGCCAGATTTACTCAGCAAAAATAAAGGGGAGTGGGAATAGGCCCTCCGTCATTACCAGTTGCCCTCACAGCATTTAGGACACTACTGCAGTGGCTTCTTTGACTTTTGTAAGCCAGCACAGGGCAGGGGTCACATTTCCGTTTCCTGCAGATAGATCCTCAGGGCTTGGCACAATCAGGCACTCAGTCCATGTTCACTGAGGGTCTTGAGGGGGATCCCCTGGTTTTGGCCACCAGGAAGCTCATAACTCAAGTCAGTGCTCATCATTGGAGCCCCAGCCCTTTTTGCATTGGACAGGCAACATCAGCATCACCTGGGAATGTTTTAGAAATGACAGTTCTCAGGCCCACTCCAGACCTATTGGATCAGAAACCCCAGGCCCGGGGCGCAGCCGTCTGTGTTTTAACAAGCCCTCCAACGTGATTCTGTGCGCTCAAGTTTGACATCTTCTAGCTTAAGGTTTTGGTCCATTTATTCTCCCTTCCTACCACCCCATGATATTTTAAGAATCTTAATCTGTCTTTTATGGCAGTCTGCTGCACAATCTTTTTTGGAAGTTGACAGGGGTATACATTATAAATAGCTACATCTAGTCCAATTTTCCCCAATATCCACAGGAGAAAAAGGGGGGGTGGTTACCTTGCTCCAAGTCACACAGCAAGTTGGTGATAAAGCTAGGGCTAGGTGCCAGATTTTTCAACTTTTAGTCTCAGGCTTTCAACTAGTTCCACAGCTAGAGGATAGATTTCTGGGGGCTGGAAACAGTGTCTCCTTAGTTCAACTCAAACCACCACCATTACCAGATGCAGGTTACCTGTAGTCACACCCTCACCCTCCATGCTTCCCAAAGAGCTGGGAGTGCGCCCCCTCCAGGTGCGCGCATGCACGTGCGCGCCCTCTAGACTGGCGCCCAGAGAGCACGCTGGGGGTTGCCCCGCCCCTTCCTTCCCTCCCTCGCTCACTGGTAAACTCCGGGCATCCATCAGTCTGTTAATTGCACTAATTAGAGATCGCGGAGGTGTTAATTGGAAAACCCTGGTATTGTGCCTGTTTGGGGAAGAAAACGTCAATAAAAATTAATTGATGAGTTGGCAGGGCGGGCGGTGCGGGTTCGCGGCGAGGCGCAGGGTGTCGTGGCAAATGTTACGGCTCAGATTAAGCGATTTTTAATTAAAAAGCTACGGTAATTAATACATTCTTACACCATATGGGCCCGCGGAAAAGGCACAAAGGTTTCTCCACGGGTAGGGCTCCCCATCCTTTTTCCCCTCCTCCAGAAGTACTCTAGCCTTTGGGTCCTCCCTTTGATCCCAAGGTAAGTAGAACTCGTCACTTC
Organism: Tonatia bakeri; assembly: GCA_004024845.1. Lineage (NCBI taxonomy): Eukaryota > Metazoa > Chordata > Mammalia > Chiroptera > Phyllostomidae > Tonatia > Tonatia bakeri. The sequence goes on from PVIA01001275.1 coordinate 57,196, forward strand.
CGGCCAGGGAGAGACAAGGCGGACCCAGACGAGTTCTGAGGAGTCCCTTAACTGTGCGCTTGTCCGCCGGGGTTCTTAGAAGGGCCAGGAGCCTCTGGGGAAGTGGGAGCCCCCAGCGGCCCACAGACTCCCCCAGAGCGGAAGAGGCGGCTGCGGCTTTGACCCAGTTTCCTTCCTTCCTTCTGAAGGCGGGGGTGTCTGCCTGGCCCAAGACTGAGATGCCCTGGCTCCCTAAGGGGGGGAACCCTGAGAGATGGGAGACTAGGACCTGCCTACGAGCAGGATCAGAGCCCCAGACAGAAATCCTAGATCACCTAAAATAACTTGCCAGCTATTGCTCCCCGCTGCCCCAAAACGTGGTAGGAGAAGGATCTGGGAAGGTTGAGGTGGGGGGTGAGGGCCTGAATTTATTGAATCCTAAGAAGATCTTCTAACCCCCCACCCCAATATGTGCTGCAAAAAAAATAGAACTACCCAGTAACTTGGGCAAAGGGCAGTGATTTGCCCAAGGTCCCACAGCTGGCCCTTGAAACCAGGCGGTCTGACTCCCGGATTTTCTCTCTTCTTCTGTGGGTGTGCAGCTGCTCTCTGCTGAGGAAATGGGTGACTGGGGAAGGAACTCCATCTGCTGATGGAGTGAGGTGGAGGGCAGAGTGAAAGGAAGAGGGAGTTCTTGGAGGATGCCAGGCCTGCCGCCCACCAGTACCTAAGCAGGGAGCTCAAGTCTACACTGGATGGAGCCCTTTGGGAAAGAGACCACAGCTATGACTCAAATGGACCCTCACTGGCATCTTCCAGCTACTAGAACACAGTGGCTTCATATCCACATGTTGGACCAGGGACTTTTGTTCCTGGAGCTTCCAAGTCAGAAGACACTTCTCAAGACCTGCTCTGGATTTAGAGATGGGGAAGTTGAGGCCCAGAGAAGGAGGAAGGCAAAATATTCACAGCTGGTTGTGGCTGGGCTCAGACTGCCCGACAGCCAGGACTCTGCTTTCTCTTCTAGCCAGGGTCCAGGTTCTCACAGACACCGGCTTCCTGTGCTACACCCCACACCCTTGCAGTTACAGGGCACTGATATCAAGGCCTACATCCAGCACCCCACCCCATCCCAACCCTAGCTGGCTTGGCCCCAGGCACCCAGAGGCTGCTTACCCACAGTGCAGGGAACACCCCAGTGCTATTGTCAACACCCTGTGGAGAGGTGAGCAGAAAGCATGAGGCCGCTGGTGTGCTCATCCTCAGAGAGTCGGTGTCCCAGACCAGAGGTGCGGGTTCAGAGATCCCCTGGGAACACCAGCCCTGAAGGTTTCAGTGGGTATTGGTGGGCTTGCAGGAGGAGCATGGAAGGTTCCCAGGAGGGGGCAGAGTGTGCCACTCGGGAATTAATGCCATTCATACACCCTGCGGAAATGACTTTTCAAATGCATATAATCTCAAGCATGCAAATGAGAGGCTTGCTTCACCCTGTTTAATATGAATGATCAGCCCTTGAATAGCTATTATTACACGCCACATCGCGGCAATTATGTTGTTCAATGGGTGTCGCTATGTACCCCCCAATAAAAAAAAGGAAGGGACACCTCTGTTTGCATCCTCCTTTTTCTCTCTTTTTTCCAAACTTGCTGTCTGATCTACAATTTTATGCCGTGTGTGTGTGTGTGTGTGTGTGTGTGTGTGTGAGAGAGAGAGAGAGAGAGAGAGAGAGTGTTGGGGGGGGGGCTCGTTCTTACCCCAGGAAAGTAACTGCTGGGTTCTCCTTCCTTTCTCCTGTGCACACGCACCCCCGAGGCTTTGGTCTTTGTCCCCTGGGGCCCAGGAGTTCTCAGATCTCAGAGAAGCTAGACTTGGAATCAGGGCAGGCAGCTGCTCTCCACCCCCAGCAGGGCCAGCGTTGGGGGAGAGGGAGAGCAGAGTGGGCTCCTGCTGTCTCCCCATCCCCCTCATGTAGCTGGGGCCCAGGCTGGAGTGGGGGAAGGTGCTGTGTAAGCTGCTGGGAGGGATCAGGGTGGGTGGTTGGGGGAAGGGGGGCCAGGGCCGGAGCCCTGTGCTCTGGTGGGTGGAGGATGGCGCCCACCCCATCCATCATTTGGCAGCCACTGGCCCTCTGGCTGACATGGCCATTAAGGCCTGAGACTGAGCGCTCAATCTCTTCCAAACCATCGCCCCCAACCTTACCCTCGCCTTCGCCCCTGGCCCAGCTCCTCAGAACCCAGGAGTAGGAATGGCATTTGGCTGGGGGGCCGGAGTGGGGCACAAGAGAAATGTTCCTCAGGGTCACACAGAGAAATGTACAAATGTGGGACATTCCAGCAGCACAGGTTCACAGAGGACACAGACCCACGGGGACAGAGAGACCTAGAGTCACAGAGGGAGAGGGGCCGTCAAGCAATGATGTGGCACACCTATGAACTGGCGGGCTCCCCGTGGACCCTTAGCAGCTGTCTGTCCCATCCCTCAGTACTCTCATTTCAACTGGTTGTGCTCCCAGCAGGGAGAAAACAGACCCAGTAGAGTGAGGGGAAAAGAGTTCTTCCCAAGGTGCAAGGAGAGAATTTGGAGGTAGGAATGCCCTTGGGAGCTGCCAGTCTGGGGAGGAAGTAGGGAGATGATCCAGTCTCTTCCAGCACTTTCTCTCATCTGCTACTTGCAAGGCTGTCTGTCGGGTGCCTTTTGGGTCGGGAGACCCCGTGGTTGTGGGATCTGCTCAAAAAGGGAATCAAGAAGGGAGAGAAGAACACTGGCTGGTTTCCACAGACCCCAGGTAGCTGCTCGTGTGGCTTCTGCCCTTGATCTCTGTGTGAACTGGGCCACATCTTTGACCTCTCTGAGTCTCAGGGTCTGTACTCTTACAAATAGGGCACGTGAAAAGGGTTGACTGGAGCTTCCTCTGCTGTGTGGTTTGTATGTGTTGTTTCACTTACTCCTCACAGGACTCCCGGAGGCTGGGGTTTATTTGCTTCCACAGACAAGGAAACTGAGTTTAGGGAGTTTAAGACATGCGTTGAAGATCAGTGGTGGTTACCAGCTGTGTCCTGTTTCACTGAAATCCATGTGCCTCTCAAGGAGCTTTGGGGGATAGTGGGAGACATCCCAGAATTTGAGAGCTGCTCTGCCAGCTACCCCCACCTCCCCCACTTCACACACTCCGTGGACAAGCCCCTGAAACAGTGGGACCTCCATGAGCTGTAGAAAGAAGCGCAGGCCTCCTCCTTCTCCTTGCTATCCTTGACACTCTCAAACGTGCCCTCTCTCTTTCTGAGGATGTGTCTACCACTTCTTGGGGGGGGCAGTGGGGGTTGGGGGAAGAGGGTATAGGATTCAGGCCTTGACTCCTTGCCTCCATAAATCCCCAAACTCTGGACCCTCAGCTTCCCCATCTGTCAAGTCAGGATGATGATAACTCTCACAATCCCTGGGATTAGGAATCATGGTCCCTGTAGAGACAAAATAGTACTGAGTGTCTACTTTGGGCCAGACCCTCGCCCGCAGCCTTAGAATGGACGGCGAGAGAAGGGGGACCACAGTAGCCTTCACTGCACAGCTCCGCCACGCCGAGTCTGGCTCCCAGGAGCTGCTGGAAAATGGCAGCCATTCTTGCTACGGAACAAATATTGACTGGGGTGTCTATGCCTCGGGGAGAGACTATAAGGATGCACCTGCCCTGAGGGAACTCCCCACCTGGGAGGACAAACCCAAAGGCTATTACAGCTGTTCGTGCCATGGGGGAGGAGGCCACAGCTGTGTAGTGAGTTGCATTGAACAGCCCATCTGCTTTTAAGTTTTTGCAGCATCCCCGCCCCTCTCTTCCCACCCGGGGCCCTCAAGCCCTGGTCTGGATGGAGAGGCCAAAACAGGTTTTGGGGGCGGGCACAGGAATTGCCCCCCCCCCCCTTGCTCTGCAGAGGTCTTCTGGAAGTCCAGTCAAAGAAAAGTCCAGGGTTGGGGGTGCACCTTCAGTCTGGAGCTGCCTCTTACTGGGGCCTAGGGGAGAATGACACTGGGAGAGGCTGCACCCCAGGAGGAGTCCCAGAAGTAGCCCCCAGGAAGTTGAAGAGGAGGAGGGCATGCCCCAGGACTGGGGTGGGGACGTTAGGTGGTGGTGTTGGCTAGGGTTTGTTGAGGGGCATCAGTTGCTACCCTGGGTAGAACGTGCCCTGCCCTTCTATTTTGGAGCCTCAGCCCCTCCCCCCATGTCTCTCCTCCCCCTCCAGGTCCCGCTAGAGCGACATGATGGTGGAATCCGCCTCAGAGACAATCAGGTCAGCTCCGTCTGGTCAGAACGGTGTGGGCAGCCTCTCTGGGCAGGCCGATGGCAGTGGCAGCGGCAGCGGGGCCGGGGCTGCGGGCACTGCTGGAGGCGGTGCGTGCAGGGACGCGGCGGCGGGAGCAGACAGCAACGGCGAGATGAGCCCTGCAGATCTGCTGCACTTCCAGCAGCAACAGGTAGGAGCTGGCGCCCCTCTCTGGGGGAGGGGCGCACCGGGCCTCTTCCCGCTCCATTCTGGCCGCCTGGAGCCACTGCTCAGGGCCAAGCAGCTTCACCTGAACAGTCTTGGGAAGGTCCAGCCTCCAGGGACTCCCTCTGAGCCCTCCCATTCTGGTGACCTCTTTAACTCAGGGGGAGAGCTGCACTTTCAAGAGATAGAAGTGGGACTCTGGGTCCTGAGATCATGGAGCTTAGAACAGTCTCAGAAATTGCCCACCAGCACAGACAGACTGGGGAAGCAGTCCTGAGGGCGTGCATGTGGAAGGGCGGGCACCTGGGCTCCCCTCCTGCATACTGGCTGAGTTAACCGGGTGGGGAAAGATCCTCGTTTTAAGAGTATGTTCACTGGGGAAAGGGGGTGAGATGTGCACACAGGGGATAACTCCACAATATTTGTATTGTAAAACATCCCTATCCCCACCCCATCCCTGCCTGGGCCCCTGACCCAAGCTGTGCAGAGATTAAACTTCCGGCTAGCTACCAGGGGCCAAAGCAGCTGGAAAAAGGCCAAGAATCAGAGGCAGAGCCAGGTCTTCATTTTTAGGGCTCAGACTAGGAACCCCTGTCTGCATCCACTTTCTCTCTTCCCCTGCATCGTTCCCACCCTGAACTGTAGAGTTCAGGAGTTCAAAACCAGGCTTTCTGCAGATCAGGAGGCCCTAGGGTGGGGAGCCTGGTTGGTCGGTGGCAGAACAGGGGCCCCAGGTCCCAGCCCCACCCAGGAGACAGGGAGAATCGTGCTTGACGAGTTCAGGGGAACCGGCCCAGCCAGCCTGGCCTTGAGCGTCTGCTTCTTTTATTTGACTCCCTGCTCCTCGAGTCACTGCTGGTAGCACTGGCCCTTGGGGTCTCTGCCAGAAATGAGGAAAACTCAGGTCCTGCCTGCCCCTGCCATCCATGCTCCCACCCCTGCCTCATGGGCAAGAGATGTGTGTACCAAGCCCTCATGTTGTCTCCCTGGGTCACCCTGGGGCTCCTCCCCCTACACCATAGCCCCTAGGGGGCCCTTTCCCACCACATTCCTCAGAGCCTGAGGTCAGACTGCAAGCAGCATGGTCGGAAGCTGGGCACCCTGCACTGAGCTGGCCAGCCAGCGCTAACACAGGAATGGAACAACCCAGGGTTGAGTCCTGGCCTGCCCCTTGGTGTGACCTTGGCTGAGAGTACTGGACCTCCCTGAGCCTCGTCCTTCTTGTTGCCTCAAGTACAGGGTTGTTAGGATCAGGTGCAGTTTGGGTGGGAAACCTGTATACACCTGGGCTGTGGATGTGAACAGAGCTAAGGCTTTCAAAATCACCTTCTCTCACAAGCAGTGGGGGCCTGAACAGAGAGGGCCCATCTCTTTTCCTCAGGAAGATGGTCCTAAGGAGTTTTCTGGCTTCTCTCTAGCCTTCCTGAGCAGGCTGTCTGGGGGAGAGACACACAGCGTCTGTGCCATCTACTGGGGACAGAAGGTCAAAGGGCAGAATCCTACCCCTTATCAAAATAATAACAAACCACACCCCGCCAGAAGGCCCCAAGGCCACCCATTTTGTATGGCCAGCTTCCCCTCCCACACTTCTGTGCAAACAGGGCGATGAAAAGTTTCAGGTGGGGGTGGGCAGGCAAAATACCGAAACTGGAAATGTCTCTTAAAAGCTGGAGCGAAGCGCGAGCAGATACCTGGGTAACTGGGGAGATGCCTGGGGTGGGGGGACGGCACGGTCTGTGCCGGTCGGGTTTCTCCGTGCCACGCTGCACACACGCCGTGCTTCGCTGTCTGTGTTCCACGGCCCAGGCACTCCTGTTTGTTTTGGGGAATATCCCAAAGTCCTGGAAAATCCTGTATCTGTTTCACAAATAAACTGGGGTGGAGATGTGGAGGCAGGCAGAGGGCTGTTTTATCCATTCGGGCTCACTATGGGCGTACTGCCCGGGGCCAAGGAAAATATTTGAGACTTAAAAAAGGTTTTGTTGGCTCCAAACTATGAAGACAGCCCTGCAAAATTAAAAATACAAAATTTTCATTTAAAATGAAATCAGTCTGGAGGCCATCCTTCCACCCCCCCAATATATGAGTGAGGTTTTGGGGAGGCTTCTAGGGTAACTGTTTCTGTCCCCCCACACTCCCAACAAACGCTCCTGACTGTTTGTGATCCAACGCCACTGTAGGAAACGAGGGCCTGGTCTGATGGCTCCTCCTCCCTCTCAGCCCCAACCAGGAAGTCCTTCAAGGACAAACAAACAAACACCTTGAGCCCATTGGATGCTTTGTGTCTTTCACATGCGTTGCATCATTTAATTGTCCAGGAGTTTCAGTATTCCCATTTCATGGATGAGGGGGTAGCCAGGGGTGGCTGGGACTTGTCCGACCTCAGATCCTAGTTCAGGGCTCAGCACAGCCTCCTTTTGGCTCCTGCCACTCACACAGCCCATTTAGGAAGTGGAGGGAGCAGGGCCTGCAGCATAGTGGGTGCTAAATAAATGTCTGTCGATGTGTGAATGCGAGCACGCCATTCCCAGTCCGAAAGGGCTCTGAAGACAGACAAACAGCAGCAACACTGGATCGCCCTGAGTAGCCAGCCACTCCAGGGGAAGGAGGTTGGGGGGGGGGGTGTCTGTGGTGCCCACGGCCCTCCCCCTCTGTCCTTCTGTCTTTCGGTCCCTGTCCCTCTGCTTTGGGTAAACAAGCCCTGGAAATGCAAGCTTGGCTTGTGGGAGTAATGAGTTGACAGAGGGGGGAGAGAGATAAACAGGGCAAGTCAGAAGTCAGACTGGTGACAGGACTTTAGGCCGAAACAAACAGTGCTGAAGAGGGCAGCCACGTCACTCTGGAACAGAAGCAGGCGCCTGTTTCCATGCAACAGCAGGCCGGAGCTTGTTTAAACAGAGGCTGGGGCGGGCGGTGGGGGCGCACATGGCTTGGCTGCCAGGCCCCTCTGGTGGAGAAAGGGTCCCTAGCTGGCTGCCCTGTTGGGACAATCAACACCCTAGCTTCCTGCTCCCCCCTCCCAACACCCTTATTGGGGCTGGGTTATGAGAGGACCAGCAGGAGGGAGGGCCTTAGCCCCTCCTTTTTGTAACCCCCCTGGTTCACTCTGCTTCCCAGCCACGCCACGTCCACTCTCCCAGGTCTTTCACAGTCTCAAATCTCGCCCTCTCACGGAGAATGCCCTGCGGAAAATGCGTGGGGAGTGTGGTAGGCCTTGGCGCACGCGTTCATTCAGCAGACGCACATCGAAGCTTAGTTCGCGCCAGGGACCCTTGGCCAGCTGGAGTTGGGGCTTCTCCAGCTGCTGTTAAAGAGTACCCCAAGCCCCGCAGTCACACCAGCTGCCCAGCAATCCCCTTCCTGCACCAGGGCAAAGCCCTTCCTCCTTGCCTCCCCCCCCCCCCCCCCCCCCCCATAGTTCCCCTCTGGTGGCTTTTTTTCTCTGAAGGTTGCCCTTGCCTTTTGTTTTAATCAGATTTCATCTGTATGAAAATGTTTTCAGTGTTTGGGGGTTTCTCAGGGATTGCACAAGTACCCATTGGGCTCTCTGTTAGGGGGCAGTGAGAGCTGGGAGAGTGTGTGCCAGGTTTGGGGAGGTGGAGGGCCTGCGGAGGTCTCAAGGGCCAGACTGGGTGCTCTGACCATGGAGAGCTGGACTTGGGGCCGGGAGGGCTGAGCAGGCCCTGTGGGGACGGCAGAGCTGCTGGCAAGGCTGCTGCGCTGAAAGGGGTCCTGGGCCTCCGGAGCCGCACTCCTATTGTCCTTGGGTTATGCGGGTGACAGGTCAGCGAGGGTCACAAGGGGGTTGCCTAGCCTCTGGGAACTCCCACTGCAGTTGCTGTGGCAACCGGGGCCAAATCCCACCCTGTGCACATCCTGTGAGGAGATTCAAAAGGGTTGGGGTGGGGAGCGATGGGGGGGGGGGTCTGCACTTTAATGGGCTTTTAACTCACCCCCCCTCCAAAGAGATGATGGCGGTGGTTTAGGGAACTGGGCGAGGTGGGGAAGAAGAATGGAAAGATTTTTGTTTTCCTCCTCCATCTGGCTCTCCTCTGCCCAAGATATTTAGGGGGATGGGGTGGAAAGGAGGCCTCAGGGGTGAGTTAGCACCCCCCTACCTCACACACATTATCTGCAGTTGTGTTTAGTTTTAGGTCTGGGGCCCACGTTTTCAGTGTGTGGGACTCCCGCCCTCATGCCCCAGATTCTGCTTTTCACGTGTAGTCCTGCACCTTCTCTCCTTTCCTTCCCACGGATGCGCCCCTTCCCCAGGAGGTGCTGGGGGCCTGGCTCGAACACGGGGCCAGGTTCCTCAGAGGGGAGGCTTGGCAGTGCAGCCCTCCCCACCGCTGCAGGGGCAGGTTGAGAAAGCGCTCCTTCCTGCTCAGCCTGGGGGCGAGGGTCAGGTGAATGAGGGTGCCGAGTCATGGGAGGACCGGCAGGAGGGAGGGCCTTAGCCCCGCCTTTTTCTGCCCACCCGGGTTTACTCTGCCTCCTAGTCCAAGGAACAGGGAAGTTTCCCCAGGAGGGAGCTCCAGGAAGAGGTCAGGGGAAGGTAGAAGAGAGGGCCCAAGGTTGGGAAAGGGGTCCCCAGGCCTCCGTATTTTGGGGACCAGAAAGTAGCCCACTCTACCACCAGCCTTCCCTTTTGATATGAAATTGTAAGACCTCTGAGTTTCCTCTCTAAGCCCCCTTTTATGCCAGAGTTTTTGTCCTTACTGATCAGGAGTTTGGGGGCTGGGGAAAGGGAGGGTTGAATGTTTCGTCTTCTGAAGGAGAGGGATTGAAGTGGGGAAGGCCATGCCCCAGGGCCCCCCCGCCCCCGGGGGTGAGTTAGTGTGCCTCCTAGAGGAGCACCTTTATTCTAAGAAGGGACTCGCCTGCCCCCGCAGCCCCCACTCTGAATCCTGCCCCTGCAGAAGTGGCTAGTGTGAGGGTGGTGGCTGGGCTCACAGTGTGCTGCACCCAGATCTCCTCAAGACCCACTTCCTGGGAGCCCACAGAGAGGGTCACCCGTCTGGGAGGTAGAGAGCAGCAGGGGGGCGACACAGGAGTGCAGGGATGCACCCCACCACCATTGCCCTCAATGTTCCAGCGTCTTCCGACATCCAACTCAGTGCCTCTGGACACCCCAAAGTCACAGACCTGGCCTCTCCCAGCACCCCTCCCCCACCCAGCTGGTCTTGGCCACAGGGAGCTACATGGGCCGCCCTGGGCGCTGAGCCCACAGGGACGGAGAGCCCTGGCCACTGGGGGCCTCTCTGAGGCGTGCCTGTCCCTTCTCAGTGTTTGTTGGGCTCATTGGTCCATTCCAGCGATTTTCAACCTTTTTTAGCTGGTGGCACACATAATCTAATTACTAAAATTCTGCAACACACCAAGAAATATATTAAGGTTTTTGCCAATCTAACAAAAAATAGGTATAATTTTGTTCACACCAGACGGCTGTTGAGTTGGCTATTGTCATTTGTTTATTTGACAGTCTAAGGGAAAGGAGATCAGTGCTCCTGACTAAATTCTTGTGGCAAACCAGTGTGCCGCGGCACGTGGTTGAAAATCGCTGGTCTCTTCTCAACTTGACGCAGGTGAAGGCTGCTGCTTGCAGAGGGGAGGCCCCAGCAGGGAGGGGCCCTGAGATCCGGGCAGCGCCCCCGCCCCCAGCCCCTGCACGGAGCGTCTCCTACCAAGTGGGCCCGTCTGTATCTGCGCATTGCTGGTTTTCATTTTAATGGGTCTAATTTGAGAATGCACCGATGTCATTTTTATGAGGTTGGTGTAAAAAAAATTTACAGCCTTTTCCAAAAAGCTTTTTTTCCCCAAGGGAAAAAGGTGTGGAATCACTTCAGGGGTTTTATGGTCTCCACTCCCCACCCTGGTTGCCCCTCCTCTGTGTAATTCCATCTTTACGTCTCTTTGCTGGAGGACAAAGCCTGGCAGGTGGAGCACCTGGATCTCCCATGGTCAGTGCCCTTCCTGGTGGCGACCACTGACCTCTGACCTTTCCCCTGTGCCCCTTCCCTCTGCTCTGGCTTCCTCTGCTTTCTCTTCCCTGGTGGATGGAGAGATATTTTTTCATGTGATTCAAACCAACAAGTGATTATTAGGCACCTACTGTTTACTGTCTGCAGGTTAGGAAATTCTACCACTTCCTTAACTCCTTATATACCCTTGCTTAAAATCCTGCATAAATTTTTCCTCAAGAGTAGAATGAAATAAAAAACCATTGTCCCTGAATAATCTGGCCCCTGCTCACCTCTGGGACCTTCTCTCAGGCCGCTCAGCCTGGCCACACAGACCATGCAGGAGGTGCCTCCAAGCATATTCCTCCCCAGGGCTCTTGCACCAGCTCTTTCCTCTGCTGTGTGCTCGCTCTCCTGCAGGAGTTGCCTCCTCTTTCCCTCAGAGAGGCCTTCGTTGGCCGAACACCCCACGTGGCCAGCCAGCTAGCCTCTGCAGCGCTTATCGTCTTACTGCTTGCTTGCCTTTGTCCTAGTGTCTGTCGCACCCCACGAGAGTGTGAGCCTCATCACAGCAAACACACGGAGTTGGCGGTGCCTAGGGCCATGCCAGTGCCCTGTGTGGCCTCAGAAGTGCTTGCCGAGTTACTGATAAATGAAGAGAAAGTCATACTGTGGCCCAGGGAGCACGAGCGATGGGCTTCCTGGGTGTGCTCTTCAGGTCTGGGGTGGGACGGCACCTCCAAGTACCTTCCTAGTGCTCCTGCCCCTAAATCTAGCGAGCACCCAGTTGAAGTTATCAAGACAAGTTAGATTTATTTACTTGTTTGTTTATTTAGTTATTTAAGTGGGGGGAGAAAGGGAAAGAAACATCAATGCGTGAGAGATATATGGGTGCCTCTTGCATGTCCCTGACCCATGCCCCCAACCAGGGACCTGGCCCACAACCCAGGCACGTGTCCTGACTGGGAATTGAACCTGTGACCTTTAGTTTTGCAGGCTGGCGCTCAATCTGCTGAACCACACCAGCCAGGACCTGACAATTTAGATCCCAATTTTGCCAAAGTTAGCTAGGTGCAGACGAAAGGAGTTTGGAGTTTGTCTATTTTGGCTTCCCGTCACCACAGTCCAAATTAAACCAGAGTTTGCTAAGGGATCCTCCATCCCTCTTGGCAGGCTCCTGGCTGAAGAGCCCCGTGTCAGACGCAGGGATTCAGGGTCTGTTGCTGCCACTGTGTGACTTGGGGCGTGTCCCTGCCCCTCCACACACCCAGGGCCTCATCTGTAAGGTGAACTGCATCAAGCGCTTTGTAAACTTTTTGCCGGAGAACCCCAGTGAGAGGTGCAGTTTACTGGGAGTGCCGGCTCACACAGTGACGGGAAACAGTCCTTGTGCTCACCTAGTCACTCTGGGTTTAAAAAAATCTGTGTGTGTGTATTTTTTCCTATTTTCTGACCCACTAAATTGACATCATGACCCACCCTTAGGTCATGACCAGCAATTGGGAACACATGACGCTGGATTCCCTCACACTTCAGCTCACCAGGCCGTGGTCTGTGTGATTCTGCATCTCCATTCTCAGAGCTCAGTCCTTCAGGCTGGCCTCCCTGAGCACCAACCTCGTCCCTGCCCTCCTGGACACACACGGAGTAAGACTAGGACCCCAGCATGGAGCTGGGCTGTGCAGCCTAGTAAACAGCCCTGCACCTGGCTTCCGTGGAGAGGGTACCTGCCCTCCCCCCTCAATCCTCAGAGGCAGAAATGAGGGGGTGGTCTCCTGCTGGAGATGACAGACCCTCCTGTCTCAAGACTTGTTTTTGTTTTCATGGCAGCTCCCTGTTGCCCTCAAAGCTCTAGCTTGATTCCCCTCCATCCCAGCGGCCCTCCCTGGATGCCATCCGTCATAAGCCATTTGTTCCTAATCGTGGAGATCCTGCTAATGACTTCTGAACGGGCAATGGTGGGGGGAGGAGAGTTCAGCTTCATTAGCGAGAGACCGAGACCAAGTTCTTAGGCTTGAGAGGGACTGGAGGGTGGGTGTAGGCTGGAAGAGGGTTGGGTTAGCAAGTCCTTCTGGGTGGTACAGGACAAATGACCAGGAGCTTCCTGGGAAGGCAAAACCTAAATTAAGTGACATTAGTGAATGTCCATTCAGGACCCTCTGGGTGCCAGGCGCTGTGCTGAGTACCCCACGTACGTCGTCTCGTGTGCTCTTCACAGCAACTCAGCGAGCGAACTACAGGGTTATTTCTGTTTTGCAGAGGAAGAAACTAGGGCTCAGAGAGGTCAAGTGACTTACCCAAGGTCACACAGTACGTGGTAGAGCCAGGATTTGGGTCCAGATCTTTTTGACCAGGGTCCATCCACTGAACAGACCCATCCTGCCTCCCTTGGAGGAAAACTAGCCCTTACTTTCAAAACCACAGAGCCAGGCATTTGATTTCCACACTAGTGGGGTGGAGGGAGGAGGAAAATGAGGTTTAAAAAGCCAAATGGCTCCCAGTTTCTGCCTCGAGCCCCCTCTTCCTCCTTCCCAGGTTTTCTGTGATGGCTTCTCCCTTATGTGGGATTCTGAATGCCTTTGCCCCACCCAAGACTGTGTCTGGGTGTCTGTGGCCCCCAGGGGAGGGAAACTGAGCCTACCTTTCTCCTAGAGATTCCTTTCTTGGTCTTCTCTCCCCACCTCAACCAGCATCACCTCCCCTTCACACCCAGATGGCTGAGACACTAGGCTGGCTGGAGGAAGGGCCAGAGCCACAGGCCTCACCAGACTGCCCACAGCATCACAGTGGTCCCTCTGGGGTGAGGGAGGGTGGGCAGCCAGAGGTGCGCGGTACCTCCTGGCTGTCGGACCTTTGGTTTCATTTTCCTTACCTGTGCAATGGAGACAAGGATACCTGCCCAGCCTAGCTCAGGGTTATGAAGCTTCAGCTAAATAAATGTTCATAGAAGTGCTTTGAAAACCACCAGGCCCGCTCCAGATGCTAGCTCCCAAACTGTGTCAGCCCGTGCCTGCCTCCCACACTCAGCCGGGACTGAGTGACTTCTCCAGTGTCTGCCGTTTGCTGGCAGCTGGGGGTCACAGACACATCTGACATCTGTGTTTCCAGGAAGGTACAGCCCGGTTGGCGTCATTGGAGAAAGTGGGTCTGGATCTGCCAGGCTGGGGGGAGGGGGGGGGGGGGGCGTCCAGTGAGCTATCCGACCCAGTGCCAGCAGCCCGTGGAGGTGGACACGGACTCGGTGCACCGGAGTGGTGGACCTGACTCAGGGAGGCTTGGCGAAATTTCAGTCCTGCGTGATCTGTTGGGTGACCATCCCGGACGGAGGTGGGACGTGCAGTGAGGGCAGTGGCAGGAGCAGTGAGCCACCGGGATGTGTGTGGGCAATCCAAGGAGGGCAGCTTAGGTCCTGAGCCCAGGGCACCCCACCACTGGCACCTGCAGGGTGATTTTTAGGTGGTACTCAAAGCACCCTAAACTGGATCAGGGCAAATCACACAAAATTACCTGTGCATTTCACTATCGCCTCGCCATCTCCATGCACAGGGCCTGTGCGTGATGGGTGGCCAGGAACACACGTGAGCGAAGGAAGGAAGGGGTGGATGAGGGAAGTGCCTGGGGTGTAGACCCTGCGGGCCTGAGGCCCCTGTCAGCCTCTCCCACCGCCGCCCCCAACACAGCTCGCCTTTCTGCTCTGGAATGGTCAGGTCCCCCAACCCGCTGGGCCCTTTGACTCCTCTGTGGCGTGCAGGTCACTGTGCCTGGAACACCCTCCAGGACCCAGTTAGTGCTGCCACTCCTCTGGAGGCCTCCCAGACTTCCCAGGCAGAGGAGCCCCGCTCTGGGCTCTGCACCCGGTGCCCACCTCCACTCCAGCCTCTGACGGGCAGCTGTCATAGAACCCAAGTGGTGAGCCCAGGGCAGGGCAGGGCGTGTGCTATTTTCCGAGTCCTCAGCATTCAGCAGGGTCCCTGGCACACAGCAGGCGCTCAGTTAGTGTGAAGAAAGACTGAGTGGGGATGAGTGAGGAGTCAGAGAAGGGGACAGCCTTGGCCAGGCCTGCGTCTTAGCTGGCTGTTGATTAGCGTGAAGGGGAGGCCCGGTGGGGCGGGGCAGGAACGGGAGTGAGCGGCCTGTTACAGAGATGTCTCCCAGGAGTGAGACTGCAAGCCCAGGTCATTTTTTCCTGTAAGTCTTGTAGTTTCGTGCTTCGGGAGACCACAAAGCACGTGAGTTGTTGGGGAGCAAATCCGACTCCCCAGCCACTCTCCCCACCAAGAGACTGTGTGGGGCTCCCTGAAGATGCCCCTGGAAACCTCCCTGCTGCCCACCTCTCCCCACCAGGGTGTGGGTGCTTCCTGTCCCCGCACTGACCGGTGTCCCCTCCTGCTTGCCTGCGCTGAGCAGCTCCTCTGAGCCGTTCTCCCCCACTTTGTCCCCTGACCCCTGTACCCTCCTCCACCTTTGGAAGACAAAGAGCATTTGTCCAGCTGGCATCATTAGACCTGGAGGGGTCACTACAATTAGCAAGGTAGACAGAAGCAGGGGCTCCTTCCTGGTGATTCCCTGGCTACCCCGTCTCCCCCCACCCTGCCCACACCCCGTTTCCAGTCTCCAACAACCTCTCGACCCAGGAAGGTCAGACTTACACTTTCTGAAGGGAATCTTGAAAAGAAACCCCAGACCACTAATCCTGGCGCGAGGTCCAAGGGAAGAGATGGGCAGGGGGAGGACCGCTAAGGAGCACGCCTGTCTGAACCCCAGCTTTGCTGGGAGATATGTTCCCATAGATACACCAGTATATATTTAGATGCCATCCTAAGGTAAACTGGATTCAGCCTCAGGGGAGTCTCAGCTGCTCGAAGGGGGGTGTGCATATACATACTCGGCACACAGTGGGTGCTCCAGAAGTGCTTGCTGAGAGGCCAGTGTGGGTGAGTGCGTCCGGATTCCGCATTACAGGGTCTTGTCTGACGGTGCTTGTGGTGGGGTCGGAGAATAGAAGTCCGTGTGAGGACGAACAGGAGTGTGTGGACAGAGGTGGTCTCGTGTCATTGAATAGGTGCCCCGGGCAGCGTGCTGTGTTGGGAGAGGCCAAAGGAGGTGTTGGAGAGAACTGAGGGAGGTTCACAAGAAGGGGCAGACGCTTTGCCAGTGCCAGCAAAGAGGAAGCACCGGTCCTTGAATTCCCCTAGTATTTCGCAGATGGGTAGTGTCCCAGTTTTGAAGATCAGGAGACCGAAACAGAAATGGAACAACTTGTCCAAGGTCACACCACTGGCAGTCACACTGGGATTCAAACCCAGGCCTGCCTGCTGCCAGGGCCCCAGGCGTGAGGCCCGGGCACAGCTGCTCCGGCACTCTGGGTCTCTGAGGAACCTGGAGGCAGACAAGTTTTGTGCTCCTGGACTGTGGATTTGGGACAGATCCTCACATCCCTTGCCTCTGAGGCCCCACTGACCCAGGAGTGGGGGGATGCAGGGTCTAGCTGACCTTATGAGGACCTTCCAGCCTCCCTGACCCATCGCCCTCCTACCTGACCTCTCCAGTGCGTCCACCCATGTCCCAGGTCCACTGTTTGGCCTGAGCTGCTGCTCCTGCTAATGCTGTACAATTCCCACTCCGGAGTGTCTGCTGACTCGGGTCCATTCCCACCACCATGGCCTCCAAGAGCTGACCACCAGCCATTGCAGTCAGTGTGACTCATGGGTACTTCACACACCCTGTCAGGGCCTGACTGAGTTCCCCAGTGCCACGAGGCCCTGTGCCTCAACCCCCTGGACTCAGAAAGCCCCTCTGTGCGCGGACTTTGAGCCTCCATCCATGCCCCCCCCCCCATGTGCTCTTGTGCTCTGACTCCGAGTGAGAGCTGCCCCCACAGCCCCCGGACCCCCAGGCAGTGGGCCGTGCAGCCAGGCTTTCGGGGCTCAGCCCCAGCTCTGACACCCCCTGGCTGTGTGATCTTGGAAAGTACTTGACCTGGAGACCGTTTCCACATCTTCACTGTAGGGCTGCTAACACCTGCCTCCCTGAGAGGATTAGATGGGATCCTGCCTGCGGAGGGGAGCAGAGTTTGCCACTCCAAATCTGTGACTCTGGGATATCGATTATTTTGGGCTGGTTAATTTTAAGAAACAGCAGACCTGGGAGAAGCTCTGAGAACCGAGTGGAAGGTACCCTTTGGAAAGGACGTTTACATTTTCGAGGGACGCCCCCTCTGTAAGTGTGTCTCCCTGGCCACAGGCCTGGCTGGCTGTCGGGGGAGCAGGCACAGCAACCTCCCTTCCACTGTTCACGGTGCTTTTCCTGGTGACCTCTCGGAACTGACTCCACGCCCCGCACCCTGCGTGTCATCTTTTGTCATTAGATAAAGGGGGTCTTTAAGGTGATGGCCCGCGACTCTGCTCCCGGGTATCTCCCATGTGCACAGGGAGTGTCTGTGTGACTAAAGTTTGATGATTTTCTCCTGCTGACCTGCCTTCTGCTGCTTTGATCAGATCATTAGTCCAGCCAGAAGCACCTGAAGGAAAGAGAGCAGTTTTTCCTCCGAGGCACCTATAAAGTCCCTGACACACAGTAGATGCTCAACAATAGTACCTATGTTTAATGCCCCCAATCCGCCCCCTTGTTGGGCCCGAGACCCTTCCATTTGCTGCCCTCACGAGGGCAGCAAACCTCACCAGCTCCCAGAGTGAGTCCCTGTAGTCTCTGATTCCTCAGTGACTTTTGTCTTTATATTTATCCCAGGCCCAAGTGAACCCCATGAGCCTTTCACTCACCCCCAGTACCTCTCCCCCTTTACATTCCCAAACTCTGCCTGAACCCCGGCTCTGCACCCACCGCGCTGACTGCACTGACTTGCAGCCCTGGGGCACGCACTCTGACTCACCCTGTCTTGCAGGCTCTGCAGGTAGCCCGGCAGTTCCTGCTACAGCAGGCTTCGGGCCTGAGCTCCCCCGGGAACAATGACAGCAAGCAGGCGGCCTCTGCAGTACAGGTGAGGAGGAGGGCACCACCCCTCCGGGCTGGGTTGGGCTGGGCTGGGCTGGGCTGGCGCCAGGTCAGAGGGCAGGCTTGGCAGAACAAAGGAGAGGAAGGGCCAGTTAGAGAACTGCTCTGTCCAGCCGGCCATCCAGAGTGAAATGCTGGGGCAGGGCGAAGACACTTGCACTTTCTCATCTCCACGTGCTCCCCCAAGCCTTCCTCTGCTTGGCCTCTGTCTCCGAGTTTGAACCTGCACTCGGGTCTCTTGGTCCCTGTCCCTCTCCACAGGCTTCCTCTTCCTTGGCCTCAGGGTTACTTGTCAGGTTACCGTTTCTCCATCCTGGGGCGCTCACTCGGCCCGTCCCTCTATGCTCCCTTCCCAGGCTCTCTCAGCTGCCGAGGTCCCCGCGTCCCCCCTCATCTCTCACCCACCAATTCTCTCTGTCTCCCCGTGTTTCCTGTCTCTTGGTGTCTCTGTGTCTCTTTTGTTTTCCTTTGCACAATCTGCCCTTTTTTCCCCTCCCTTCCCCCAGCCTGCCAGCCCATCTGGCTGGCTGGGGGAAGGGAGATCTGTGGGGGGTGGGCCGGGGTAAGCCAGGCCTTCTGTTTACCTTTTGTGTCACAAAGAACTTGGGAGAATCGCTGTCTGAGTCGGGGTGGGTCACAACTGGGGCAGCCCTGTCTCCTCCCCCTCAGCGCCAGCCAAGCTTCCTCACCCCCTACCCCTTCCCCTTCCCGCAGCGGTGGCGGAGGCTTGGAATTGGGGAGAGGATTAAGCGGGGCTTTGAAAGGAAGTTTATCTAAGGGAGGAGAGCTGAACACGATCCTGAGCTCGGAGCTCTGGAGTCTGGGGGCGGGGTGCTGAGGGAAGGGGGAAGTGGGGAGGAAGGCAGGATGGGGGATGGGGCGCAGGGTGCCCGGAGAAGGACCCAGGGTTGGGTTTTACGTGGGACAAGCTTATGTTCAGAAAGTGCTTTGAACAAGTTCAAGGTGCCCAACACTTGTGGCGCCTTAGCCGCAGCCCTGTTTTGAGTCTTGAATCTAAGGAGACGGCCCCTAACGGGGAGGAGTTGGGCGAAGAGGGGTGTGGGCCTGGGTTAGGGAGGGGAGGACACAGTCTGGAAAGCCAGCATTGGGAAGAAGAGAAAGTTCTCCCTTTGTGTTGTCAGGACTAGGTCTCTCAGTTAGGGACCCCCCACCCATCCACACACATACAAACTCCCTGTGTCGAAAGTGTCCTTCAGGCTACTGTTCTTTTCAGTAGATTGATTTGAGAGAGAAAAAAACATCGATTTGTTTTCCACTCATTTGTTCATTCATTGGTTGCTTCTTGTATGTGCCCTGCCTGGGAATCGAACCCACAACCTTGGCATGTCCAGTTTCTAACCAACTGAGCTACCCAGCCAGGGCCACGCTACTGTTCTTAATTCTCCCCACCCTGGGCCCAGCCTAGTACCCCATCTAAGAACAGGGAGAGGCAGGCTGGGGAACAGGAATATTACCCAAGCCAGAAAGGGCCAGCGGACCCAAGGCTAGAAAGGAGTTTGATGGGAGTTGGAGGGACTGAGGGTCAGGCACAGGAAGTACTTTGTAGCCGGTGTGAGGGGTAGGAGTGCTGAATAATGAGAAAGGAAGGGAGGCTTTGGAATTTCCCTTGGGAGACCCCTTCTCCTAGATTGAGAGAAGTCCCTGGGTGACCTTGAATGAGAGGCGGGGGGTTTTGGTCAGAGGGACAGATAAAATGATTCTCGGGCCTCCTCTCATCTTGCCCCCTCACTCCTAATGATTCATTCATCCATTCCTCCACAATTACTTAGTACTTCTTAGACGGACAACTGACATTTACAGAGTGCATACCTGGGGGCAGACACTAAGTGCTTTGTAAGTATCATCTTATTTACCCTCAATCCTATGAGGTAGATGCTGTTATTGGCCTCATCTTGCAGATGAGGAAACTGAGGCCCAGAGAGATTAAGTAACTTGTCCAAAGTCACCTAATAAATAAGTGGCAGAGCCAGGATTTGAACCCAAACAACTAGCCCCAGAACTCACATTTCACTGCCTGTACTGTGACACATGGTAAACAGTAACAGTCCGTGAGGACAGAGCCCTTGCCGGGTGATTCTCTGCAGGCGGCTGTTTCGGGGGCCATGTCTGAGCTTCCCCGGGAGCCTGGAGCCCTGATTATTGGTCCTTCTTCTCCTCCAACCTTGATGCCTGCCTTGCCTTTCAAGTTCACAATCTCTAAGGAGATGGGGCTTCTATTCCACTGGGAACAGGGGTGCAGGGCCTAGAAATAGCTTTCCTGTGAGCTCACGTCTGGTGGGGCAGTGGGGTAGAGTGAGTAGGAAGGTGCATTTTGTTGATGTGGCGTTTGAGTGAAGGGGTAGTGAAGGGAGGCCCAGAGCAGCCCTTGCCCAGTGGCCCCACAGGACACTGCCCTACCCCCAGCTTGAGGCCGGTTTCCTGCCTGCAGTTTCCTCCCAGCCCCGGTCACTAGCCCTCTCCTGGAGCCAGCTTCAGAGCTTCAGATGAGCCTCTAAAACCTCATTAGGTCCCCAGCTCTAACGAGATTGCCAGGGTTGTGCCCAGGCCTGGATGCTGGGCAGGGAAGCAGCACAGGCCACTCGCTGGGGGTTTGGGCACATGCCCGTCTGAGGCCAGGCCCTTCACTCTGCCTGCCTTCGCCTCCTCTTCTCAGCCCCCCGAGGCTCATCCTTCTGGCATTTCTAGAAGTTCTTCTTAGCATCCCACCGCCATCTTTTTTCATTGCAGGCTTAGCCCAGAATTAATCTGAAGACTTCCTTCTGGTGGTACGCAAGGGCGCTGAGCCTAAACAAAGCTCTGGCCTAGTCCCCTAAGTCACCCAGGGACCCTTGGCCCCATACTCCAGAATTTGAGTTTGGGTCCTTGATTGGCACCAAATTGCATCCGTCCCGACCCTCAGCTCCCAAATAAGCTGCCTCCCTGTCATGCCACCTGGCCTAGCGCACTGTGACCACAGCGGATGGAGGGGTCCGGGCCTGAGCGGGGCTCGGGGGTGGGGCTGCAGGCCGCTGTCAGTGGTGAGCCCAGGGCACACCCTGCCAGGGCTTCAGTAAGCATGTAGCTGCACTGGCCACTCTCCAGGTGGTGACTCACCAGCTCTGCTGAGCCGGCTAGCCCACAGTGCCCATCCTGACACGTCCTGGCCTGGGGAGTGGTCAGTGGGGGCACCAGGGGAGCTCCAACTCAGTGCTTAAAACCCCAAGGGGTGTGAGAGGAGGTGGATGGGTCAGCCATCCTAGGAGATCAGTGTGTGGCAGCCACCTTGCTGACCTTTCTTGACCCCTCTGGACCACCTTGGAGACAAGAACACGGAAGGTAATCTGTCACCATCTTCCCGCAGCCGTCTCTCCAGCCAGCAGCTCCGCCACGTGGCAGGAATGGCTGAGGCTGGGGAGGCCTTCCAAGGTCATCTCTTCCATTCCCCTGCCTCATGCAGGAAAGCCCCAAGGAAGGAAATGCCACATCCTTTCTTGCATGCCACTCACAGTGACTCACTCCCAGTGCCTGGAAAGAGCCGGGTGGCCGGTCTCAGTCTCCCCTGCTGGGGGCCGAGCCCATCCCTGGTGCAGCTCTTGCTGTGATGAGAACGGGAGGCCCATTGCCTTTGTCCTAAGTGACCCTTGCCCCCCAGTGCCCTCTGGGGCCCCTTGAGTACCTAAGGTGCAATAGTGGAGAAGAGAGAGGGAAAGGCAGAGACAAGAAAAGGGGCAAAACGAACATTCAGAATGTTCTTTAAAAGTCGTTGTCTTTACAGCTGTCGAGCATTTAATACCATAGAAATCACTTTCACTTACCCCTTCTCCCCTTGTCCCTTTAAGGCAGGGCAGGCGGTTTAACTTTTCTAGGCCTCTGTTTTCTCATCTGTAAAATGGTAACGATGATGACACCCTCCTCCTGGGGTTGCCACGAAGATTCAGGGAAATCGTGCTCATTAAGGGCTTAGCCAAGTGCCTGGCTCATAATCCGCAGTCAACCACAGCCTCTCGTGTAGTCCTGTGAGGCAGGCGGGCAGGTGTTCCAAATCCCAATGAGAGGATACAGAAAGTGAGGCTTGGTGATTTCAAAGAATAGTCAGTGTCGGAGACAAGAACCTAGGTCACCTGACTCAGAAATCTAGGGCTCTGAGCTCAATGCCACTGTGTTGGGTGCCCCATGGAAGGAGGCAAGGAGGGGTGAGCAGCCCAGCTGCCCCAGGGGTTACATGGGCTGACTTTGCAAGGGGAGTGGGTCTGGGCCACCCTCTGCCCCCTCCCCTAGGCCCCTTTGAGAGTGTGGACCAGGACACCCCTGCAGGCTGGTTTTCCAGAATCTCCTTTGCTGCAGTGTAAAGGTGGAGATTGGTCTTTGGGATCTCCCTCTCTTAAGCTTCCTGGATGGTTCAGTTTCTCTACACACTCTCCGTAATGCTTCTCAAGACCTGCTCCAGGGTGGGGCAGGCAGCGTGGGGTGTGGAAACACCAGGAGCCATGGAGTGCACAGACCTGGACTTGAATCATGACGCTGCCACTGACTGCTCTCTTGGGAACCTTCCTTCCCACGGGATGTCCGTGGCTGAAGAGCCAGGTGGTGCCTCTCCAGGGGAGTGTGCAGAGAGGCTGGGGGAAAGCCCAAAGGTGGGCTCAGCCACTAGTCAAGGAGCAAGAGGAGCTGGGGGCAGTGGAACTTCCCAAGTCCCCGGAGGATTCACTGCACCTCCCTGGCTTGCTCCACTGCTTGGGGATTCCCTTATTGGTGGCCTGAGGCTGAATCCTGCCCCTGCCAGGGATCCCAGAAGGAACCAACTCCTCCCTTGCCCCACCCATGGGACTGCGGGGAGGTGAGAGGGGCCATGAGTCCCCTGGGGACCTAACCTGAAACAAGTTGCTCAAGACAAGTCCCTGCAGGACACTCTTCCCTGACTGGGCCACCCTGGACCCCTCCCTCCCCGCCCTGGGGCTGGCAGAGGGGCCTGCACCTGCCGGGGAAGGTATTTCAGCTCAGGGGAGCAAACATTGAGCGCCTGCTGTGTGCTGGGCACTCGGCTAGGGCCTGGGAGTGAAGAGACGGGAGAAAAGTCTTGTGCACTTTGAGCGCCATCAGGGCGCCGGCCCTGCGGAGATGGCGTCAGGACAGCGCTGCGACCTGGGCCTCCCTGGCTGTGACTCCACAGGCCTCGGGTTCCGAGAGAGGTAGGGCTGGGAAAAGAATGCTGTTACTTCTTTTGCCTGCACCTGTTGCCTGTAGCTAGACTCTCTGGGCCTCCTGGAGAGGCCTCACCCAGGGCAGGGACAGAAAGGTGCTCTACTTTGAGAAACCTGCATGTTCCAGCTGGAAGGAGCCATCCGTTGTCATCCAATCCCTGTCTGACATTTGAGGAAACTGACACCCCAGAGAGGGCAAGTGACTGTCACACAGCAGGTTCAGTGCAAAACTAGGAGTAGAAGCTTGCCTCCTAACTCCTTGCCTGGGGTTTTTCCCATGCTGCTGAAGACATAACTACACCCACACCCCCGCCCCATGGACGTCTGGCTCTGCGTCCTCTGGACAGCTGCGCGGGAGCACACGGTGTATGTGAGCAGAGCCAGAGTCCAGGGCCCCTGCCGTGGGGGCCACCGGCTGAATCCACCCCACCCCACCCCCTATGGCTGCAGGCTGCCCTTCAGGTTAGGCCCACCTCGTATGCCCCAAAAGAGACAGAGCAAGAGTTGGGAATGGCTGACGGCTGCCCTCCCATCACGTGGGTTCTACCAACCAGTGTCACTAGAGTCATCCTCCTGCACCTGAGGTCTCCTGTCCCCAGTATAGGCGGCCTTCATGAGCACTTGCTGTGTGCCAGGCTTTATTCTGGGTATCGACTCATTAGTCCTCGTGAAAACCTACCAAGAGGTAGGCGCTGTAGCTGCTTTCATTTCAAAGACAAGAAAACAGGGAGCAAATCACTTGTCCAAAGACACCCAGCTGGTTGGTGGCAGAGCCAGAGTGGAACCCAGCAGACTCACTGTGGAGCCCCTCTGCCGTCCTGTGGAGTGGCCTTGGGTACATGCCCACCCTCAGGTGGGGTCGAGGTGAGCAGGCTAACAGGGCCCGATCCCACAGGTACCTGTGTCGGTGGCCATGATGTCGCCACAGATGCTTACCCCCCAACAGATGCAACAGATCCTGTCGCCCCCGCAGCTGCAGGCCTTGCTCCAGCAGCAGCAAGCGCTCATGCTCCAGCAGGTGAGTCTGGCCTCAGGGCAGCTGAGAAGTGGGGAGTGGGGGATGGGCACTGGCCTCCCACCTCCGCCCTGCTTACTACCAACATCACTGAGTGGCGGAAACCGGAGAGACTGCTCAGGCCAGACTGATCTGCATTCCTGCAGGGCAGTGGGGGGATGGCAGAAGTTAGGCCTCTCCCACAGCCACGGCAGCACCCTCCTCCCCCTGCATTCCCTTTCTGGTCCTAGGCCCACCTCTGTCTCCAGAACCCCAGGGAAGGGCAAAGTACTGGAACATCCTGACTCCTAGTACCTTGACCTGTTCAGGGGACCCACCCAGGAGTCAGGGATGGCAGTGTGGTGTGGGATGAAGCTTCCCTTGCTCCTCTCCACTCACGGAGCCTCTCATCAGCAATCTCCCTGCCCGGCTGTTTGTCCCACTGCCCCAGTAAGGCTCCCCACTCCTGCCTCTGGGAGCTAGGTCCCCGCAGGGTTGGGGTTGCTCTGGGGTCAGCGGCCCGCTGCCCATGGTACCCACTCCCACCCTTTCCTCCCCACCAAGCTGCAGGAGTACTACAAGAAGCAGCAAGAGCAGCTCCACTTGCAGCTCCTCACCCAACAGCAGGCTGGGAAGCAGCCCCCCAAAGAGGTAAGGGCCCAGGCAGCGCCCCGAGCCTTCACCCGCCGTCGCAGCCCCTCCTGGCAGGAGGCTGGGAGTCTCAGAGAACTGCTTGGTGGGCACAGTGGGAAAGTCGGGAAAAGCCTGGGAGAGGGATCCGGGAGCATGGGGGAGATGGGGAGAGGGGCTCACATGTCTCCATTTCCCCTCGTCTGCAGTCAGTCCTCTCCTTGTCTTATGTTGTTGGGTTAACAAGAGCAGGAAGACAGCTCTGTGTTGCCTCCGCACATGCGTACAGACGTGTGCGTGGTGTCACATGGCCCACACTCATGACCACCTGCCTTGCCGTCATGCCCTCTTCCTGCCCACTTGCCTGTTATGAGCCAGCACTTCAGTCCTCCCCTCTGGTCTTGAGAATCTTTTAGTTACTCAGCAAACCACTTGCCTCCACCCACTAGTCCAGCCCCAACTTCTGTGCCTTCTTATAATATTCAGCCCCACTCTCTCCAGAGACCTAACTCCCAGCCTACATCTGCTGCCCCATCTGGGCAACAGTGCCTCCTGAGCTTCCGTACCAGGCCCTGCTGTTCCCCTCACTCCCCCACCCCAGACATGTGCCTCCCTCCTGCTGTGCAAACCACAACCAGCTTCCGAGTTGCCTCCACCCGGAAGGCCGCCCTGCTGACACCCAGTCATTCCCCAAGGCTTCAGCCTCCCCCTCAAGGTCTAGTAATTGCTGCATTCTCTGCATTATCTCTAGGCTGCCTCTACTGACTAGCCAGCCCCCAGCCCCAGGGCGGGCAAGCAGGCAGGCAGGCAGAGACATCCCTGCCTCCCAAGCACCCAGGACAGGCCTAGAAAAGACTTGCAGCCTGCTGACTTGTCAGTGCCTGTGTGAAGAGCTGAATCTTGGGGGGGGGTTGGGGGGGTGCCAGGCAGACCTAGAAAGCGGGAAAGCTAGAGTGAGGGTGTGAACAAGTGTGTGTGTGAGAGTGCCCCCCAGCAGTAGGAATCCTGGGTCCTAATGACCAGCTGATGCTGATCTTTCAAAGTCCCATCAGACTTTGTGATTCTCTGTATCTAGGAAGCAAGAGAGGAGCTGGAGGGGAGAAGGCCCCCTCCTCAGGCAGAAGGGGGGCACCCCGGGCATGTGGGAAGGGTGCCTCCAGGCAGGAGTGGCCCCTGGAGTCTGACAGGCTCATCGATCATTGTGATGAGAGCGCCCCCCTCCCCCCACCAGGCGTGCACAGCTGCGGTTCGGGGAGCTGGAGCAGGCGCTAAGCAGCAGGAGGAGGGAGGCAGGAGCAGGGAGGCATCGTGCTGCGCGTCTGGGTCTGGCTGTGTGTTTGCGCGCGCGCGTGCGTGCGTGAGTGCGTGTGTGCGTGTGTTTACTGCGAGGAGGCATGCAGCCCTATGGAAGCTGGGCCGGGAGCAGAGACGCTGCAGCTTCGGACACTGCACCCACAGCTCCGGGGGTTGAGAGGCCCTGGGAGGGGGTGGCCGCAGGGTGGGCACCAGATGGTGCACCTGAGGCTGATGGCACCCCTCTCTGCCCACCCCCTCGGGCTTCCCACCAGGCACTGGGGAACAAGCAGCTGGCCTTCCAGCAGCAGCTCCTGCAAATGCAACAGCTGCAGCAACAGCACCTGCTCAACCTGCAGAGACAGGGGCTGGTCAGCCTACAACCCAACCAAGCCTCGGGGCCCCTCCAGACGCTCCCACAAGGTGAGTGGCTTACCCGCCCCCTAAGCCCAGCCCCACAGCCCTCCCTGCTCTCAGGGGTGAGACGGGAAGGTCCCTGTGTTCTTGGAGCCCTGCCAGCCTCTCTTCTCTCCCACAGCAGCTGTGTGCCCCACAGACCTGCCCCAGCTATGGAAGGGCGAGGGTGCCCCTGGGCAGCCCGCCGAGGACAGTGTCAAGCAGGAGGGGCTGGACCTCACTGGCACGGCCACCACCGCTACCTCGTTTGCTGCCCCCCCCAAAGTCTCACCCCCGCTCTCCCACCACACTTTGCCCAATGGACAGCCCACTGTGCTCACACCTCGGAGAGACAGGTACGGGGCCGAGGCTGAGAAGGGGGCGCTGCAGACCTGCCTGGTGGCCTGTCTGGGCCCCTGTGGGTGGAATCCACAGTAGGGGCTGGGAGAGTGGGGTGGAGCTCAGGGACCTGGAAATGTATCTCTCTCCCCAGGGCACACAAAATTGTGCCATGTCTCTGGGAAACCTGTGTTAGGGACAGAAACGTCACCAGCAGGGGAACTGGGGGGTGGAGGGGCTGGGCTGCTGGTGTCTTCAGGGTCCCTGACCACCAGCTCTGTCCCTTTTCCCAGCTCCTCCCACGAGGAGACCCCCAGCTCCCACCCCCTCTATGGACACGGAGAGTGCAAGTGGCCTGGCTGTGAGACCCTGTGTGAAGACCTGGGCCAGTTTATCAAGTAGGTGTCACCCCGTTTCTCCTTTTGCCCCCAGCCGCCCCTCTACACGGAGAAGCCTTTCCACAGGGTCCCTCACCACCCTCCCCTGCCTGTCACCTAGCTGGTCCCTTCTCGGGCCTTCAGCCACTAGCCGTGCTCCTCCAGGGGCCCTAGTTCCTTCTCTGCCCTGATTATCTCCCATCACCTCTGCCCACCTCCCTGCCCTGTCCCCAGGCTGCACAGCCCAGGCCCGGAGTGTGAGGACAAGGAGAGGACTCCCGCCCCTGTCCTCCCCCCAGCCTCAAGCCCCATGAGTGATGGCCTAGTGACAGGCCTGGCCGGCGGACAGGCAGGGCGGGAGGCAGACAGGCGGCTGGCAGCAGGCGACCAGCTGCCACAGCCGTGCCAGGCTCTGTCACTGACTGATTAACTCCGCTGTCTCCCAGACCCTTGCAGCATCAGGGTCAAACAAATTGTTTTCACGCTTCGTCAGAGGTTTACTTAATTAGTTCATTTGCAATTAGATCTCTCTATAGCTGGGATTTTAGCAAAGACATCAAAGGAGGGTGAGGAGAAGGCAGTTTCCTCCTTTGCCCCATTTTCCCCATCCCTTCCCCTTCTTTGTATCACTTGGTCTGTCTGCTTTCCAGGCCGTGGGCCAGCTGAGAGGGTGGGCAGGAGGGTGGTGATGGAAGGAAACCCAGGGCCAACTTTCTCTTCTCCATCCCGCTTCCCCCTGAAGACACCTCAACACAGAGCATGCCCTGGACGACCGGAGCACGGCCCAGTGCCGGGTGCAGATGCAGGTGGTGCAGCAGCTGGAGATCCAGGTGTGGCCGAAGCTGCAGAGGGACACGGACAGGGGGCACCAGCCCCTGCCCCACCACAGCACTGACTTTCCAGGAAGGGGTTTGGGGGAGTCTTATGGAAGGGTCATAGGGTCAGAGCCAGCATCTTTTATTTCCCAATTCCTCGTTACCGTGGTTAGCTGGACTCTGAAAGGTAACCAGGGCCAGGGCTGTTTCCTGCCGGGAGGCCCAGAAAAGGCTCATGCTAATAGAGACAAAAGTAATATTTATGGCTAACACACTAATTTCTTTTGTCCTGTCCTGAATACTTTACCTGTGTAACTCAGGGAATCCTCTAAACAACTTTGTGTGGTGGTTACTATTATTACCCCCACGTTACAGAAAACAGGAACAGAGAGGGCTGAAGTAATTTGCCTCTGATCACCTGGCTAGCAGGTGGCACAGCTGGGAGAAGCAGCTAGGCAGTCTGGCTCCAGAGTCTGAGTTCTGTAACACGAGAGCACTCGGGGCTGCTCGGGACAGACGGTCAGGCAGCCGATCAATATTTACCCATTTCCCTCTGGCACCTAGCAGAGGCCCCTGCCGTGGGATGCTAGTTGTAAAAGATCTATTGAATTTATGAATGGGGGTGAATGAATCATTCATCCATTCCTGTGTCTCCATTCAGTGCATGAGGACCCTCACACACAAGCACCACTGGACTTGGGTGTTGTTCAGCCACAGCCTCTGCCCTTGTCAGGGAGAAAAGGCGTGTGCAGTTAGGAAGAGGGCCCCTGACTGTTGATGAACTGGAGTCTGGGACATGCAGTCTGGAAGAGAAGTGAGGAAGGCTTCGTGGAGCAGGCGGCCCCTGTCCGGGCCTGGAGGGTGTGAGGGGCCAGAGGGGCAGGGGACAGAGGGAGCCGTGGTGCCAAGGCTTGGAGGCGAGTGGTGATGGGACCGGGTTTCCTGGGGAGTCTGGTGGGATGCAGAGGAGAAGGATGTGTGTGCCTCCAGGCACAGCGTGTGCTCACCCCCGGCCTCTCCGCCTCTCCACAGCTTGCCAAGGAGAGCGAGCGGCTGCAAGCCATGATGGCCCATCTGCACATGCGGCCCTCTGAGCCCAAGCCCTTCAGCCAGCCGGTGGGTGTCCCCCTTCCCTGCGGCCCCCGCACAGCCCCCCGACAGCTCCTTGGTCGGTCTCAGCACCTTCCCCATTGCTCACAGCTGAACCCAGCCCCCGGCTCCTCCTCATTCTCCAAGGTGACGGTCTCTGCAGCAGACTCCTTCCCAGATGGCCTCGTGCACCCCCCCACCTCAGCTGCTGCTCCTGTCACCCCCCTAAGGCCTCCAGGCCTGGGTTCTGCCTCCCTGCATAGCGGGGGCCCCGCCCGGCGGCGGAGCAGCGACAAGTTCTGCTCTCCCATCTCCTCAGGTAAGGGCTGTAGGAGGGGCATTTTCTCCCAAGCTGGGCCTCCCCAGTGGCTACATTACCCTCTGCCTGTCTCCCCCAGAGCTGGCCCAGAATCACGAGTTCTACAAGAACGCGGATGTCAGGCCCCCCTTCACCTATGCCTCCCTCATCCGCCAGGTGAGCATGGAAGGCAGCCGGAGCGGGTGGGAAATGGCACGCAGGCCGCCTCAGGGTTCCAGCCCCCAGGAGGATCCTGGGCCAGGGGACACAACGTCCCCTCTCAGGGCTGCTCACCCATCTCAGCTGTGGGTCTCACATGGAGGCTTCTGCTGGTCATGTGACCGTTTCTCTGGGAGCACACACTTTTTTTGTTACTCATACCCACTGTATCCATTCTCTCATTTCTGTGTACACACACTCCCATGAGACTGTTTTCTGATAGACTTACGGTCACTCTTACTCAGCTTCCCCTCCCTCCCTCTCTCACACAGACACGCACACACACCATCTCAGAAGGTGCCCTTTGCCAAAATCAGGATAAATTCCAGACAGCTCCCACCCCCTAGACATCTCTCCCAAGAATCCTGCTTTTGTTCCCACTCCCTCGGAGCCCTTTTCCCTCCCGAGAAGTTCATGTGCCCCTTGCACAGCGCATAGCCCTGGAGGCTTGCATTCCCTTGTGGCGGGGCTGCAGCCAGCCTGTCCTGCTCGGCCCGAGTACCGCCAGTCCTTACCCACAGGTTTCTGCAGACAGTCTCCTCTGCCCTCGGGGCAAGTTAGCAGCCAGGCAGAGGAGAGAGACCCTGGAGGAGAGTACGCAAGCCTGGGACCCTTTGAGGCCCAGACTGAGGGTCCCTTTGCTTCTTCCTTGCCCACAGGCCATTCTGGAAACCCCCGACAGGCAGCTGACCCTGAATGAGATTTATAACTGGTTCACCAGGATGTTCGCCTATTTCCGGAGAAACACTGCCACCTGGAAGGTGAGGCGCGCCCCTCTCACCCGGCCCAGGGCCCCATCACCCTCGGACAGCAAGCACATCTCTTTGAAACTGAGCACACCTAATAGTCCCCTCCACGAGGCAGTCTTACCGAAATGGTCCCACCAAAGCTCAGGCTGGGGATGTGCTTCTCCACCCTACTTCTTCAGGGGCCGTGGAATGTTCTTTACCTGCCTCTTAAATACTCCCTCCCTTCCAGCCTTGTGTTGCCTTCTTTCTGGGAAGAAATCCTCCTCTTCTCTGGAGAGCTTCCCCATGGGCCCCGAAGAGTCCAGCCCCGTGGAATAGGGCCCTCAGGGGTCGGTAATGCCTGAGCCTGGCAGGGAGGCCCGGGTGACACTCACAGGAGACCCTCAAGGCCTGGCTGCCTTGCTTTGAAGGCACATGCTCCGGAGCTGAGGATGGAGTGGGCGTGGGGGTGCAGGCCTCAGGATGTGCTGAGACCCACGGACTGTATACACTGGGGCTCAAATACAGGCACTCACACTCTCTCCCCCATCTGCCGTGGGCTGCAGGAAGATAATTGTCTCCATCCAATTAGTCATTCCAACACCTTCAGCCCATAAGAGTTTTCCTGAGGGACCAGAGGCAAGCAAGGGAGGGACCCTAGAAAAATAGGACACCGAGATGTGGGCTGAGCTGCTAAGTCATTTGTTCCTCTGTAGCCAAGATGGTCTGTGTGTCTATATGCCTGTGTGCGTGTGCATGTCCGATGGGTCAGAAGATTAGGGTCTTTGCAGCAGAGTGAGAAAGTCATATCTAAATTGGGAGGGGTGGGGGTGTGACAAGGAGAGGGAAGTGTTGGGCACTATGGGGAAGTTTAGACACCTGAGGAGTCCCTGCCTCAGAACCGCACTTGGATCCCTGGTTCTTGGGTCCCCCTGCTGGCCAGTGCAGAAACTGCAGTCAGACAGACTACTCCCTCCCCTCCCCCCATCCTGCCAGGTTTCTACAAGTGTCACTTCAGGCCCCCTCCCCACCAGTGCCCAGGACTGTGTAGTCTGTACAGGGCCCAGCCGTCTGTGCTCTGGGAGTGTGCTAAGTACAGCAGGAGAGACTGCTTCATGATCTTCCATATCCCCAGGCCTAATTTCCAAAGCTTGGGCGAGAAGCTCTGAGGCTGGGATAGCTACTCTGATTGGCTGCAAGTGATGTCATTTCCGGCCAACCAGAGGTCTGCCCTGTGAGCCAGCAAGGCCTTCCCTAGGCCCTCCTAGCGCAGTCTCCAACCTCCGGGCCGGTTGGATATTAGGTTTTGTAAATGATAGCGTTCCTACGTGAATCATTATGATTACCACCTAATGTTTACTTTACACATTGCATGTTAGTCCTTTGCCTTTAGGGGTGACAATGTAGAGCCTCACTTGCATCAGACAATGTCGTTCTTGGGGGCAGCGTACCACTCACCCACCCACCCTCCTTCCCCTGTTCTCTCTTAACTGCAGTTTTTACTGTCCCTTCTTGAAATCAGGGGGAACTCATTTAGGTGACTTCCTTAAACACCTGATGATTGTCATGAAGCCCCATAGCCCGATGCCCTTGGCCTTTCACGCCACCTTCACCTGGTTGCCCAGCCTTGGTCACCTCAGTGGCGTGTCTCTTGCTCCGGAGTCCTCACCTCCACCTCCCCTCACCGCCTCAGCCCCCACAGGAAGCTGGCTGCATGGCTGGTTGGGTGGGCTTCCCAGCCAGCAGTGCTCCGCTGCTGCTTCCGCCACTGGGGGCACCCGGACGGTCTCGGCTTGCGGTCCACTCCGACTTCGGGAGTTCCGCACCTTCCTTCACATTTCTTGGGAAATGC
This sequence comes from Tonatia bakeri, assembly GCA_004024845.1. Lineage (NCBI taxonomy): Eukaryota > Metazoa > Chordata > Mammalia > Chiroptera > Phyllostomidae > Tonatia > Tonatia bakeri. The sequence goes on from PVIA01001275.1 coordinate 88,858, forward strand.
ACCCTGCCTACACCCAACTCTTTCTCTCCCACCGCCACTTTCCACCCACCTATCTCCTTTGAGGTCCCTCTTAACTATTGCCGCTTCCTTTCTGCCCTTCTCCTTCGCCCCTTGGGCCCCCACCCTGAGATGCTCTCCACTTCAGACCAGGGAAGAGGGGTCGGGAGCCAACGCCGACCAGGCCAGCTGCCGTTCATCCGGGACAGAGCTGCCATCTGCCAAGCGGATGGTCCTCCCCAGCCCTCCCCCTGTGTCCGTCCCCTTCCAGGGCCGATGTTGTGGGCCTGTCCTTTTGTTTACGCAGCCCCCGCCAGACCCCTGAAATTGCCGTTAATGTTTCAGCGTAACGAATTAGTCTCTCATCACGAATCAGGCTTCGAAATGAGGGAAAAAAGCCCCGGTGAGGCCATCCTCGGAAATTGGGGTCATTCTCATTTGCAAAGCGGAGGATCGGAGCCCCGTAATGCGGGCAAATTTATTCCGAGGCAGGAGCCCCGGCGTGATTAGGCCCTTTGTAATTATCGCTCCAAGAGATTCCACTCCAGCCACCCGCCTCCCTCGTGGATTAGCAAGCGAGTCGGAAAAATACACAGGATTTAATTAGAGGCAAATTAAAATTGGTAATGAAATCGGGCCAGTTGCAAGTGGCAAGAGTTGGAAGGAGGAGAGGGAGAGGGGATCTCCAGGGGCATGGGCTGCCCGCCCTGCCCGCTTCCTTCCCCATTTAGAAATGTAAAGAGGAGACAAGATGGGGGCAGGGGGGTGACGGAGGACAGGTAACAGGGACAGGGACGGCTGGGGGGATGAAGCTGAGAGAAGAACGGAGGGACAGGACTTCGGCACATGGTGGGGGAGTGGGGGGAGTGGGTGGCTTGGGGCCCTGGCTTAGGCTCCCAGGGTGTGTGTGTGGGGGGGCAAGGAATTGGGCCAAGCACCCCCACCTTCACCCAAGTGTCCTACAAACCAGATGACCTCAATTCCAGAAGACACCCTGCTAGAAGGAGGTGGGAGCAGCAAGGTGACTTTCCCTCTTCTCTCTCCTCCTCCTGCCGTGTAGCTGCTGCACCCACGCGCCCTGTTCCCTGGTTTATTTCAGCGCGTCTGTCTCGGGTGTCTTCTGCGTGCCCCGTGCTGTCAGTGAGCTTTCCGCTCTGCGGCACAGCTCCAAGCCGTGGCTCCCCTGCTCCCAGCGTGGGGAGGGGCTGCCGGGAGAGGTCCTGAGTTATTCCCCAAACTTGAAAAGCTTAGTGGAAATTCTCTGGGCACCTGAGATAAGGTGTCCCAGACTCACTGCAGTGCCAAGGCCTGAGTGTGACCTTTTGACAATCAGAAGCCTGAGTAAC
>PVIA01001275.1:90300-297169 GCA_004024845.1 Tonatia bakeri
CCCCCCCCCCCCCGCCAGTCCCTGGGCCAGGGAAGGTGGAACGAGGTGTGCTCACCTAAGCAGAGGCGGGGCCCAGCCTGCCTCTGAGCACCTGCCCCTCGTCACTGCACCCCCAGAACGCCGTGCGGCACAACCTCAGCCTGCACAAGTGCTTTGTGCGCGTGGAGAACGTCAAGGGTGCCGTGTGGACTGTGGACGAGCGGGAATATCAGAAGCGGAGACCACCAAAGATGACAGGGTATGTGGGCCAGGCCCTGGGCCCGGGCGGGGTTTGTATCTACCAGGGCGTGGCCTGGTCACCACCTGGCCTCTCCAGTGCATCAGATGCTCCCACTTGGGGGTGAGGTGGGGAGAAAAGGGGTGCAGGGGCTCAGGGGAGGCTGGAATCTGGAAATGACATGATTAGAAAGAGGACTTTATATCTTGTTCTGCCTGCCCTTCTGAGTGAAGGAGCCGAGGGGCCTATTTCTCTAGAAGGAGATAGGCCCCAAGTATCCATGGCTAGAGCTGGGCACGTGCTAGTCACTGTGGCCATTGGTCTGCCATCCCCAGAGCCACTCACCCTCATCTTACCACGGGAGGAGCCAACATCTGAGATCCCCAGGCCCTAACTCTTCACTTTACCAGAGAGGAGGCTCAGAGAGGACAAGGGACTGGAGGGAGGTCACACAGCAGATTAATTGCAGAGCTGAGTCTCTGACCTTCTGTCCTCTGTGATCTGTTCAGCCACGTGGCGTTTTCAGTGGCGACTGAGGGACCTGGGGGAGGGTCCAAACCTCCTCTTTGGGCTTCTCTTCCAGCACCAGAGGCCTTCTCCCCACTCCAGCCACCCCACTCGGGCCACCCTTTACCTGTGCTCTTGACCCTGAGGCCCCGGGGGAAGGAGAGAGAGGTCTGAGGCAAGTCAGATGGATATCTCTGTGGGTGCCTGCTCCCCTTAAAGAGGGCTTCTCCCTGGGCAAGAGCCTCTCCACCCCCAGCAGCTGTGGGGGCTGGAGCAGGGTTGGGGCCTGGGAGAGGAAGGAAAGCCATCCTCTTCTGAGTGCTCCCACATGCCGGTCACAGCTGGTATCTTCACATCTCCTTACCAACTTAGAATCAGGAGACCTGGGTTCAAATTCCTTCTCACCAGCTGTGTGACCTCTCAGACCCCCTATAAACTGGGGGTGATCACTGCGGAAGAGGCAGTGTTGAGCTATTGCTTTCCCTGACCCAGCTCCCAAATGCCTTCCTGTGCAGAAAAGCCTTTGGTAAGGAGCACGTGGTCACTGCCTGAGCATGACTTATTAGCTGTCCCAAAATGCAGGTCTGAGAAAGATGGTAAATTTGGCAAATACGGGACTGTCAAGGCCGTAGCTTGGACCTTGCCAGACACCGGAAAATCTGCACTACGGAGTGGAGGTGCTGGGGCAGTGGGATGTGAGGACAGACATTGGGAGGGGCCCCTGCTCCCACTCTCCAGCTCTGAGCCGTTCCAGAGCCACCGAAGCCCAGCACCTCACCTGTGCATAGGCTGCCGGCACCTGCTGTGCCAGGCCAGCGTGGGGACTGAGCCAGGTGGGGCAGACACAGGCTCTGCAGACAGTGGCCAGCCCCGCTCTAACCACCCCCGCCCCAGGATAATGAATGGGGCGGAGAGGTCCCTGGCACAGAGCAGGCCCTTAGTCAGGGTCCAGGTGAACGAGTAGTAAGTGAATGAACGAACCACACGCTGCCTTCTCTCTCCTCCAGGAGCCCCACCCTGGTGAAGAACATGATCTCCAGCCTCAGTTACGGAGCACTTAATGCCAGCTACCAGGTGATCGGGTCCTTCCCAGGGCCCACCAGCCGTCCCCTGCCCCTCCTGCCCCCTTGGTTTTCTTCAACACACCCTGGTCTCTGGAGAGACCCCCACCCCCATCTGTAGGAAGAGGGGAGGAGCAAGAAAAGAAGGGGGAAGACTACTCTGGGTGGCCAGAACCCTGACCCTCTGCCCCACCTCAGCTGCAGGGGGAGGACTTCTGCTTTCAAGACCAGGTCTGGTAGAGCAGGGTGGGAAGCAGAGAGGTGGCCTAATCCCCAGGGTCTCCTCTCCTGGCCTGGCGGTCTGGAGGTCCTCTGCCTCCTGGAAAGGGGCGGAGTGAGGTGCAGATTCCCGGGAGAGCTGGAAGGGAGGAGGTCAGGGTCAGAGTTCTGGCTGTGGGAGGTGTTGTATTCTAAAGGCTGAGTCTGGGCTGGGGGGAGTGCCAGACAGATTCCCCGGTGGGGCCGGTGCACAAACACACAGACACATGGGAGGCTGTGAGGGAGTGGGGAAGGGACAAAACCTGGCTAGGTACAGCCCACTGACAGGGCCTGCCCTGTGCCCTCCAGGCTGCCCTGGCCGAGAGCAGCTTCCCCATCCTCAACAGCCCTGGCATGCTGAACCCTGGCTCCACCAGCAGCCTCCTGCCCCTCAGCCACGACGACGTGGGTGCCCCGGGGGAGCCGCTACCCAGCAATGGCAGCAGCAGCCCACCTCGCCTCTCCCCGCCCCAGTACAGGTGAGCCCACGCACGGACCCCCCACCCCCAGTGCCCACAGACGTCGGGGAGGGAGCCCCTGCCACTGCAGGTGGGATTGCATCTCGCCACCCCCACCACGTCTCTCCTCCCAGGACAAGGGGCCTCTCTCCTTTCTTGTGGGTCCTTCTCTCCTTCCACTCCTCTCTCCTCCTTCCATTATCCAGCCCCCCCCCTCTTCTCTACATCCTCTTTCCCCGCTCTCCTCTCTCTCTCTCCCCTTTCCTCTGACTCGAGCCCTGGGGGAGATCCATCAGACCTAAGGCAGTAGGCCCCAGTGGCTCAGGGATGACAAGGTCCTGGGGAGGGGAGCTGTGGACACTCCTCTGTGCCCCAGAATTCTGGATGACTTTTCAAGGGGAGCAGGGGAAGGCCACCAAGGTGCCCATGTGACCCTTTCTGTCACAGCCACCAGGTGCAGGTGAAAGAGGAGCCTGCGGAGGCAGAGGAAGACAGACGGCCGGGGCCCGCCCTGGGGCCCTCCAACCCCAGCACTGCAGGGCCCGCGGAAGACAGGGATCTGGAGGAGGAGCTGCCTGGAGAGGAACTCTCCTAAGGGCCTCGGGGCAGCAGGGCAGGGGTGAGACCCCTCCTGGAACCCGGGCCCCACCCACCCCCACTCCACAGCCCCGTCCAAACCTCAAGGCACTTCCGGGACTCAGATGGGGGGGCTGGCCAGCAACTCCCAATGTGACCTGACTGACAGACGCTTGGGGCAGGGACGGTCCCGCCCCCGAGGGGAAACAGAACCCCTGGTCTGGGACTAGCAGAGGACACGGAGGGCCCAGACCCCTCTTCAAACCCTCCCCGCCACCAGCAGCAGCAGCAGCAGCAGGGCCCTCCGCCCCCACCAGCTCTCCCTACAGGGCCCCGCAGTGCAGTGGAGACCCGCAGGCGGGGCTAAGCCACCCCTCTCAGACCCAGGGCCCCAGCGCCTGGCTCTGGCAGTGTTTTTTCTAGCCAGAGGCCCCCCACTCCCCTGATCTGTGCTCCCTCTCACCTTCTTTTCCATACTGTGAAGAAAAAGTTCTCCACCCTTGAATTCCTACTCCCACCCTGGCCTGGGTGGAGGAACTGAAGTTTCCACCCATCCCCAGAAGAGCCAGCCCCCCTCAGCTGTGCCCACTCAAAAGCCACAACTGGGGTGGCACAAGTAGTGTGCCCTGTGGGGTCCATGGAAGCAGGGCCCCCTGGCTCTAGCCCCTTCTTCCCACCTGAGATGGGACCCAGGCTGAGCCAGGCCTCCACCCATTTGCTGGGTGCCCCTGCAGCTGCCCCACAGTCCAGGGAGCAGAGGAAGAGGCCCCGTGCAGACTCCTCCCGAGAGGTCTGTGCCAGGCAGACTTCTGGAAGTGGGGCCCCTGAAGGGAGCCGGCCGCCCTTGAGGCCGGAGTTGGGGCAGAGGCAGTGCCTGGGCTGCCGGAAGCATCCTGCCTCTGTCTTGGGGAAAGGCCAGGTTAATACTGGGTTTGAGGGGCCGGTGGGATTAATTTGGTGGCTGCTGTGACCCACCAGGTCACTCCCACCCCCAACCTATAGGTCCCCTATTACAGTCCTCCCTCACCCACCCTCAGCACCCCTTTCCTGTCCCCCCAGTTAAACAGATGACCAAAGACCTTTCTTATGCCGGAAGCAAAAACCAAAACTTTTTGTTCGCTTTTTCCTTTGTCGCCTCCTACACCCCCTGGTCCTCTTGCTCCCGACCCGGGCCCCAGGCTGGAAGCCTTCCCTCCACTTAAGTTATTGTTTTAAACCAAAGTTTACAGTGTCTGTTGGTGGCCACGACCCTCGCTCTTCACCCCTTCTCCACCCAACCCTGAGGCCCCTGGGACTCAGTCAGGGCTGGGGGCCCTGTTCACCTCTCCTCTGCTCTTGCCCAGCCGGGAGAAGGAAAGAGGGCTGGGGACGGAGGTGGGCCTCCCTCAGTCCCTCCACCCCCATGGGCAGCGGGCATATGAGCCCTAGTCCCAACCCTGGGCTGCTTCCTGGGGTTCTCCAGACCCCTCTCTAGGACCAAGTCCCCCATTATGCTGGGAGTGAGGTTTCCAGCAATGGAGCTGGAACAAAGTGACACTCTCCACAGACCCCCTATGGGGGATCCCGACTTGAGGCCGAGGACTGGGTGTGTTGGATGCTCGTGACACCCTGGGCTAGGCCCCTTTGCTGAGAAGACTCCTTGGACTATTTCCCAAGAAACCCCCACATACATCCCTTCACAAGCCACCCCTCCCAAGAGGCAGGGGGCCCTCGCCCCCTCCCCTGTGTACTCCCCACCTGTGTTTTGTTTGACCAGCACAGAAATATTAAACGTCCTCTATACACCGGGCCCTGTGTGTGTCACCAGGTGAGGGGGGAGAGCATTAAAGTGGAAAGCTCTGCTCTGGGGAGCTGGGGACAGGAGGCACCAGCTGGACAGTGGGGGCTCCCTTCGGAGTGCTTTCTGCACGTTGGTGAGTGGGCTTGTGCGCCAGGTGCCAGGCAGCCACCGGGCTTCCAGCCAACACACAGCTCCCCTGCTTCTCCTGTCCCTGCTCCCACATGTCCTCTGGGCGTTCTGTGGTCTTTCCTTTCAAGCCAGGTGGCTCATCATTTCTTTCTCCTGAAGTCACCACTTGCCCCAGTTCCCAGGTTTGAAATACAACTTCCTGTCGGGGTGTTTTCAGCCAGGAGTCCAGCTGCAGGACACTTTTACCTGGGCCTGTCACCTGTGTCTTCTTGGGGGCTACCTGCATAGGGGCGTGTGTGTGTGTGCACGCGCACGGGGTGGAGGGGGCGGGGGGGCTTCAGGCTGCTGCGGGGGGGGGGGGGCCTGTTGGTGATTCCCACGTGTGCAGTGTCAGTACTGGCAGCTCGGGGTTGGAATCCTGACCTTGTACAGGGGACCTGGAAGGTTGGGGGAGAGAAAAGGAAGAATCGAGCTATTGAAACCAAAGGTGGAGTCCTCTTAGAGCAGGGACCCCAGGCCTCTATCCTTAGGGCTCAGGGAGGAGTGTGTGCAGTTAACCCTTGAAAGACATGGGGTTAGTGGCTCTGACCTCCGTGCAGTTAAACATACAACTTTTGACTCCCCCCAAACTTCAGTCATCCCTTGAAGCCCCCATCGGTTCCAAGGGGCTTCCCACCCCACAGATGCTCGAGTCTCTTGTATGTAGTGATGAGAACAATACCACAGTGCATACAGTCAGCCCTCTACATATGAGTTTGGTCAAACTCTGATGCATGAGGAGGGCCAACTGTTGAAAAACAACCACGTGTAAATGGAGTTCAAGCTTGTATAACTCAAGGGTCAGCTGTGCTTGGGGGAAGTGGGGAGGGAGAGGGAAGAGTGTCGAGAGCATAAATGGAAGCATTTGCTCTTCCCACAAATCACCAAACTGCTGGAGCTTTCCAAAAGCCAAATTTGGGGAAGTGGGCCTTGCAAGCAGAGGTGAGATCTAGAACCCCAGGTTTTTGACTTCTCTGTCCCAGACCTGTCTTGCCCTTCCCACCACTACCTGTTTCCGTCAGTCCCTCTCACACTCCCGTCTTCTCCGACTCATCCCACCCTCTGCCCCTCTCTGCCCTCGGTGGAGGCTTTCAGGCCTTGGACATACAACCTGGTTGCGTGTAACCTGGACAGTGGCACTCTACAATTCAATAAAAACAATTAGAATTTCACTGCCACCACTTCCCACGGGGACCTACCAGGCCCCTAGAAAGCTCCGAAGCATCCAGAAGTATTGGCGGCCAGGCTCGCAGCTCCCTCACTCTACCCTGGAAGGAAAAGGTCTGTTCTGCAGGCCACCCCCAGAGACTAAGCAGGGGTGTCCAACCTTTGGCATCTCTGGGCCACACTGGAAGAATTGTCTTGGGCCACACATTAAATACATTGTGACATGTGATCACAAAAAAAAGCCTCATAATGTTTTAAGTAAATTTATGATTTTGTGTTGGGCTGCGGTCATAGCCATCCTGGGCCACAGGCGGCCCATGGGCCAGGGGTTGGACACTGCTGCAGGGAGACTAGTCTCAGCCTCATTTGGGACAGTTCTCCCAGCCGTCTAACTACAGTTTCTTCTGCTTCAACTAGGGGTTTTGTTGTGATTTTTATTTTATCCCACCCACAGAGACATGGCAAATGCCTGGTCAGTGTATTTGGACATGAGGTGAAGATCTATTTTGGGCTTTGGCAAAGGAGAGGTCTTGCAATATAAGAAATGGCACTGCAGTGGACCACCGCATTCTGAGTGTATCGGGCTTACAGACGATTACCTGATGCTGTGAGGGATACCCTTCCCCCACACCACCTATTACCTTCTTCTAAAGAAGAACTTCCCTCCCCAACTCCTGCAAATACGTTTTGCTGCCAGGAAGTTCTGCATGTTGTCTAGCCTCTCCTTCCTGCTGTTACCCGCAGCTATTGGGGCAGGTCATTAGCTGTGGCTGGCAGCTCCTGCTCTTAGCATTTCTGTCCTGATGAGGAGAGGGAAGCTATCTTCAGAACTTGTGCTCAGTTTGGAAAAAAAAATGAGGGGTGCTCCAAGCCAGACATTTTTAGGGCGAGGAGTTGGCACTCGGCTCTGCATTGGGCAGAATTGCCCCTTCCCCTCACTTTCTGAAACCTTCCTCCTACCATAAACTGGTGGCCACCCCTACCCAAGGCCTTTTGCTAATGGCCAGCAGAGGGCGCTTTAGACAAAGCAGACCTTATGCTCCTTGGGCAAACTTGCCGGTGGGGTGGTTAGGGGTAGGGAGGGGTGGGAGGAGGGGCTCAACTTCCCTTGAGAACAGCGTTCCTGCAACCCCATACCCCAGAGAGCAGCCTCTGTCCCAGGGCAGAAGCAGGCTTTTCTATCGTGGGATTCAGGGGAGTTGCTTCGAGGCCCCTCCTACTTGTAGTGACCCGTTACACACCCTAAACAACCAGGAGATGGGGAGGGGTATGAGACAGGATCCGGAGGGAAAGCAGCTCTGGAGCACACCGGGCACAATGAAGGGTGCCATAAAGATTTGTAAGGGAAATAATTAAATTTAACGAGCTTTTATGAGGTACCAGACACTGGACTAGAAGCTTCATAGTATAATCCTCACAACTCTGCCTTAGATACTATTATCCCATTTTGCAGAAAAGGAAACAGAGACACGGAATCAAAGAAGCCGACAGATGAAGCATTAAGAATGAGAAACCGTGGGTTTCCAGTGGAGAAAGAGGAGGGAGGCTTAGTGGCTTAGCTTTTTAGTGATACTATTTACTTTGGTCTTTTTTTTTTTTTTAAGATTTTATTTCTTTTTAGAGGGAGGGGAAAGGAGGAAGAAAGAGAGGGAGAGAAACATCGATCAATTGTCTCCCACCCTCAAACTGGGTACCTGGCCCGCAACCCAGGCATGTGCCCTGGCCAAGAATCGAACCGGGGCAACCTTTTGGTCTGCCGGCTGGTGCTTGATCCACTGAGTCACACCAGCCAAGGCATACTTTGGTTTCCCACCCCCCATCTCTATTTGGGGACTCCTAATGGGGAAACTGAGGTACAGAGGGCCTCAGAGCCAGGAGTGAGGTGCTGGCTTCAGCATTCAACAGCTGCCTTCTTGTCTGGGCAGAGTGAGGTAAGTTGGGGCTTGGAATAGTCACTGAGGGACAGACCGGAGAAAAAGGCTGGAACACCCCATAAAAATAACCAAACGGGCCTTCTGATGGGAAAGGGAGTCGGAGCAGCAAAGACAAAGCAGCCCTTGTGGGAGGCGGAGAGTTCAAGCAACTGCACAGGAGCGTGCACGCACACTCACATGAGCACACCTGAGCGCGAGCAGACGCGGAGAGTGCACACAGGCCGCTGCTCAGATACGTTTATGCCTAGAGGACCACCAAGGGCAGGGACATGCAGCACGTGGTAGTCACGGTGACATCCCGTCACAGGCCCAGGTCCCCTCCACACCTGCAGTCTGTTTCTACCTTAGGATCAAAAGTTTAGAAAAACAGCCCCTCCTGAGAAGGTGGTCATAGTGGCGGCCAAGGCTGAAAGGCCTTCTTGTCCTAGGCAGGAGGGGCTGGCTGTCCATCTTTGTAAAATGGGCCAGATTAACAGGATAGTGCACAGGTCTGCTGGGCATGAGTCCTCTGGAGCTCCTGGCCCGGACGAGAAGGCTTCTTCCCCACTAGGGCTCAGTGCCCCTCTCGCTCTCAGATCTGGGCCTCAGATCTGCTTCTGGGGCTCAGGAGTGGGCCAAGTGCAGGGTGGGTGGGCCCCAGAGAAACGCAGACAGGACTGTGATCTCAGAGAGCTGGTTCCCTGACTGCATACCAGATGGAGTCCTGCTGAGTGCCCAGTGCTACAGGGAGTCAACTCAGGCCCCACAGGACTCAGCCACTGAGGGTTCAAATCCTGCTGCTGCTACTTGCTGGCTCTGTGGCCTTGGGAAAGCTTCCTGACCTCTCTGGGCCTTGGTTTCCCTGTCTGTAGATTGGAGTGGGGTGATTGTCACTGCCTTGTTGAGAAAATAATATAACATATAAAAAAGTATCTGGCACACCTCAAACCCTCAGCACATAATAGCTGTTAATAAAATGCGATCTTGAATGTCAATTACCAGAGCAGTGAGGGGGACCCTGGTGCACCTGGAAAGCCCCCTGGAATACAGGCTGGAGCTGGGGTGGGGAAACCTGAGTGGGGAGAGGGGGCAGGGGGATGTTCTAGGCCCGTGGAGGGGCTGAGGTGGAGCTTGGAGGAGGTCGGTGTGGCACAACATGAGGACTGAATGGAGGTGGGGGAGGCAGAGGCAGGGCAGGGAGGCCGATGGGCTGCAGAAGCCTGCCCCCTCATCATTGCCAGCCCACACTTACACGCTCTGGCACCCGGCTAGGCCCTGGGCAAGTGTGGTGTGGTGCAGTTTCCTTCCTTGTGCACAAGCAGTGACGAGAGCCCCTGACTAACTACTCAAATGCAGGGGAGAAGCAATGGTTATGAAGCATGCACACCAACCAGGGAGCACCTGACCTGGGGATGGCCAGTGAGCGGTGATGCTGGTGAAGATTAAAAGGTGCAGCCTACGTCCTTGAGGAGTACACACGTACAGGGGACAGTCTTGTTACATAGAGGCTGGCACGGACCAGTCAGTGGTTCAACACCACATGCTGTGGCCTTCAGGGGTGTTCCCAGCAGGTGCCTTAGAGAAGGTTAAGCTCACCGGCAGGGGTGTCCAACCCGCAGCCGTGGGCCACCTGTGGCCCTGGGCGACTGTGAATGTGGCCCAGCACAAAATTGTGAATTCACTTAAAAGCTTTTTTCTTGCTCATCAGTTTTCATTAGTGTTTGTGTATTTAAAGTGTGACCCAAGAGAATTCTTCCTCCGGTGTGGCCAGAGATGCTGAAAGGCCAGACACCCCTGGATGGGAAGCCTCTCAAGGCTAAGGATAAGACTAAGCAGGAGAGCCGGGCCAGTGGGGCAGCAGCCGAGAGGGGCGGGGTGCGGCTGGATAGGATGTCAGGAGGACGGCCGGGGGGCCAGAGAGGCTGCAGTTCTGGGAGATGACACTGGCAAGGCAGCGGCCAGGCTGTGGAGGGCCAGGCGGGGCAAGAGGCGTGTTTGTGAAGGAAGGTGGAGATGGTCGGTGGGCAAGGAGAAAGGAGAACCAGCAGACAGGGTGGTCCTGAGGCCGAGGCTGGGGGTCTTCAGTGAGAGGGGCTGCAAGGTTTATGGGATTCAAGGCCTGGCAGACTCTCCTGCAACCACTGCCTGTGTGGACTTGACACAGGAGAGTGCTGGCACCCCGGGGTGGGACAGCTTCTAGGGAGAGCGGGAGCACGAGAGGGATGAGTGGGGGAGCCGGTGTGCAGGGCGGAACTGGGAGTACAGGTATGATTTAGTAGCAAAGGGAGAGAAAGGACCCCAGAAATGGAGGGGTAGAGGGAGATAGCCACGGAATGTCAAAAGAAGGTTTAATTATTAATTTCCTCAGCTATGATCATTTTGTGTGTTTTTAGTGTATTTGGAGGGGGTGGGGAAAGGGCAGAAGAGGCTCAAACTACAAACTCCTAGGTATGTGTGTGTGAGCATGCCCCCCTCCTCCACCAGACTAGGCATTTCTGACTCCTCCTTCTTCCTCATTATCAACCCCAGACTTGGTTCTTGGCTGCTCGGGAAGAGGGGTGAGGAACCCCTCTGGGAGGGGGAGCCTGGAAACAGTCATGGAACTCGTATCTGGTGAAGTGGGGAGAGGAAAGAAGGGTGGGAATCCCATCCAGGAGCAGAGGGCTTCAGAGAGGAGGAGGCAAGGCTCACAAAATGCAGGCAGGTGGTTCTGACGCCGGCACCAGCACGTGGAACAGGAGGCGAAGAGGAGGCAGGAGAAGTGGGAGGGAGGATGGGGCTGGTCATCCTGCAGAGTGCAGACGTGGCTCTAAGGCCTCGCCCCGGAGGGCCTGCCCCTACCTTCACCCCTCCCCATTGCACTTGCCACCCCCTCCCGGAGGCCACTCCAGTTCACACGCATGACTTTCTGCCCCCATCTAACTCCTTTCTCATGCCCCTCCTGCTTCGTGCTTCCCCCTTCCTGATGAGTGCTTGCCTGTGATTGGCCGTCTCAGATGCCCTCTGCCACAGCTCCTCTGGTCCTCGCTGTCACACTTTCACCACCATCACCCAGGCCTGACCCTGGGCCCAGCCGGGGTTCCTGATTTTGCTTCCATCCCAGAGAATCACCCAAACTAGCCCATTTACCTTCCCTTGCTTCAGAGTGTATGTGGTGAAGCTACGAATCTTTATTAAGCACCTAACTGTACACCCAGGCTGGTGCCGGGTGCCGTGGGGAATGCTGAAAGTAACTGCTAGGCACAAGCCCTGCCTCCAGGGGGCGTACGGGACACTTGGGGAAAGAACACCGATGTGTAAAAAAGGAAAATAACCAATGAATCAAGATAAGGCAACATGCAAAAGAACATGCTCCTCTTCCTTTCGCTGTAAATAACCCTTGATGTAGAGAAGGTCCTTCTTATGACACTTCCCAGGGCTTTTAATTATTAAAAACATCTTCCTATTTCAGTTGTTTGTATAGTGACAAGGAAGACAGCTGCGTGGAAAGGAATGGACATCCGCAGAGAATGAAGTACAGTCAACCCTTGAACAACGCGGGGCTTAGGGACACCAACCCCCTGAGCAGTTGAAAATCTGCATATGAACCTGGCTCCCCCCAAAACCTAACTACAGTCATCCTTCTGTATCTTTGGGGGGTTTGGTTCCAGGACCCCTTGCAAATACAAAATCCAAGCATGCTGAAGTCCCTTCCTTATATAAAATGACATAAAACAATGTATACAGTTGGCCCTTTGCATCTGCAGTTGGTTGAATCTGTGGATGTAAACCTGAGTATATGGAGGTCTGACTGCATAATTTAAAAAAAAATCCAGACCCACACAGTTCAAGCTGACATTGGTCAAGGGTCAAATATATAACTGTAAAGTCAGTCATTCACACACCCAACATTTACAGAGAACTTACTACATACAAGTCACCAGGCTCAGCCCTGAAGGTAGGAATGGATAAGGCACAGTCCCTCCCCTCCAAGAACCCCACAGAGAGACAGGTATGTAAGCAGGAAAGTGACGGCACGACATTCCATTTGTGATTGGGAACCTAGAAGAGGGTGTGTGCAAGTGTCCTGGGATAACTTGGGAAGCTTCTCATCAGAGGCAGCGATGGAAATGCACACAGGCAGAGGGAATGGACAGGCAGGGCCCAGTGTATCCGCAGTGACCATGCCCAGGAGCAGTGGCAGGAGAATGCGTCCCGGAGAGGGGTCATACTCTGGAAACTTGCCTGACAATTCAGAATTTTGGACATTTTACTCTAGACAAAATATTTTCAGCAGTGAATGACGTGGCCATGACTGGTTTTGTTTTCTTTTTTATAAGACATCGGCAGGTTAGATGTGAAAGGGAAAGCTTGAAGATGGCTAACAGGTCATTCATTCAGGCCTGGGTCTGAGAAGGGATCTGAGTGGTGGCTGTGAAGAGAGAAAAGGGAAATGGGAGAAATGCCAGAAAGAATGGAAGGAAGGAAGGAAGGAAGGAAGGAAGGAAGGAAGGAAGGAAGGAAGGAAGGAAGGAAAGGAGGGAAGGAGGGAAGGAAAGGAAGGGAGGGAGGGAGGGAGGGGAAGGAAGGAAGGAAGGGAGAGAGAGACTGGTTCCACAAATAAGAGGCAAAGGTGCCAAGGGGGCCCCACGGTTTTAAGCCTTCGGTGGCAGAGTACCAGAGCCACAGACAGAAGTCGGTACTTGTAGAGAGGAGCTTGTGTTGTCACGGAAGAGGAGGGGATTGGTCTGGGTCAGGTTGGATCTGAGGTAACAAAATCCAGCTGGAGAGACTTCTAATTAAAGATGGTGGGTTGAGATCACACATTTTCCATAATGCCCTCCTGAAGCCCTGCTAACCCACAGAAGAGGGACTTTTTTTTTTTTTTTTTTTTTAAGGTATCAACTCATAGAAACAGAGCAAAGCAGAAGGCAACAGCAACAAGTTTTAGAAGCTGGAGAGAGGATGGGCAGAGAAATCTGAGTCCTGAGCCAGCAATGAGGGAAGCTGAGAGGCAACCCAGTCTACGTTGTGGGCGTCCCTACCCCAGGCACAGGGATCGGGGGCTGGCTGGCTGGGTTACCTCTAGAAGTGGGGGTAAGGGTAAATTTTTAGAAATAAAAAGTAAGTGTTTGCCAGGGGCTGGGGTGAGGGAAGGATGAATAGATTGAGCCTGGAGGGTTTTTAGGGCAGTGAAACTACCTGTATGACGTCACAGTGATAGATACGTTATCTTTATACTTTTGTCCAAACCTATAGAGTATATAAGGGTGAGCCCTAACATAAACTACGGACTTTGGGTGACCACGATGTGTCAGTGCAGGCTCGCTGTTTGTAACAAAGGTGCCATCCTTGTGGGGGATGTTGTCAGCGGGAGAGGTTTTAGGTTGGGGGTAGGGGCATATGAGAACTCTGTACTTTCTGCTCAGTTTTGCTGTGAACCTAAAACTGCTTTAAGTAAAATAAAGCCTTTAAAAAAAAAATGAACCAGCCCTGGCTGGTGTGGTTCAGTGGACTGAGTCCTAGCCTGCGAACCAAAGGGTCACTGGTTTGATTCCCAGTCAGGGCACATGCCTGGGTTGTGGGCCAGGTCCCCAGTAGGGGGCACGAAAGAGGCAACCACACATTGACATTTTTTTCCCTCTCTTTCTCCTTCTCTTCTCTACTCTCTAAAATAAATGAATAAAATCTTAAAAAAAAAATGAACCAGCTAAACATCAGTTTAAGGAGGGGTCCTGCAGATCCCCTCCCCTGCTCTGCGCAGGCAGGTCCTTTTCCCCGGAGCGGGTAAGACAGAGGGTCTTAGGGCTGGGGGACACCGACGTAGTTGAGGTGAAGGAAGGACAGGGGGATCAAGTGGGAGACTTAATCTAAAGGCCAGGGCAGCCAGGGCCTGCCACAGGTGCAGAGTCCTCGGAGTCCCACTCCTCCACAGAAACCCAAGGGCCAACAGGCGCGTGCAGAAGGCATCCGAAGTGAAAAACGGAGAGCAAAACAAACAGAAAGAGCAACTTGGAGAAGGACTCTGCTATGCAGATGAAGAAAACTTATTTATCTTAATCCTCACCCAAGGATGCGTTTTCCCTAAATTGATTTTAGAGAAGGAGAAAAGGGGAGAGAGAGACACAGTAACATCGATGTTAGAGAGAAACAGCAATTGGTTGCCTCTCACGTGCGCCCCAACCGGGGATCAAACCCACAACCTAGGTATGTGACCTCACTGGGGATTGAACCTGCAACCTTTTGGTGTATGGGGCAATGCTCCCACCAACTGAGCCACCTGGCTACGGTGATGAAAAATTTTTAAAAAGTCAGTCAGGGCACATGCCTGGGTTGCAGGCCAGGTCCCCCGTGGTAGGTGCATGAGAGGCAACCACACACTGATGTTTCTCTCCCTCTCTTTCTCCCTGCATTCCCTTCCGTCTAAAAAGAAATAAACAAAATCTTTTAAAAAATCATTTATTCATGAATATGCTATTGCATGCATGAAATAAGAATAAGATGCTACAAAAGTGAACATTCAGAGAAGGAAACAAGGTCTTAGGAAAAATATAGCAGAAATGAAAAATTAAACAAAAAGCCTGGAAGTTAAAGATATCTTCCCAAAATAACAGCAGACAAAGCAACAATAAAGAAAAACAGAGAAGACAATGAAACCAGAGGAGTAGTTCAGGAGGGCCAATATCTAAATAGCAGGAGATGTAGAAAGAAATAAACAGAAAAAACAGAGAAGAGAAAACTCCTAAAAACATAAATCAAGAGCATTTTCCAGGACTGATGGACATGAGTTTCCAACCCAAATAGGGCCCAAGAGTGTATGAAAATGTACCTTCACCAATGCACACCATCCTGGAATTTCAGAGCACAGGAGACAAAGAGAAAATCCTATAAATCTCTGGAGAGAAAAACAAGTCACATTAAAAGATGTGACTCAGGCACTTTTGACTTCCGGCCAAGAGGGAAGGCATAGACACACTGTCCCTTCTCGCACAACCAAAAGAAGGGCAACAACAATTCAAAAACAAAAAACAACCAGAACTGACAGAAAAGTGAACTGTATGGAAGTCCGACAACCAAGGAGTTAAAGAAGAAATATTCATCCAGACCTGTAGGAGGGGTGGAGTCGGGGAGCCGGGCGGAGAGGGCTCACAGCAAAGCAGCGGTGGAGGACGGGGGCAGGCAAGGCAGCGGCTGGCCAGCAAGACTGTGGCGGCAGCTGGTGGACTGGGCGGTCCCACATTCATGTGCAGATAAACCAGGAGGAACAACTGGGGAGCAAAACAGACCTCGCAACCCAGGATCCCAGCACGGGGAAATAAAGCCTCAAACCACCGATTGAAAACACCTGTGGGGGTTGAGGCGGCAGCAGGAGAAACTCCCAGCCTCACAGGAGAATTTGTTGGAGAGACCCACAGGGTTCTAGAACATACACAAACCCGCCCACCCAGGAATCTGCACCAGAAGGGCCCAATTTGCTGTGGGAAGTGAGGGAAGTGACCGAAATCCAGCAGAGAGCAGAGCAAGCACCATTGTTCCCTCTCGGACCCCTCCCCCACATACAGCACCACAAACCAGCAACAGGGGTTACCCCTCCCGTGTGAGCACCTAAGGCTCTACCCCTCACTATGTAATAGGCACATCAAGACAAAAAAAAATGGCCCAAATGAAAGGATAGATCAAAACTCCAGAAAAAAGACAACTAAGCAATGAAGAAGAAATAGCCAACCTATCAGATGCACAGTTCAAAACACTGGTAATCAGGATGTTCACAAAATTGGTTGAATTTTGTTACAAATTAGATGAAAAAATGAAGGCTACGCTAAGTGAAATAAAGGAAAATGTACAGGGAACCAATAGTGATGGGAAGGAAACTGGGACTCAAATAAACGGTGTGGACCAGAAGGAAGAAAGAACCATCCAATCAGAAAAGAATGAAGAAATAAGAATTTTAAAAAATGAGGAGAGGCTTAGGAACCTCCAGGACATCTTTAAATGTTCCAACATCCGAATTATAGGGGTACCAGAAGGGGAAGAAGAAGAGCAACAAGTAGAAAAGTTATTTGAACAAATAATAAAGGAGAACTTCCCCAATCTGACAAAAAAAAAAAAAAAAAAGACTTCCAGGAAGTCCAGAAAACTCAGAGAGTCCCAGAGAATTTGGACCCAAGGAGGAACACACAAAGGCACATCATAATTACATTACCCAAGATTGAAGATAAAGGGAGAATCCTGGAGTTGTCAAGAGAAAAGGAGGCAGTTACCTACAAAGGAGTTCCCATCAGACTATCAGCTGATTTCTCAAAAGAGACCTTACCGGCAAGAAGGGGCTGGAAAGAAGTATTCCAAGTCATGAAAGGCAAGGCCCTACATCCAAGACTGCTCTATCCAGCAAAGCTTTCATTTAGAATGGAAGGGCAGATAAAGTGCTTCTTGGATAAGGTCAAGTTCAAGGAGTTCATCATCACCAAGCCCTTATTTTATGAAATGTTAAAGGGACTTGTCTAAGAAAAAGAAGATAAAAAAACATGTATAGTTAAATGACAGCAAACTCACAATTATTAACAACCACACCTAAAACAAAAACAAAAGCAAACTAAGGAAACAACTAGAACAGGAACAGAACCACAGAAATGGAGGTCACATGGAGGGTTAGCAACAGGGGAGTGGGAGGAGGAGAGAGGGGGAAAAGGTACAGAGAATAAGTAGCATAGATGGTGGGTAGAAAATAGACAGGGGGAGGGCAAGAATAGGATGGGAAATGTAGAAGCTAAAGAACTTATGACACATGGACATGAACTAAAGGGGGGAATGTGGGTGGGAAGGGGTGTGCAGGGTGGAGGGGAGTGAAGGGGGAAAATGGGACAACTGTAACAGCATAATCAATAAAATGTACTAAAAAAAGATCATAACTCGGAACAGACGTGTTTGTTCAACTGCACTATCACAGACGATGATGGTGCATTGCCTTTGAAATTCCATGAGACAATTATTTCCAACCTAAAATCCCATACCCTGCCAAACTATGAATTACATGTAGGATGAAAACATGTCAAGACAAGAAAATTTTCTGAAAACTGCCACATTTACCATTTCTCACAGTGGAGATGTGTTTTCCCAAAGTAAGACAGAGGAAGCAGATCAACCTAAAGGAGAGGCTAGGAAACTGCCCCGGTACCGCAGCCGGGTCTGCCGGGAGGAGTCGAGGGCCAGGGAGAGGTTTCTCCAGGAAGGTGGAATGCGTAGATGCCTACAGTTTCAACATATTGCAATGAGATCTAAGCTGCTGGGGAAGATTTGGGGTTGAATCACTAATGGGTAAACAGAAAACTAAGCAAATCAAAATTAACTCCAGAAAGAACAAAATATTGAAGGAAAGGTAATAATAATATATGACATGGTTTAGCTATAAGTCACATTTAGTCCTAATCATGGAATTCCCACTGAATTCCCATCTAACTGAGGGGATGGTGTGACGCCGTTGGGAGATTGGGGAGGTGGGAGGGTGCTGTTGGGGTGGAGTGAAGATGGGAGGGCAGGTGAAAGAGAATTTAACCTACGTCTTATAGGGTGAGAACTTAGTTGGTAGCACATAAAACTGAAAAACCAAAAACAGTAGTGAGGCAAGTGTCTTGTCTGCAGATGTGGTGCTAAAATTGGAAGGAACGTCTAAAAGAATCGTGAGTGGCTGTGCCCGGGGGACGGGAAGCCTGGCAGGGAGGCCGGGAGACTGCTGCTCTCTTAACAAGGCTGGTGGAACTCGTCGATTCCTTCGACCACAGGAGGCAGCCCTCTGGGCTGTAAGTCTGTGCTCGCCCACCTGCCTGTCGGCCTAGGACCGGGTCTGGGCCTTACTCCCCTTGTGGCCCCAGCACCCTGCTCAGCCTGTCAGGCTGCAGGCTCTCAATCACATGTCTGTGGAATGAATCGCTCTATCTTCAAGCTGGGAGGGAGCTTCCACTCCAACACTATCATTTGGGGAGTTAGAAAACTGAAGCCACAGAGAAGAAGGAACATGTTCCCCGTGCTCAGATGGTGAGTGGCAGCCCCAGGGCTATGCCATCAACCTCGGGATTCTCTGTCTACTGCTCCCACAGCACCAGGGGCCGCCTTCTTATCTGCACAGAAGTGACAGTTACAGGAGCTGAGCAGCTCTCTTGGGGAGAAGATTTAAAAACAGAGCCGAAGGAAGAAGAAGAGGCAAGACAGGCCATTCAGTAGAAGACGGTGTTGGAGAGGTAGGTGTGGCTCCTACTAGAACTGTGTGACACGCTCCTCGCAGAGGGAACTGGGTCTCCCAGAAGAGGTGGTGGCCCCACGGGACCTGCCAGGGGGCTACTCTGTGGCCCCACTGGAGCTCAGAGTTCAAGAACCCACCCTGTGGCTGCCATCTGGGGGCCAGGAAGCGGCTGCCACCACCACACCAGCCTCTCCACAGCCTGGGCCTGCAGAGCGACCCCTGGGACGCTGCTACCAGAAATCGGCATATCTCCACCACCTTACTGTGAGCAAAGCAGCTGGAAAGGGCTCCCACTGTTGCCTTCCAAATACCAGCCGTGGAGATATTGACATTCAGAGGAAACTAATTTGCTCCTGGGTCTCTATTGCCAGTGAGTTTTGAGAAATATAGCTTTCAGCTCTCACAGGTCTCCAGAGAAGAAAGGTGGACCAGAGGTGGAGGCAACACTCCTCAGACTTCTCTGCCTTCACGTCATTGTTCCCGTCCCTCCCTCTGTCCCAGGCAACTAACAGCTCCAGAATCGTCCCTTCTCTTCCCAGGCCTCTGAAGGAATGCTTGCGTGGGAATCAGTAAACTCATGCCAACAGATGGCTGGGGGGGCCCGCCCAGGATGGCACCTTTAGGCCCCGAGTCCCAGTGTGGGCTTGGTGAGGACACCCTGCTCCACGTGCCTGAGGAAATATGAGTGTCGTTAACGAGCTACCTTGCCTGTCCCCTGCCATCCTCACTGGCTGATTCCTGCATGTGCCCTGATGGGGGCTGGAGGATCGGGACGACGCTCCAACCAGCCGAGCTGCCTGGCCAGGGCTCCCACCCATCAGGGAAAGCATGTGGCATCCACAAGGGAGGTGGGTTTCCGGTTGAGCCTGGACTTGAGCAGAGTGTCCAGAGGGTGTGAGAGCCTGATACGGAGATGCAGGAGGGAGCCGTGAGCCCATGAGAAAGAAAACAGGCCATGTTCTCCCAAAGGGAGTCTTCCATGATCCCTCAGCTCACGGACTCTAGCTCTGTGCCAGGGAAATGCCCAGTGTGGGCGGCCCTGGGGCCACCACCACGTGGCCATTTGCATCTGGAGGATGGCCACGTGGGTCCCCAAGTTGGTGAGCTGGAGCAGCCAGGAGACCTTTCTGGATATAATACCCAGGTGGGACCATGTGAAGTCTGATGGTGTCACAGGCCGGGTGCAGGGCTAGGGTCTCCCTGGGTCAAAGAGCTGGTAGTCATGAAGGCCTTTGCTCCTGGTGTTTCCCCTCAGCGCAGAACCTAGTCTCCTGGTCTGTCTTGCACTTGCCCTGCTTGGCCTGCCTGGCTCCTGCTGTGGCACAAGGACTGTCCTCTGGGGGCATGAGGTGGGCAGCACCCCCCTCCCTCCCCATCCCTCCTGTCACGGGAGCATGGCCCGACTCTGATCCCCTAGCTGTCTCCTTGTCCTGCCCTTCTTAGAGTCAGACGGACTTGGGTCTAAGTCCAGGTTCCACCACTTTCTAGCTATGAGACTGCAGGCAAGTCGATGTCACCCTTGAGCTTGGGTTTTCTCACCCATAAAATGCAGCTAAGAGTAACCTTCTCCCAGGGATGCTGTGAGGATTAATTGAATAACAGGCGTAAGGCTCTTAGCAGTGCTTGGCACATGTTTAAATTGTCTGTGGCTGTATAAAAACCACTCCAAAATTTAGTAACTTAAAACAATAGTTACTTAGCATGTCTCCCAATTCTGGGGGCTCAACTGAGCATCCTCTGCTCCTTGAGGTGGTGGCTGGGGTCACTCATTTGGCTGCATTCAGCAGGCAGTTCAGCTGGGGTGGCAGGAGTGGGTGAGCACCGGCCGGACCTCTGTCTCCACCAGGGTGGGCTTCTTGCGTGGTAGCCGGGACTTGGAGGCAGTCCAGGCAGACGCACTCTGTCAGTGCCCAGACTGGGACTGGCACAGCATCACGTCTGTGCATTATCCAGTCTGAGCAAATCCCAAGACCAGCCCAGAGCAAGGGCAGGGAAATGGCCTTTGTCCCCCAGTGGGAGAAGCAGCATGGCCCAAGGATGAATGCGAGAGATTGTTGGGGGCTGTCTCTGGAAACAGCGCACCCAGCACATGGCATTAGATCAGTGGTACTTGGAGAAGGGCACGAGTCTGGCTTGGCCACTCGGCTTAGCACCGTCTTGGAACCTGGCTCAGAGCGGTGCTTCCCGAAAGGTGGGGGATGTATCACTGGTTTCTTGGGGATGATTTGGGGGGCCTTGGACACGGCCAAAAATAACTGCATTTTGAATTCTTTTTCAATCCTTTTTTATCATTAGAAAGCTCTCAGCTTAGTGCTAGCCTGCCTCTAGCACTGGCTGTCTCTGGCTCCGCATCCAGCAGTATCCGGCAGGCAACACGCAGCAGGTACTCAAATAACATCGTTTCACCCAAGGGCCTTTTGTTATAATGTTGATTAGGAAAAAAATTGGTTCCTGGCTGGGGCCAGTGTCTGGGCAGAGTCTGCACGTTCTCCCTTAGTCTGCGTGGATTTTCTCCCAGGACCCTGGTTTCCTCCCCTACCCCATAGATGTGTACGTGAGGTGAACCGAGTGTCTGTATTGTCCCAGGCTGACTGAGCATGGGTGTCTGTGAGTGCACCCAGTGGTTGAAGGGCATCCTGTCCAGGGTGGGTCCCCGCCTTACCCCCAAGCTGCTGGGACTGGCTCCAGCCACCTGGGACTTCACTGAAATAAGCAGGTGGGAAACTCATTATCTTCTTCATTTTTATAAATCTTTCTTAAGTCTATGTACAGCTCACATCTATTTTTATATTTTTGGAAGATTTTATTTATTTATTTTTAGAGAAAGGGGAAGGGAGGAAGAGAGGGAGGGAAACACTGATGATGTGAGAGAGAAACATTGATTCGTTGCCTCTTGCCCAGCCCCAGCTGGGGACCTGGCCCACAACCCAGGCGAGTGCCTTGTCTGGAAATCGAACCAGCGACCTTTTAGTTCAAAGGCTGGCTCTCAATCTACTGAACCACACCAGCCAAGGGTATTTTTATGTTTAATATTAAACTGTTTGGGGTCTTTATTTAGAGATTTGGCAACGTTCTTGTGACCAGAATATGCCACGGGAACTTGACTCTTGTTCACACCAGCCAGACTTTGGTGAGAGTGGTCTCCCTACAGGTCGTTCCACTCAGGCCCTGTCCAGGAAGCCGTCCGTGATGTTAAGTGGGGACCTGCCGTATCCAGCGAGAATGTAGTACTCAGCTTTGTTTCCTCTGTATTATTGAGATTGCCACGCAACACCAGCCGTCCATTCCTGAGGGTAACGGGGTGTGGGCTGGAGTAAAGAGGACCAGCTCAAAGAGGGGCCAGAACCCAGGGCCTCCCAGGTCCAGCGACAAGCTCCCCCCTGACAACCCCTTTCAGCGCGTCTTCTGCCCCAGAGGGGAAGCCAGGCCCCGGCCCCCTCACCACCTTTAGTCTGCACTCCTCACCTTCACCCACCCAACGCTCCCCCTCAGCATTTAGTCCACTCAGCACAGGGGTTCCTTGGCATCTTCACAGGCCTCACCCAGAAATGTCTCTGCACTTCACTCTTGCCCAGACCTCCCCGCCCCCCACAGCCAGGCAGTGTGGCGCAGGTGGAAGCACCTGGGGCCTGGGCTCAGACCGCCCGGGCGAGGTCTTGGGTCAGTTGTGGACCAGACACAGCCTGTATGCATCCTGGGGCAAGAGTGCAAAGGAGGCCCCCAAACTCCATGTCTTGATGGTTAAAAGTTACAAATAAAGCTAACAAACCATTACCTAAAATAAGATCCAGCTTCCTAGGCTGACAAATATATCTTCCGTATAACCAAAAATGTGTGTGTGTGTGTGTGTGTGTGTGTGTGTATGCATGAATATATGCATAGAGCCATGGTATTTCTATGATGAAAGACAGAAAAATATGAAACCACTGAATTTAACTACTTGTACATATATGGGGACTCCTTTGAAAGACTGTCAATGTTTGAATGAATGATCAATAAAAATATCCATAATTCATGAATTGTTATATATTTATTCTGTAACATTTCTTTTTCTTGCTCTTGTTTCATTAAAATCACCAATTATGTCTTTATAGTCAAGGTTCCCATGTAATTGTTTCATTGACAGTAATAATATGAAAGATTAAAAATAAAATGTAGCCTTGACTGGTGTGACTCAGTGGACTGAGCACCAGCCCAGGAAGTGAAAGGTTGCTGGTTCAGTTCCCAGTCAGGGCACATGCCTGGGTTGCCAGCCAAGTCTCCAGCTGGGGGCGTGTAAGAGGCAACTAATTAATGTATTTCTTGCACATAGATGTTTCTCTCTCTTTCTCCCTCCCTTCTCTTCTCTCTAAAAGTAAATAAGTAGCACTTATAGCCAAGATGGAGGCTTAGGTAGATATACTTTGCCCCCTTACACAAGCAAAAGGACAAATTCGAAAACAAAAAATAACCAGAACTGCCAGAAAATCGAACTCTATGGAAGTCTGACAACCAAGGAGTTAAAGAAGAAACATTTCATTCGGACTGGTAGGAGGGGCGGAGATGGGCGCCAGTGCGCAGAAGAAGTGCAGCAAGGTGGTGGCTGGAGGACCAGGCGGCCCCACGTTTACGTGCAGGTAACCGAGAAGAACAACTGGGGAGTGAGACAGACCATGCAACCCAGGGTTCCAGCACGGGGAAATAAAGCCTCAAACCTCTGACTGAAAACACCTGTGGGGGTTGAGGCACAGGGAGAGACTCCCAGCCTCACAGGAAAGTTCACTGGAGAGACCCACAGGGTCCTAGAACGTACACAAGCCCACCCACCTGGGAATCAGCACCACAAGGGCCCAATTTGCTTGTGGGTAGCGGAGGAAGTGACTGAAAGCCGGCTGAGAGCCGAGCAAGTGGTGTTGTTTCCTCTCTGACCCCTCCCCCACACACAGCGCCACTACCCATCTACAGGGGTTGCTCCACCCTGGCAAAAATCTAAGGCTCCACCCCTTACAACATAATAGCTGTGCCCAGACCAAAAAAAAAAAAAATGGCCCTAATGAAAAAACAGATCAAAGTTCCAAAAATATAACTAAGCAATAAAGAGACAGCTAACCTACCAGATGCAGAGTTCAAAATACGGGTAATCAGAATGCTCACAGAAATGATTGAGTATAGTCGCAAAATGGAGGAAAAAAGTGAAGGCTATGCAAAGTGAAATGAAGAGAAATGTACAGGGAACCAACAGTGAAAGGAAGGAAACTAGAACTCAAATCAATGATTTGGGTCCTGGCTGGTGTGGTTCAGTGATTGAGTGCTGGATTATGAAGCAAAGGATCAC
Organism: Tonatia bakeri; assembly: GCA_004024845.1. Taxonomy (NCBI): domain Eukaryota; kingdom Metazoa; phylum Chordata; class Mammalia; order Chiroptera; family Phyllostomidae; genus Tonatia; species Tonatia bakeri. Next base: position 113,936 of record PVIA01001275.1, read on the forward strand.
CAGTTCGATTCCCAGTCAGGGCACATACCTGGGTTTTGGGTCAGGTCCTTAGTAAGAGGCACATGAGAGGCAACCACACATTAAAGATTCTCTCCCTTTCTTTCTCCCTCCCTTCCCCTCTATCTAAAAATAAATAAATACATATTTTTTAAAAAATCAACAATTTGGAGCAGAAGGAAGAAATAAACATTCAACCAGAAGAGAATGAAGACATAAGAATTCAAAAAAAAAAAAAAATGAGGAGAGGCTTAAGAGCCTCCAGGACAACTTTAGACATTTCAACATCCAAATCATAGGGGTTTCAGAAGGAGAAGAGGAAGAGCAAGAAATTAAAAACTTATTTGAAAAAACAATGAAGGAAAAAACAATGAACTTTCCCAATCTGGCAAAGGAAATAGACTTCCAGGAAGTCCAGGAAGTTCAGAGAGTCCCAAAGAAGTTGAACCCCAAGAAGCACACATCAAGGCACATCATAATTACATTACCCAAGATTAAAGATAAGGAGAGAATTTTAAGAGCAGCAAGAGGAAAGGAGACAGTTACCTACAAAGGAGTTTCCATAAGACTATCAGCTGATTTCTCAAAAGAAACCTTGCAGGCAAGAAGGGGCTGGAAAGAAGTATTCAAAGCCATGAAAGGAAAGGACCTACATCCAAGATTGCTCTATCCAGCAAAGCTCTCATTTAGAATGGAAGGGCAGATAAAGTGCTTCTCAGATAAGATCAAGTTAAAGGAGTTCATCATCACCAAGCCCTTATTATATGAAATGTTAAAGGGATTTATCTAAGAAAAAGAAGAAGATCAAAACTATGAACAGTAAAATGACAATAAACTCACAACTATCAACAACCGAACCTAAAAAAAAACAAACAAAAATTAAACCTAAACAAACAACTAGAACAGGAACAGAAGCACAGAAATGGAGATCACATGGAGGGTTGTCAGTGGGGAGGAGGTGGCGGAGAGAATGGGGGGAAAGGTAAAGGGAATAAGAAGCATAACTGGTAGGTACAAAATAGGCAGGGGGAGGGTAAGAATAGTATAGGAAATGTAGCAGCCAAAGAATTTATATGTACGACCCATGGACATGAACTAAGGGGGAGGGAAATGCGGGTGCAAGGGGAATGCAGGGCAGAGGGGAATAAAGGGGGGAAAATGGGAAACTGTAATAGCATAATCAATAAAATATATTTAAAAAGTAAACAAAATATTTTTAAAAATAAAAATAAAATGTAATTGTGTTCAAAGTACATTTTAGTATATGTTTATTATGAATATATTTTCAGGTAAAGTAAAAAATTAAAATTAATTAGATTCTTTACATTTTCTTTTTTGAAAATACTCAACATTACCTATTACAATTTAAAAGGAAGAAATACATATTATAATTAATGAATGTCAGCTGATCATTTATCTATACATAAATAAATAGCACACTGTAATTTTACAAGTAAGTCTTGAAATCAGGTATCGTAAGTGTTTTACTTCCTACGTCTTTTCAAATTTTCTTTGCCTGTTCTAGACCCCAGTGTTTCTATGTCTGGAAAGGTCTCTAGGTGGCTTTCATTTCCGAAAGATATTTCTAGCAAATACACAATTCTAGGTTGACGGCTTCTATTCCTTCTTAGAACTTTTTTCTCCTCCATTGTGCTATGGTTTGCACGGTCTTTCATGAGAAATGTGCTGAAGTTCATTTTTTGCTCTTCTGTGTGACATGCCTTTCCCTCTGGCTGCTGATGCGATCTTCCCTTTATCACTGATTTCCCACCATCTGGCTGCGACGCGGTTTCGTGTGGTTTTCTCTGTGGTCCTTGTGCCCACGTTCATCAAGCCCTTTGACTCTGTCGTTTTAGTTTTCATCAAATTTGGAAAATTTTCAATCAATATTTCTTCAATTTTATTTCTTATCCCCCCATCCCAACCCGAGTCTCCAGCTACTCGTGTGTTGCTTAATTTCTTCGATATTATCTCAAAGGTCACTGATGTTCTACTTATTTTTTTCCCCATCTTATTTTGTCTCTGGGCTTCATTTTAGATGTTTCTGTTTTTGTTTTAGTGTTGTATCTTCAAACTCGCTGATTGTTTCTTTTACATTATCTTATCTGCTCTAAATCACATCGCATGCATTTTTTCTTTAAGATAGTATAGTTTTCACTTCTGGAAATGACATTTGGATTTTTTTTATAAGTTCTATTTCTCACCTCATAATATTCCTGTGTTTCTCTACCTTGTTGAATATATGAAGCAAATGAGGTCCAGTACATTTATAATATCTTTGTCAGCGTCTGCTGCTAATTCCTTCATCCATTCGTTTCCAGTCGGTTTCTACTGACTAAGTTTCCTCCTGACTGCAGTCATACTTTCTACTTCTTTGCATGCCTTTTTTTTGTTGCTTGTTCATTCACTTTTAGACACTTTTTATCATTTTGAGGAACTTTCCTTCTATTCCTAGTTTTGTGGGAGTTTTTATTAGCAATAGATATTCAAATGATTACATGGTTTTCCTTTTTTAGTTTGCTAATGTGGTGCATTGAATTGATTGGTTTTCCAACATTAAACTGACTTTGCATTTCTGAAATAAAACCCACTGGTCATGATGTGTTCTCCTTATTATGTACTGTTAGATTTGATTTGCTAAAATTCTGTTTCTAATTTTTGCATCCATGTCCATGAGCGATATTGGTCTGCAATTTGGACGCCGGACACTGCAAATTTTCCATTGTTTGGTGTTGTAGTTTGTTGCATTCCTTTAAGTAGTGTTGGACTTCGTTCTGGCGCATAGTTAAAATACTTGGAATAAGATGTACTTTCGAGGCTTGCTTTAAAGATTTCTTTCAGAACAGAAACAGAGTAGCTGTTAGTCTAAGGTTAATTTAGACCTCTACTGAGGCAACAGCCTTCTGAGGACTGTACCCGACACCCCATGTATTATGAGGTCTTTCCTCTCCGCCTGTTGGGAATGCAAACTAATCCCAGCCCCGTGTGAGCTCCAGGCGTTGCTCTGCCTTCAGTGGCTCTTTCTCTAGACTTCCCTTTCATGTGTGTGCAAATCAGTGCTCAGCCCAAAGCTCAAGAAGATACTTTCGCGGATCTGCGGATACGTGTTCAGCTCCGCCGCCCTGGGACTCTGCCCTGCAGATTCTAGCACCTTGGCCTATTGAACTCCAAATCTGCCTTCTCAATCAGCAAGACATGCGAGGTCTGTTTGGATTGCCCCCTCCCTGCACCGAAGCCTGGAAACCGCCTCCGGCTGTGAGCTGGGGTAATTATAGGGCTCACCTCATTTGTTTCTCTTTTCTAAGGGATCGGAGTCCTGAGTTGCATTTGCCCAAAGTCTGAAAATCATTGTTTCATCTATTTTGTCTGGATCCTGGTTTTATAAGGCAGCAGGGTAAATCTAGTCACTATTACTTCCTTACAGAGAGAAACTAAAGTCTTATTTTTGTGAATAAACTTATTTTTTTTCTGTAGCTGTGACATCCGGAGCCTTCTAAAATGCAGGCCCGAGGTCAGAGGCCCTTTTGCCCGCATCTCTAAGAGCAGTGCTAACTGGACGAGCTACTTTGGGCCTGTTGCTAATCTTCTCTGTGCCTCTGTTTTCATTATTGTCAATCGGAGGGGACAATAATAGTGTTGACCCTAAGGACTGTGGGTAAGACTTACCCCGCTTAGAACTTAAACAGTGCCGGCACCCAGGGAGTGAGTGTGCCATAAATGTTCAACAAGGGAACACCAAGACCACCCAGCTAGGGCTCCCTTAATGTCTCCCCACCTTTTCTCAGAGAAAAGTCCTTCCTCTTTTTTCTAAAGCCATCCTATCCCCCAGCTGATGAGGTAAAAAAAGATCCTTTTGGTCATATTTTCTGTTCATTCCTTTCTCCCCCCTGATTTTTTAGCTTCTCTCTCTTTCCACAGACTCTTTTCTCTCAGACTAAAACATATTTCTGTCGACTGCCTTCTAAACACAAACAAACACAAACATTCCCTCCTTCCTACCTCCCCCTTGAGCTCCTTTCCTCTGACTTTATTTCCTTCTCCTGCCAAATTTCTTGAAAGAGGGCTCTGTCCTCTCTGCCTTCCGCTCCTCACCTCCTGCTCCCCGCCATCTGCCCACACCCGCCTGCTCACACACTGCTGTCTCACAAAGCCCAGGCCACCTTCTACCTGCAGTGGCCGCTTCTCAATCCTCGCTCCACTCAACCTCCCGGGAGAATGTGACATCGGATAAAACTTCTCCTTAGGGCCTCGGTGATTCTATCCAAGATGGGTTTTAGACCTGGACAACCAGAGTCCCTGACAGAACAAGATGCTCATGGGGCCAAAGGAATATGCCCTCCCAGAGCACGTAGCTGATCTTCTAGAGCATGCTCCAAGTACCCAATATCTGGGAATCCTTGGTCCAGACAGCCCAGGCCCACTTCCAGAGCCTTGGTTTGTCCTCTCGAGGGTGAAGCATGGCTGCGTGGGCCCCCCGGGTCTGAGGGGTGACCGGGGCAGCTGTTTGCAGGTGGAGAGCGTGGACAGAGCTTGGATGTGTGGTTGGAACGTGCACGCGCGTGCAGATGAGAGCTCAGCTTCGGCAGAGCAAGCTGAGAGAGTGTGAGAAGCAGGAGGGCAGGCTGCGAGCACAGGCCGTGGTGGGTTCTCGCGGCCCACACGTGTTCAGGATGAGTTCGATTCTGCTCTCTTGTCTCCCCTGCCAGCTCTCCGGCCACGTGTCCCTGTCTCTTTCACTGACTCTGCTCCCTCTTCCAGCCTCCTGAGAAAGGCTTCCCCGGGGAGGCCTCCACACTCTCCCTCCCTTGTGCCCATCCCTCAGGGCACTCACTGTGCAGTGAGGCAGGGCAGCATCCCGCTGCCCAGTCACCTTGGTTTCCCTAGCACAGTGCTGGCACCCACGGGGGGCTCCATCAGTGTTTGCTGAATGACAAGGGAATGAATAAACAAAGCTCACTCATTGCTCCCTTGGTCTAAATCTACCCTGCTAGGCTTCCCCCACCCACTCCCCACCTCCCCACCTCCCCAGCCACCCCACCGACCCCTGGGTGATGAGAAGACTAAGCATAGGAGATCTGTAGTCAGATTGCAGGGCTACAAACCTCAGGTCACCATTTATAAGCTGGCTGTGCTGTAGGGCAATTCATTCAACTACTCTGGGCCTCAGTTTATTTTTCTGCAAAATGAAGATAATAATAGTACCTGATCAATTAGGATGTCCTGAGGTATAAAAAAGCTAATCCACTGGCCCCCACTTCCCTTCTTCTCTGCCTCTGCCTTGTGCTGTTTGTTCTACCTCAAATGCTGCTGGCATCATTTCTGCTTAGTGAAGCCTACCTGTTCTTCAAGATCCAAGTTAAGCACACCACCACCTTGCAGTCTTCCCAGATTTCTTGTCTGGTGTGCTTCCTCCACAGTTAAACAACCATGACATGCTCCCTAAACCCAGCAGAAGCCAAAGCCAATCTGAGAGACACAAACAAACTCTTTTCTTAAATATCGTTACATATATCAGGTGCATAGGTTCAAGGTCATGACTAGCTTGAACATTATGGCTTAACATTAGTCATGTACAAATGTGTAGGCACCTGATATATGTAGCAATATTTAAGAGTTTGTACTTCTCAGAGCAGCTGCGAACTCTGCAGGGAAAAGGCCACAGTCCTACTCTGCCCCAGGACATGGCTATGCAAGTCCATGCCCCACTCTTCTCTGTAGGATTGGAGCTTCTTGAGGGCAGGGGCTCAATGGTGCTTAATGGAGAATGAATGAATGAATGGTTGCAATCCAGATGTTGTGGCAATGTTCTGATGGACCTACAAGGACTGATTTTAAGGAGTCTTGAACTGAGGACTCTAACTCCTTAGATTAAAAGGAGCTTTGGCTTACTGAAGAGTCACCTCCAATTTGCAGAGAATTCATTATTAGCAGGGAGCTGACCTGAGAGGCATAAGGACAAAAGATCTTTCCCTCTGTCTGTGCTATAGCACTAGGTGACATGAAGATCAAATGACACCATGTTTTAAAAGGCCTAGCAGAACCCTGGACGCTGTGCCTGGAAATGTGGCTTTGATTGCCAGCGAGGGCACATACTCAGGCTTTGGGTTCTATTCTCAGTCAGGGCATGTATGAGAAGGCAAACAATCGATGTTTCTCTCTCACATCAATGTTTCTCTCTCTCTCTCAGTCTCCCTCCAAACAAACAAACAAGCAAGCAAACAAACAAATGAAAAAAATGCCTAGCAGAGTGCCTGACTTGAAGCTGGTCCTCAAGAAATTGCAAAATCAGCGTCGGTGGTTTTTTGTTACTGGTAGGAAGAACTGAGCTTGCAGAGGGAGGGGCCTGACAGGATGATTCATTGCAGTTAGTAAATAGTAATTTCTGCTTGAGGACTATATTTTCACTTCCAACCCCAGTACGTGTATTAGTTTCCTATTGCTGCTGTAACAGATTACCACAACACCAGTAGCTTTCAGCAAAGCAAAGGCATTATCTTACAGTTCTGCAGGTCAGAGGTCTGACGTGGGTCTCACGGATTAAATTTAAGGCTGGAAGGGCTGAGGGCCTTCTGGGGCCCGTGGCCCCTCCCTCCATCTTCAAAGCTAGCAGTGGCAGGTGAGGCCCTTATACTACCGCCTCTCTGGGCTGCTTCTGTCGTGTCATTGCACCTTCTCTCTGTGCCTTCAACCTGGAAAAATTTCTCCACTTTTAAGGATTTATGCCATGAGATTGGACCATCTGGATAATCCAGAGTAATCTTTTTATCTCAAGGTTCAGACCCTTTATCACACCTGCAAAGTTCCTTTTGCCCTGCAAGGTAACATGTCCACAAATTCCTGGGACATCATTGGGGCGGAGTTATTGCTCCGTCTAATACAGTGCACCATCCTACCAGTTGTCCTAAGTATGTGTTCCGTGTGGACACTGCCCAGCGTCCTCTTCAGAGGGTCTCCCATCGTCATGGCACATCATTAGGGGGAGCTTACCTCCTGCCAGGCACCGTTTAAGGACGTGACGTTGCTTGACTTCCTCAGTCCTCACAAAAGCCTTAGGAGGCTCCCCATTCCTGATATGCGGGCTGCACACTGAGACTTCTTTCTAAACAGCGAAGTCAGAGAGGAGGTGATAAGTGCGTACTAGAGAAACCTGACCAGCGCGGCCAGGTGGTCAAGGTCAACGTCAGCAGCCGTACATCCTGTCGACAATGTGCACTATTGCTAGGATGTGCTGTAAAGGGCACGTTACCCCTGTGACCTTCCTCCAAAAACCCATAACCCCAGTCCAAACCCGAGAAAAGCATCCGACAAGCTCCAGTACAGGGTCGTGCCACCGGAGTCCCGGCCAGGATTCCTCAAGACCGCCGTGGTCGCCAAGAGGAGACTCAGGGGGCAGGACAGCGGGATGTAATGCGCTCTCCTGGATGCGATCCTGGAGCAGAAAGGAGCATTGAGCAAAAACTAAGGAAGTCTGAGTAAACTATGGGCTTTAGTCAGCAATAAAGCATCAGCACCGGCTCACTGATTACAACAAATGTTGATAACAGGGAAAGCGGGCTGCGACGTATACGGGAACCCCGTGCTAGCTTCTCAATTTTTCTGTAAATCTAAAACTTTTCTGAAAAATTAAGTCTACTAGGAAAATAAGTAAAACAATAAGTAATTTAATAAAACTCTACAAGATAGGTGCTCCCATTCTCCCTCTTTTACTGATGAGGAAGCAAGGGACAAAGATGTGACTTGTCCTGTGAACTGCGGAGCCGGGATTCGAACCAGGATTCTGACTCCCAAGTCCATGTTCCTGACCACTATGTTTCTTCTTCTCTGGGGGCTGTCCAAACTCCCCCAAGGCCAAGGTCTGTCTCTTCCCTCAGACTAGATGCAGGATCGTGTCTCTCTCTCTTGAGGCGTGGGGCTATATTTTCTGTCAGACTGGGCACCATCTCCTGGCTACTGGTCAGTGTACAGCTACATCCTGAGTGTTAGGGACGGACCAGTGCTTCCCAGCCAGGAGGTTTTAGCCTCCCCCACCCACCCACCCTGGGGGCATTTAGCAATGTTTGGAGACCTTTTTGATTGTCACAGCTGGGGGGCTGCTGCTGGCATCCAGTGGGTGGAGACCGGAGATGCTGTTCAATATCTTACAGAGCCCAGGGAAGCCCCCCAAACAAAGAACTACCTGGCCCCCAAATGTCAGTAGTGCTGAGGTTGAGAAACCCTGGGATTAGACTTTATTTCTAACTCTCCCCATCTGTCCCATAAGGACAGTCATAGGTGTCTCGCCACGTGGGCCCGTCTGGGGTCTGGGCATCAAGGTCACCATAAGCACAGCAGCGACTCCACCACGGGGAACAGAGGGGCCAGGGTCAGCGCCGGGCCTCGCTCCTGTCTCTCCCAGCCCTGCCTCAGTTGCCCAGACTGCCTGACCTCCATCATGGCTTTTTTCGCAGAGCCACCAGGATGCCCTGTGTCCTGGGCAGAAGAAAGTTACTAACCCTGAAAAGGTCACAGCGGAGTCAGCCCTCCTTGGCCCCAGCCCCATGAGCGCATGAAGACATGAAGGAGACATCCACAGCATGGCCCCCGGCTAGCTCGGGGCAGCCAGGCCGGGCGCGGCCAGGAGCGGGCGGCTGCCGACTCAGCTAGACGGGCCTGTCAAGGCAGCTGGGTTCCTCTGGGCAAGTCATAACTTTCTGGACCTTGGTTTCTCTGTACATTAAACGTAGGGAACACTCACCCTCTCTGTTGGCGAGAGGACAAAGTAGACAGGCAGACATTTTTATTGAGTGCTGACTCAGGCCCCAGTTCCAGGTGCTGGAAAAGATGTGGTGGACGAATAGCACCCAGTCTGCTGTGAGGGGGACAGAAAATGAAGTGGTCAACAGTGACTCTGTTGCTAGCGTCCCAGGACCTGCGGTGGCTACTGTGTCATGCCTGCCCTCTGTCTGGGGCTCTCGCTTCAGCCTCTCTCTGGTGTGCTCAGCAGGGGCTGGAGGCCTGGAAACTACATTTCCCAAACTCCAGGTGGGTTCTGTCAATGGGAGGAACTGGGAGAGATGGGAAAGCTTGAGGGAGGAAGAGCGAATGGCTTTATCTACTCTGCAGGTGACTTCTGAAGTGGCAGCAGCAGTGGCTGGCGGGCACCCAGGCACCCGGGGTAGGTGCTTTTGCAGCCTCGGTGGGCCGCAGGGACCTGGTTACTGCGTAGTGGCAGCTGCTCTCACTGCTAAAACCCAAGTTGGGCTCGTGGATTCCGGCCCAAGAGCGGCAGCAGTTTCTGGCCTCTGAGCATCAATCACCTCCTCCCTCCCAAGACATTCAGAACCAATTCCCTGTATGAGACCCCTTCTACTTCAAGCACCTAGAACGATGTCTGTTTCCCTGGTTGGATACTAACTGATACAAATGGTATTAAACGAGGTGATAAATGTGAAAATGCTTTGCTTCTTATTCCTGCAAGGCCAAGAGCAGAGAGGAAACTCCAAGCCCAGACTCGAGGTGGCTTCTTCCCTCAGTGGGAATCTGACATCACCCTGCCCATCAGCTTGACTGCTTTAGGCCAGTGCACCGGTCATCCCAATGAGAACCTGTGGTCATCTTCAGTGACCAGGACGTGCACACACAGCGCCCCCGGCTAACACCCTCCTACACTTCCACCGTCCCCTTCATCACCGCAGCCCTCCTTGCTTCTCCTGGCTGCTCAGAAGCACTTCCTGATTATCCGATTCAGGCCCACTCTGTCCTTTTCACCTGTTTTGCTTTGTTTGTTCTCTTCAACAATGTCAGATTGTCCTCCAAAACCTATAGACTTAGCAAATCAAGTAAACTCGTTATGCCAGCACAAACTTAGAAAAGAACCCTGTAGACTCAGAACAGGGCCACCGGTGTGGATAAAATTCTCTCTCCCCACCTCCAAATGCCACTCCATTCAGATGCCTGAAATTCCTCCCCTGGAATTTCAAATTAAGGCAAATTATCTTAAATGAGGCTTCCCGGGAGTCCATAAGTCTCTCAAACTCATACTGGAAAAGCTATGTTTATTTGGGGTGGAGTTTTGGGGAAGTGATCATGTGTCCCATCAGATTGTCAAAGAAATATGGGATCCAGGAAAAGCCACACCTGGCAGGTCAAAGTGAGGCTGTGCCAGCCTGGAAGAGGGGCGAACCATTGTCTCCCAAGTGGGGCTGGGAGAGAAACCCCAATTTCTATATAAACTTCTATTTACATAGGATTTGTTCATATTTGCTTTTTTGCTCACTTTTTTGCTTTTTTACTTGGATATGTATTTATTATGTACATTATATATTAACACAATAGCACAGGTATGTAATTTATAAGTAAATAGACATGTATTAGGATTGATGTTCAATTTTTTAAAACTGATAGAGGTGCCTGGTCAAAACAGTGTGGAGGGAGCAGGACTCACACTCACACCCGCGCACTTGTGTTCATCGTAGCATCTCTCACAACTGCCAGAGAGCAGACACTCCCTGAGCGGCCATCAGCGTGAAAATGGAGTTTTAAATGTGGTGTGTCCATAAATGGAATACTATTCAACCATAAAAGGATACATGCTACAACATGAATGAACCCTGGGCACATTATGCAGAGTGAAATTACCCAGACACAAAAGGACAGATACTCAGTTCCACTTACAGTACATGAATATCTAGAATAAGCAAATTCTCAGGGACAGAATGTAAATTAGAGGTTAGCAGGGGCTGAAGAGAAAGAGGAATAGGGAGTGTTATGGGTTGAATTCTGTCCCCCCAGACAGAAATGCTGAAACCCTAAACCTCAGGACTTCAGAATGTAATTTTATGTGGAAATAAAGTCTGTGCAGATTTAGCCAGGTTAAGATTTTATTTAGAGTTGCTTTTTTCCGACAGGACTGATGTCCTTATACAAATGGGATATTCGACACAGAGACAGGCATGTGCCGAGGGAAGATGATGTGAAGCCCCAAGGAGAAGATGACCACGTGACTGGAGTAAAGAATCTACGAGCCAGGGAACCTCAAGGACTGCAAGCAACTGGCCGAAGCTGGAGGAGGTGAGGAGGGACCCTCCCCCGCGGCTGTCAGGGAGAGCGCCACCCTGCTGGTACCTGGGTCTGTACCCCTGGCCCCCGGAACTGTGAGACAATATGTTGCTGTTATTCTAAGCCACCTAGTTATTGGCATTTTGTCATGACTGCCCTAGAAAACTGATACAGAGAGTTTCGGCTTATTGGTTACAGAATTTCTGTTTGAAGTAAAAAAAGAAGTTTGGAAATAGATAGTGGTGATGGGTGCACAACAAGTTTAATATAAATAATGCCCCTAAGTTGTACATTTGAAAAACAGTTTAAATGGGAAATTTTATGTTACATATATTTTACCATAATTTAAACAATAATGTAATAAACCAACAACCACGGAATTGTACACTTTAAATGGGTAAATTGTGTGAATTACATCTTGATAAAGCTGTTTTAAAAATAGTTTTTGTGGAGAGGCAAAAGACCCAGAAGAGCAAACACATCATTGAAGAAGAACGAAGTTGGGAGACTGGCACTACTCAGCTTCAAGACTTCCTGTGAAAGTGCAGATGTCAACACGGTGTGGCATTGCTGGAAGAACAGGCAGAGGAATGGAACAGAACAGAGAGCCCAGAGGTAGACCCACAAATATGGCCCACTGACCTCTGACAAAGAAGCTAAGGCAACACCACAGAGCCCAGGTCGTCTTCTCACCAAACGGAGGAGACAGGACTCGAACGGACACCTGTGCACTCATGCTCACCGCGTCATATTCACAACAGCCAAAAGGCAGAAACAACCAAGTGTGCTCCACCAGGAATGCACACCGAGAGGCTGGTGTGGCTCAGGGACTGAGCACCAGCCTGAGAACCAAAGGGTCTCCAGTTCAATGCCCAGTCAGGGCACACGCCTGGGCTGTGGGCCAGGTCCCCCGCAGGGGGTGCGTGAGAGGCAACCACACATTGATGTTTCTCTCCCTCTCTTTCTCCTCCCTTCCCCCCTCTCTAAAAATAAATAAATAAAATATTTTTTGAAAAAAAGAACGTGCACCAAGAATGTACGTTATATACATATTACTAAGAAGCCACTCTGGAAAACTATACATTTATTTAGATGCAAAAAAAAATTAATCTAGGCACAGACCTCACACATAATACAAAGATTAACTCAAAATGAACCAGAGACCTAAATAAAAATACAAAACTATAAAACTCTTGGAAGATAGCTCTGGTCTTGCGGCTCAGTTGGTTGGAGCATCACCCCTCACATCAAAATGTCGCTGGTTTGGTTTCTGGTCAGGGCACTTACCTAGGTTGTGGGTTCTGTCCCCTGTCAGGGTGTGTTCCGGAGGCAACCGAATGATGTTTCTCTCTCACGTTGGTGTTTCTCTCTCTCTCTCTCTCAATATCAATCAATAAACATATCCTTGGGTGAGGATTCAAAAAAAAAAAAACAACTCCTAGAAGATAATTGCACAGGAGAAAATTAGATGACCATGGATTTGGCAATGACTTTATAGATACAACAGCAAAAGGCCCATGAAATAATTAATAAGCTGGACTTTAAAAGATTCTTCTCTGCAAAGACACTTGCAAGAGAATGAGAATATGAGCTGGAAGAGAATATTAGCAAATGACATATCTGATAAAGGACCGTTGTCCAAAGTGTATGAAGAACTCTCTCCCTGGGTGGGTGGCACCGCTGGCTGGAGCGTTGAAGTGCACGCCAAAATACATGAAGAACTCTTAAAACTCAACAATAAGAAAATGCATCCCCCAATATAAAATTGGGCAAAAGGCTTAAACAAACACTTCACTGAAGGAGAGAAACAGATTCCAACAAGCGTATGAAAAGATGCTCAACATCATAAGTCATTAGGGAAATGTAAATTAAAGCAACGATTAGATACCACTATATACCTATTAAAATGGCTCAAATCTGGAACATTGACACCATCAAATGCTGTGAGGATGAGGAGCAACAGGAACTCTCATTCGTTGCTGGTGAGGATGCAAAATGGTATGGCTGCTTTGAAGACACATTGGTGGCTTCTTACAAAATTAAACATGATGTTATCGTACAATCCAGTGATTGCACTCCTTGATATTTAATCACGGGAGTTGAAAACTTACGTCCACACAAAAACGTGCGCATGACCATTTATGCAGCTCCATTCATAATTGCTGAAACTGTGAAGTAACCAAGATGTCTACAGCAGGAAAATGGATAAATAAACTTGGTACGTCCCGACAATGGAATATTACTCAACACTAAAAAGTGAGAAGTGGGAACAGTCCTCCCAGGTTTACACAGGACTGGGAGCTCACAGTGTTCGAACGATTTGCCCAAAATCACATAGCCAGGTGGGAGTGACCGAGCCAGGACGCAAACGGAGTCTCCACGACACCAAACTCAGCCCCACTCTTTCCCCTGTCCTCTGCCAGGTTCCGGGGACCCCAATTACCAGTGAGACCGAGGGCCCTGTCTCCATCTTCAGCAGCCAGCTTGGAGGTTGGGGACACATGAAGAAGAATAGCACAGTTCTGTGTACCTGTGAAAGGCTGTGTCAGGGACTGGGTACTTCACTTGGCCTCAGAAAATGTGGTACGAGCCGCAGGGTACCCACTACTAGTTGTGTGGCCATGGGCAAGTAGCCTCACCTCACCGTGCCTCCGTTTCTTCATTTGTAAAATGGGGATAATAACTGTGTGGGCATTGAAAGAAGAAACAGATCTAGGGATATCTAGCAAGGGGCTAGCAGACAGAGCATACCCAGCTCCTGGTTACTAAATGGGACGTACCATGGTTACCTCCCATCACCAGGAGCAGGAGATTGGGATAGAACCAGGCCTGTGACTCAAAGCTCCCCTCACCCCATCATGCCATTTCCTTCCCGGGGATTAGAGTCCCGTCCCCTACTCAGTGCCCATCAGGGAGGGAGTCCTGAGGGAGCTGGAGGTCTCTACCTAGCAGCCTCCCCCTACTACACATGAACACACCTCCTTCTACACAGCCCTCTGCAGGGAGGTGCTCCACTGTGTGCTCTCTGACATTCTCCAGGGCAAGGCGGAGACCACAGCTGTGGTCCAGCTGTAGAACCCAGCCCAGCCGACTGGCTCCATGCCAAAGACAGGAAGCCGGGAAGAGCTGTACACGCCTGCTGGACGCTGGGGCAGGGTGGACTCGGGGGCAGGGTGGACGCCACGGGCTGGAGCCAGGCCAGGCCTGCTGAGTGCATTGTGTGGAAAGGACTGTCCAGGAGAGCTGTGCAGGGCCACTGTTATCCTTGATTGTCTGGAGAGCTCTAGGGGTTAAGAGGTGAGGGAAGAGCACTGGGTGGTAGTCTGGAAACCTGGTTTCCCGTGTGTGAAACTAGAAATATTTATGGAGCTCTTTGGGGCAGATACAATTCTGGGGAATACACTAGCAGGCAGACAAAGTCCCCTCTGTCCTGGAGCTTTCATTCTACCAATAAACAAGCAAATAGGAAAAGTGATGATAAGGTCTATGAAGAATAATCAAATGGTGTGAGGGACAGAGTGAGGGGTCTGGAGTTTGCCCAAAATCACAGGAGAAAGTGAGGAGTTAGCAGAGGAAATAAGGAAAGGAGGAAGGGGACCGTGTGAATATCCAGGGGAAGCACACGCTGTGCAGGGGGAGGAGCAAGTGCAAAGGCCCTGAGGTGAGCAGAGGAGGTGAATTGAAAAAAACAAACTCAGGAAGTAGGAGGGAGGGAAGGAAATGAGTGAGGGAGATAAAGGCCAAGGCAGATAGAGCCCCCCTCACTTGTGGACCTTTAGGGCCGGTGTAAGGACTTTGCATTGTATTCTGAACTGATCAGTGGGACTCAGGGAATCTGGGCTGGACTTGGGTACAGAGTCCACCTAGTGTTGTGTGTGTGGTGGGAGGCGACCTCAGCCTCTGCTCATTTATCCAGAGGTCCTAGCCAGGACCTGCAGGAAGAGAGCAACAGGCCAGCACCAGGAGAGGTGTGTGAGGCCTAGAGCGAGCAAGGACCTTGGCTCAGGTGTGAAGCTTAAGGGGGCATCAAAAAACCTAGTCATTAAAATAAACAATTTTTTCCTGCAAAATAGCTAAAAACCAAAATTAATACTCCCCAAATCCATGATAAGCAAAATGCCAACATTTTCAATAAAGACAGGATCTAACTCTGAACTTGCATGACCCTATCTCACTCACCTCACCCTAATCTAGACCCTGGTCCCATAAAGCTTAATTTATAAGAACAAGCAGCTGAATGGTGGAGCAGTAATATGCTGACTTTTTTTTTTAACTTTTGGATAACAATGTTTGTATCTTGGCTCCCTGCTCAATATGGCACCCCCGATGAGCACCCACCTACCTCACTTATACAGGCCCCTAGGCCTGGTCCTGGACCCCAGTGAGATGATCCGGTTTCATACTGAGGACCCCATCACCCCTCCTGAGGCTCAGAGAGGTGAAGGGACTTTCCCAAGGGCTGGGATCTGAACTGGGGACCCCGGCCAAGCCTGACCGTCGCACCCTACCATGCTCTGTCCTGGAACATTGTTTCTAATGAGTGTTGATGTTTTAAAACTTTCATTCAACTGTAATCTTCACACCCAAAAAGCACATGTAGCTTCAAGGTCAACTTGCTGAATTTTCACAAAGTGAGCTCACTTGTATAACCAGCATGTGGGATAAAATTTAAAGCCTATTTTACATTTCCAACAAACCAGACATTTTAGTTAGTACCGGGCCAGATTCAGAGGGCTCTGATCTCAAGCAGGCGACTCTGGACAGCGAGGCTGGGGAACTGAGCTGGTCCAGAGTTTGCGGGCCCTGGATAGACACTGAGAAGAGGGCGGGGTGTGGCGCGAGGGTCTGTGGTTGGGGAGGGGGCAGAGAGGGGCGCTGGGGGCTGCCCAGGAGACGATGTCCACCTCCTTACTCTTCACTCCACTCTCGGAGTCTGGCGAGGCCCAGCCCCCCGGCCCAGGTAAGCCGGTAAGAGCGCAGCGGTCGCCAAGCTCCGGGGCGGGCGTGTCTCGGTGACTCAGCCCCTGCCAGGAAGGGGGAGTCCGCCCCGAGCTCCCGAGCTCCCAGACAGCAGCCTGATCCGGGCTGGCTCCCGGGGTGCCAGGCTAGGCCCCCGCAGCAGGCAGCCGGCCCCGGGAGCAGGACCCCCTCCTCCCGGCCCGGGACCCCTATTCTGGCCGCAGCCACCTGGGCTCATCTCGGGGACCCGGGCCCGGGAGGCTAGAGCGCGGCGGGCGCCGTGGGGGCCACGGCGAGCCTGACAGAGACGGAGCCGCGAGGGCCTTCGAGCGCCGTGAGTAGGGACTGCGCGGGCTGGGGGAGCCCCTCACTCGGCCCCCTCGGCCTTCGGCGTCCGAGCCTCCCCGCCCACCCACCCCCACCTCCTGCTTCCTCCGGACTGGGAGAACTGGCCTAGCGCCGCCGCCTCCCTAATTGCTCACTGGCCCTCGTGGCGGAGCGCCCAGACGCGGCTCCGAGGCGGCCCGGTCAAGTGTGGCCGGGACGCTGTCATCCCAGCGGGCGGCCCCACCGGGGGATCGTCTCACGGAGCCGCCCAGCCCCAGCCGGCGGGCCTTAGGGTCCTTGAACCCCCTCGGCTGCCTGGCGCCGGCTGCCTTCCTACCCGCACGGCCCGAAGGAAGGAGCGGCACACAATTCCAGATGTGCCGCCCAGCTGTCCCCGCCTGGAAGGGCCCCTTCTCTCCCCTTTCCCCGCGCACCCGCAATTTGGAAGGCCTCGGATCCCAGTCCAGAGCCAAAAGAAAGGTTAAACTCGGAGAAGTTCTTTTCGCCTCCAAAGTTGGTTTTCTGAACCAAGTTCCCACGCACAGCTGGCGGGGGCTGGGGGCACCGGGGATGCTCGGGACTGTGGCGGATTCGGGAAGCGAGCTAGTCACCCGCCCGGTTTCCCGGAGGGACGACCTCTGGCCGGGTGGGCACGACGCCTGGGAGCCCCTGACCCCGGGCGTCCGGCTTAGGACGCCGAGCGGGGACGGAGGAGGTGGGCAAAGGGTGCCAGAGGAGCTTGGTCCCTCCCATCTGCGGGGCATGGAGATTTGAGGGCTCAGAATACAGTTATTCGGACAATTAGCCCGAGGTGGTGGTCGTCACAGTGCTTTCTCTCCCTTGTTCTCCCGACTTTCCTCAAACTTTTGCAGTGTTTCAGACAGGCGAAGGAGAACGCACAGCCCCCTCTGCAGCCCCTCGGGGCTCTGGGCCTGGGGGCGGAGATTTGGGGAGATCGGGGCCCAACTCTGCCAGCGCAGAGGAAACGCGCGGAGCCAGCTTCCTGTGGGGGCTCGGGCCGCGGCGCCCCGCGGACAGACGTGTCCGGCCCAGGCAGCGCCGAGTCCCGCGCGGGGGAAGGGAAGCCGCGGTGGGGGGAGGGGCGGGGCGGGAGCCGACCGGGACGACGAGGAGGGGACAGGGAGAGGGTGGGCCGGGGAGGAAGGGAGGCGAGAGGCAAGCAGGGGAGGAGCGTGGGGGCTGGAGAGAGAAGAGGAAGAAGGAAGGGGGCGCACGGCGCGAACTGGCGCCGAAAAGAGAGAGTGGCGTGAGTGCGAGGGGAGGGGGCGCGGGGCGGGCACCGGGGAGCTGCGTGGCCCCTTGGCGGGGGCGCCCTGGGCAGGCGCGCATGGCAGGCCCTGCAGCGTGATCCTGGAGGGTCGAAAGAGAGGCACGCAGCTTGCACGAGTAAGTTAGTCGGTGGCCGGACTGGAACAGGGGGAGGCGCACGCCTGCGGTGGGATACCCCTTGCCAGTACCCCTGTCCCCGCACGCAGAGGGGTAGGTCGGCCCGGCCCGCTAAGCTCTCTTTTTCGCAGATCCCGGGCCGATGTCCCAGGTGAGTGGCCAGCACCCCCTTCATTGCGACGCGCCCCATGAAGCCCCGAGCGCAGCCCCGGACCCAGGTACGGAGGTGGTGGGGAGGAAACCTGGACGGGAGTTGGGCAGCAGCTCCAGGGTGGGTTAATTCCGCCCCCACTTCTCGCTTAGACTCGAGGAGATGGTTTCGGGGAAGTTGGGTGGAAATGGGGGCAAGGGGTATGGCTGTCGGGGACGGGGTCCAAAGAGAATGGAGCGCTGGGGTGATGGGGGCAGGGCCCGAACGCAGGCGGTGGCTGCGCCAAGTTGGCTCCAACACCCCCCACTCCCAACACCAGACACACACACACACACACACACACACACACACACACACCCCGCAGTGTCTGTCTGACCGGGATTTGTGTCCCAGCCGTTTCTGCCCAGTGTGTAAATATTTATGGGGGCCTCAGGAGGGAGTGGGGGTGTCTGAATCCTAACTTCCCTTCCCCCAACCCAGCCAGAGCCCAGCGCTTCCCGAAAACTTTTGTCCGCCTAAAGCGACCACAGGACCCGGCCCCTCCCCTCCTTGCCATCTGTCTCCCTCGCCATCCCCCCCAAGGGGCCTGGCCAGTCCCTGCTGCCCCTGCCCTGCTCACACACGCCCCTTCTCCTAGCTCACAGGGCCTGCAGCCTCCCCAGATTCCTGCAGGAGACTCCCTAGCAGGGAGGGCTTGTGGCTCCCTGAGGTGGGAACTCTGCGGGCTGCGGCTCTCAATCCTCCCCACTGTGCAGAGGTGAGCTGAGGCTCACAATGAAACACAGTGTCAGGGAGAAGTCGGGAACCTCTGGGATTTGTTCAGGGCACAGGGCTGGGGTGCAAGAACACTGCCCAGATTTCATGACTTTAACCCCAGCTCTAGATCCTTCTAATTCTCCTGCCTTCCCCTCACCCACCCCCACTCTCCCTTTCCCCTCCCACCCTTTGATTCTCTGAGTAATGACAGTCTGGTCCTAGACCTCTGACACAAATTCCCTGTATGGCCTTGGACAAGTTCCTTCCCCTCTCTGGCCTCAGTCTCCACGTCCGCCCGTAGGGGCTTGTCTGTCTGCTTGGAGAGGCCTGTCTCAGCTCCCCAGGTGTACCTGTGAGGAAGATGGCAATCTGGACACCTGGGGCTGTGGAGGGAGGGGTCTCCCAGAGCAGAGTGAGGACAGGTGGAGATGTCTGGCCAGGGGCCAGCACATGAACGGCATTAATGTGACTGCTGCACGTCCCCACTATCCCTCAGATTCTCTCCTTTCTACAGGCCCCTAGAGCAGGGGCTTCTGGGGAATAAGCTCCTTTAAGGACTGAGCTTCTTCAGCCTGGAGAGAGCTAAAGGCAGGGGCTGGGAAGGCTTTCCCTGTCTGGGGACCTTCTCTCTCCTTCTCAGCCCCTCTCGCCCTTCCTCTTTTGCCCCCCCCCTCTTTCTCTGCCTCCTGTTTCTCCCCTATCCTCCCACTTCCCTGCTCTCTTCCTCTGCTTATCTGTTCTCTCTGCTGTCTCCTCCACTGCCTCTTTCCAAGATCCTCTCCCTGTGCGACCCGTTCTCAGCCCCAAAAGGAGAGGAGGCGCTAAAATGTGCTGGGACAGGGGACAGGGGACAAGGGCCAGGTGGGCCACTGGGAGGGTTAAGCCCTGGGCTGTAACTTGAGGCCCCCCAGTGCTCCTGTGAGCCCCCTCCCCAGGCTGGGCCAGGCCAGACAATGTGGCTTTCATAACACGAGGAGGCCTGGCTCTGCCGCCTTGGGAGAATGAGCTGCTGCCCAGGAAGCCCAAACCGCAGGAGACCCAGCCAAAACCCCACAGATGCCTGAATCCGGGACCAGAGTCCCCCACACTCCCTGCTGAGCCCTGACAGCACAGCAAGGCCAAGGTGCTGCCCCCGGGGGGGCCCTGCTGGCAGGACATCCAGGGAGCAAGTAAGCCCCTCCCTCACCCTAGTAAGACGAAAATGGGGTGAAGGGGACTCAGGGCAGCTCCGGTTGGGGCAGGGGCCAAGCCCCCACACCCTTGGCTCCCCCAGTGGCCTCTACCCAGAGCCTGGCTCCCTAACCCACCGCAGATTTCTCCTCCAGCACTGGGGCGTCACATTCCTGCTCTTGGTTCTAAATTGAATTTCCTGGGGAATTGGAGCCTTCAGACCTAAAATAAAACCAACCCAGCCCAGCCTAGCTGGCCAGCTCAGGCCCTCTCTCCCCAGTCCTCATCCTGGTGGCCTGGGACTGTGACCAGTGTGTCACAACTAAGTATTAAGAGAGTCCACATTCTTACCTTCTTGGGGCTCAGAGCCAGTGCCACCCCCAATCCTCACCATCTGACCCTCTCTCCTCTGATCTGGGCCATTCAGAGCTCCAGGACTCAGTCCTCACCAGCAGACGTTTGCTGAGGACCCACCCCAGTGCCAAGATGAAGTGGACACCACCCCAAGCGAGGGAGCTAGGGAGGCTGCAGTCTGTAGAGCCAGGACGTCACTACCAAGTTATAATTGACAACAGGGGGTGCTCGTGCTAAGTTCTCAGCAAGTGGGCCACTCAGGGGAGGGACAGTTGGCTTGGGGGTCAGGGAAGGCTCCTGGAGGAAGAGGTTAAGCTTGACCTGGATTACGAGGGATGGGTTGGATTTGGGGAGAGGAAGGAGGGAGGGGTAGGACCTTCTAGTCAAAAGAAACAATCTAAGCATGAAAGCCTGGGGCCATGGACGTGTCCGTCTGCCCGAAACGTGGGATCCTTGTCCGCTGACTGGGTTGAAGATCTGGACCGAGGCCTCGAATATCAGGCCGATATCAGTCACCACTCTCGGAGCAGATCGGATCCTTGCCCTCTCTCTCCAGAGATGGTCAGAGCCCCGAGGGAGAAGCCAAGGTCTGCTGTCCACAAGCAGAAGTCTGGGTGCGAGGGGCCAGGCACTGGGGCTTCAGAACAGGACTCCTCGGGCACTCCCCAGGCTGGGAGTGAACCCATCCCACTTGGAAGAGCTTCCCCCACTTCTTCTCTATCCAGGAGTACCCCTCGACTTGGTGGGCAGCAGGCAGAGGGAGCCCACAAGGTCCCCACTGAGACTGCAGGTCTCTCACCCTTCCCTCTTGGGCTGATGAACTTAAACACGATTTTTCCAGTCTCTTCTGGGGCACGGACCAGCACCTTATCCTGTGGTGGCGGTGAGATCTATCGAGGCAAAGGG
The DNA here is from genome assembly GCA_004024845.1 of Tonatia bakeri. Classification (NCBI taxonomy): domain Eukaryota; kingdom Metazoa; phylum Chordata; class Mammalia; order Chiroptera; family Phyllostomidae; genus Tonatia; species Tonatia bakeri. The sequence goes on from PVIA01001275.1 coordinate 135,000, forward strand.
GCTGTTGCCTTTCTGTATGTCCCGCTTGTAGATGGGGACCCTGAGAGAGGCGTGAGGCTGGGGCTTTTCCCAGACAGGCCACCGGCACGTACGGCCCCCTGTGCACATTAGGGAAGGTGGCCCTATGGTTCTCGGCACGTGTGCAGCTGGCTGGGCCGATGGCAGCTCCAGGAGGTCGGCCACCACGAGGGTCTCCAGACTCACCCCTGCCCCCCTTGGCAGGCGCCTTTATGCAGAACAGGAATTGCACGTCCACACGGCAGCCCTTGGCCTTTGCTGGGCACCCCTCTCCCCGGCCCCCTCCACATTTCTACCCTCCTGGACATCCCTCCGGGGTTTTTCCTCAGAGATGTTCTCCCTTCCGCGGCAGAAAGCAGGGTCTCATGGTCACAAGGAGGAAAACTGGGCTCTTTCCGTCCCTTGTCGGTTGAGCACTTGGGCCCTTCCTCTTGTCTGGCTCTCTTGCTCCACGCGCCCTGGTGAGCGCTGGCTCTTGGTCCGGCATCTTGGCACCAGGGCCCTCTGGGCGGCATCTCAGTCACAGATCAGGCCTCCCTGACACTTCTGTGCCTCCTCACTCTGCTTGCGGGTCTCTGGGTGCTCAGCAGTTTCCTCTCCTGCCCTCAGTGTGGCTCCCTCAGGCAGCTGCTGGGTCCCCTCTGCTGTCCCCCCTGACCCCAGGAGAACTGTCCCTTTGTGTTTCTAGGTCAAGGTACCCAAACTGGATTCTTTCCTGGCTTCTTTTCAAGAGGTCTGATGCTCACCCTAGAACAGCTGGTCATAGTCTGTGCTCTCTGTACTGTCCTGCTCCCTCCAGACTCGGGGTCGCCAGCCCTCTCCATGACCATTAGAAGAGACTGCCCAGAGAGTGGTGACACTGAGGGGAGGGTGGAGACGGGGACCAGCCACCCTAACCCCTCTTTCTCGCCTTCCTCCCTCTCCAACCCTGGCAGCCTGAGAGCTGCAGTCTGGCCCCTTCCACTGCAGGATGGACAGGGTCACCCCTGTGCACCCTGTGGCCCCAGGGGAAGGCCCGGGAAGTGACCCCCTGGGCGCACTAGGCCCCAGCTATCGTTCTAGGTGGACTGGCCTCAATAGCACCCCGCGCGGCCATTTCCCTCACTTGTGCTGCAGCTTTTCCCCCTGCGGTCTTGGTTGCTGCGGCTCCTCTTGAAAAGGCCTTCTCTGCTTCTTGGCTGACCTATTATTCAAGATCCAGTGTGGGCATTGCCTTCTCCGGGAAGCGTCCTAGTGCACACACAGACTCGAGCACACACCCCCTGGGATAAGGGCCCGTTTTTTGTGCCTCCCCAGTTCTTAGAGATCTCCCTGCTGTCATTCTTGCCCCTCGGTGTGTGTGGCTGCCCCGCACCTGACCCTGAGGGAGAACGCCCGAGGCAGTGACCTGTCTTATTTGGTCTGCCAGTGCTTGACATTACAGATGTACTGTAGCTGCTTAGTAAATGTTAAACCAACCACCACAGGAAAGAAGGAAGGAAGGGAGGGAAGAGGGAGGGAACGGGGAGGTAGGGCAGGTTGGTGGGTGGGTCAATGGGGAGGGTTTCTGAATAGCCTCTGCAGGCCTGGACACTGCTGAGCACTTCATTCCTTTCTGAAACCCTGAGACTTGAGTGTCAGGAAGCCCCCTCCTCATACAAGGTAACCCAAGTCTCAGTAACTTGCTGGTAACTGGTGAAAATCCAGGCTTGCGTCTTACAGATTCGCCCTCAGGCCTTTTCATCTCATCCCATGGGAGGGTCAGCCCTCCCAGTTCAGGCTGGAGGCTGGAGCTGGGCAGGCCCACTTCTTCCGAGGAAGTCAGGACCCAAGCCCTGAGCCTCCCTCCTTCATGTACAACCTGGGGTCTTAGCCCTGAAAGTCTTGTCCAATCTGCTGCAGACCAGCTTGGGCTAGGAGAGCGCCATCTGGCATCACTCCTTCCTGAGTGTCATCTCCACTTGCCTGGCCCCCACCCCCCACCCCAGCTTTGTGATCTTCCAAAAGCCACTGCCTTCTTTCTCCTTAGCCCAGGTGGTGACCTGGTTCTCCACGGGCACAGAGCACGGCAGGGCTGGAGGGAACCGGCCCCTGTTTCCATGGAGCCCCAGTGGGCACCATGAGAGGTTCCCACACATAACTCCGGTGTCCTCCAGCAGTCACAGCACCCCCAGCCCCCTTCGCCTCCCAACCTGGCTCCTGGCTCCAGGAAGAGCCCGTGGCTTCTTTGGGCAGGCATGCGCACGTCTGCTCGGCCTGCTGCTCTCTGTGCTACTCACGTGGGGCCTCTGGGGTCCCTGTCCCATGGGAGACCAGGGTCTTCGGAACAAAGATTGTGCAGGCATCTCTGAGGGTCAGGAGCTGCAGGGGGGGATGCTCAGGGCCCAGGGAAGCAGCTGAGCCCGTGGATCACCCCCTCCTTCAAGATGCCCCACCCTTCAGACCTGTGTGCCCAACCTTAATTATCTTCTCCCCTCTTGTCCCTGCCCCACCATTTGGGGACAGCTTAGGGAAGGACCCCGTGTGTCAGCTCCTCTGTTCTTCATCGTTGATTTGTTTCTACTTCATGGAGCCTAGTCTTTGCCTCCATCTCTCTGTCCCTCTGCGTGCCTCTCTCTCCGGCTCCGTGGTAGGTATGTGTGGCTGTGGATGTTTTACTGGGCAGGTTTCACCATCCTTTCTGTCTCCCTGAGTCCCTCTCCTCTCCCTGTGCCCTTTTGGTCTCCATGTCCCTCCGAGTGTCTTGTTTCTGTGTCTCTCCCAATATGGCACGTGGGGGCACCCTGTTGAGGCCCCTGTCACCCGCCTGCACACCTGAGGTCTGATGGAGAGGCTCAGGCTGCACCCTGTACCCTCTAATTGCCAGGCCTCTCCCTTGGCCCGCGACCCCTGCTTTCACCCTCCTGCTCCCTGTCCCACCCCTGCCTCCCCACACCCAGTGCCTGAGGGCATGGGAACGGGGCCACTTTCTTCCTCCCTCCCCCACCACCCATCCCCCTAACTTTCCCCCTGGGCCCGGGGGGCCCGAATCCTAGTCCTGCCGCCTTGGGAGCTGTGGGTTTGAAGGTGGCTCCATTCCTTCCTTCCGCCCACCGTGCAGAGAGGGCCGAGTTGGTCACTGTAATTACATGTGGCTGCGGTCTGCCTCTTCCCAGCCTTCTGTCCTCTCCCTGTCTCTCCTCCGGCCCATAGCCCCTCCACCCCTCCACCCCAGGCCTCAGCCTTCTCCTCGCCCCAGGTTTCCTCTGACTCTCTGGCTATCACCCTCTCTCCCTGACCCAATTTCTCACTGTCTGTCTCCCGCTTCCTCAGTCTACATCACGTTCGCTTCACCTCTGCCTCTGCCTCTGCCCCGTCTTTATCCTTCTCTCCATTGCTGCCTCTCACTCTGCTGCCCAGTCCCTCCTGTCCGGGCTGTCTGTCACTGGCTCACTGAGACTCGCCCCTTCCGTGCCCAGTCCCTACCCTCTGATGCTCCGTCTCTCTGCTTCTACCTTCCACCACCCCTTTGATTCTTTCTCCCTTCCTGTCACTCTTGGTGCCTGTCCCTATCTCTGCACTGCTGACCACCTGTCTGTTCTCTCCTGCACTGCGTTTCCCCTTTCCCTCCTGACACTACACATGCACACAGGCACACGCATGTATGGGCACGCACACACACCCCCTTGCTCACTCATGCACTGTGGTTTGGGAGTCTATTTTGGAGTCTGGCACTGTTGCCAGATAGGGTAAGGGCTGGGTAACTGTACAAAGAGACCAAGGATGAGGGCTCAAGGCATTCTGGGCTGCAGCAAGGGGACCAGGGCAAGGCAAGCAAGAGGGTGCCAGGAAACTACCGTGGTCATCTGCTTTTTCTCCTAGCCCAGACCCCACCCCTCCTGCCTGGGCTGGAGGTAGGAACAGGACCCACTCACCCTGTGGAGGTAGTGCTGGAAGAGGGCTTCCTGGAGGAGGCAGCACCCTCCATGCCCCAAGGCAATGACCCTGGGGCCCCCCAGGTCCTGGAGAGCACTGACCTTGATGTCCCCACAGAAGCTGTGACATGTGAGTCCTAGGGGCCCAGGGGGTTGGGGTGGTAACAAGTAGGGTTCGCACTGGGGAATCCAATCCAGCTGGGCTTGCAAAACTGCAGTGGGTGCCCTTGAGGACCTAGCGCAGGGCCAGGACCTGGAAGTGGACAGTGGAGAGGTGTATGACACTGTCACTGTCCTTTCTGTCTGGGAAGAAGGTCTCCATGTACAGAATGATTAGTATAAAATTAGTTCAAAATGAGTGTGCACAGGCTCCAGGCCACATGGTTCAGGACAAGACAGTGTGAGGCCGCATGGAAAGAGGCGCCCTCCCCTCAGGAAGAGAGCGGGGGGTGGGGACAGGCAGACACAACAACACCCTTCAGGGTGTCCAGGGCAAAAGAGAGGAGACACTCAATCCCCACGGGCAGAAGGGAGCAAACTCCGGCTCCATCCCTAAGCTTGGCCCCAGGTCTCCCAGGGAGGTCCTGGGAGGGAGAGAATTCTCCACCTTCACCCTCGAAAGCACGGAAGGGGCAGTCAGAATTGTTTTGTAGTGACAAACAAGATACCTCAAATCTGCAGGCACAGTTGGACTTCACAACTTTCCTTCCCCGAATGATCCCACGCGCTCTGTCAGTCAGTCTGCAGTGAGGCAGCTTAGCCGCCACAAAACCCATTTCACAGATGAGGAGACTGAGGTGCAGAGACCCACTCCCTCTGGGCCTGAGCTGGGGGACTGAGGTCTCCTGACCCAGTGCCCAGTGCTCTTTCCTACGCCTTTCTGCCTGGCTGGCACGCTGAGCAGGGAGCCGCCCTCAGGCAGGGCATCTGGGGCGAAGTTGGACTCCCTGGAAGTCAGGGTTACTAAACCCTGCTAGCGCGCTGCCCTCAGCCTCCTCCAGACACGCCCACGGGCAGCAGTGAGAGAAAGAGGTCAGTGCAGTAGCCACAGAAGAGGGGTCTGGGTGGGAGTTGGACAGTCACTCCTGTGTCTGTGGGCCCTAAGTATTTGCTCTGTGACTCAGTCCCCATGGTCACTTCTCAGCTATGGCCACAGGCAAGCTTTGTGTCTGCCCACACCCCCCAGGGCCTTCAGCTCACCACACAAACCCGCCCTCTGGTCTCTGTGCCATGTTTAGGCAGCAGGGCAGGGGGCACTGAGGTTGGCCAAGGATTCAGCTCAGTCATCCCCATGGGGCCAAGAGGTGGGTTGTGATGATTCAGGCCTGGACACTTCCCATGGCCTTACCCCTGTTTACCCAGATGCAGGCACCAGCCACGCCTCAGGGCAGAAGGCTTCCGGCATGGAGCCTCTCCAGAGGCCTGTCTCCGGTCGTCCCCCTGACTCCCCACCTGTCCTCAGCACCTTATCCCAATCTCCACCCCTCCCTCTGTGGAAACTTGGCAAGTTATAACCTCCTTGGGCCTCAGTTTTGTCATCTGTGAAGTGGGCCTGATAATAGATCTATGGTGGTGCTTGAAGACATGGCTACACATGAAGCTCTAGCGCTGTGTCTGGCACCAGTAACAGCTCAAAACATGCAAACTGCTAGTTGTAAGTGTAACAACCGTTGCAATAGTAGCAGTTTATTCCCCAGTCCCTTGTCTCCCAACCTCGGCCCATTCCTTGCCTCTCTGGTCTCAGTTCTGAGCCTCTAGGCTGGCCCACCTCCGACACTAGCTGTGGGCCTTGGACAAGTTACTGTACCTCTCTGGGATGCAGTTTCCTCATCAGTAAGGGAGGATGCAGCCCTGTAGAGAGACTGAGAGGATCCAGTGAGAGAATAATTAGCAGGTCAAAGGCTTAGCCCAGTGGCTGGCATGCAGTAAGTGCTCAGTGGTGTGATTACTACCATTAGCAGAGGCCCAGCCCCTCCGGTGTGGCAATGAGGCTGCCTCCTCTCCTCAGTCTCCGGGCACCCCTCCCCCATCTCCTGCTACCAGGGTTCAAACACAGAGGCCAGGCCTGGAGGGAGCTGGGGGTCCAGACCCAAGAGATGGAAGGTCCCCCTATTTACAGAGGTCCTCACTCAGGATTGCAGGCTCCTGCCCAGGTCCCACCTGAGCAGCTGCGGGGCCCCAGAGCTCTTCCTGTTCCCTTCTCAGTCTCCTCACCCAGCTCACACGCACCTGCCCCATGTCCCCTGCACAGAGCTGTGCCTTTCACATGAGCAAACCTGAGTGAGGCAAAGGAAAGTAGTGGGTGGGTGGGGAGATCTCCGGAGCCAGCTTCCCTGCACCTCACTGACAAAACTGAAGTCAGGTTCCTCAGTCTGCGATGGGGACTCATGGAAGCTGAGGGGCTTCCTAGCCTCAGGGCTCTCCCTCTTGCCTTCTTCTCTCCCGCCTCACCCAGACCCCAGGGGCCCCTCAGCAAACTCCTCCTGCCAGCCGCCCCACGGAGGCTGCCAGGGCAGGGGCGTGGAGGAGCAGGAGATAGAGGGGCTGCTGTGCGGAGCCCCCGGATTCCAGAGCCAGGCATTCATCTCCAAACAGATGTTTCTAATAACTCACCCAGCATACGAAGGGCAAAAACAGCTGGGGGCTTGGCAGAGGCTGCGGTGAAGGTTAACTGCTTCACTGCTGTCCTCCCCACCCTGGCCGGACTGTCCCTGTCCCTCCCCCAGCTGCCACCGCTCTTGCCCAAATCCCAGGACCCCAAGAGCAGGAGAATGGATTCCATGTAGGATAAGAAGGTGGGGTGTAAATCTCTGAGCCCCTCTTGCACCTCTGTTTTTTCTTGAGCGAGCACTGGCTCGAGAGCCAGGGGCCAGGCTCAACTCTGCCGATACTTCATGGTGTGCTTCTGGGCAAGTTGTTCTGCTCTGGGCCTCAGTTTCCTCATCTGCAGAATACAAATCCAGATAGGTGACCTGTGGTGTGCGTAAGAACCAAGCAGGCAGGAGAGGAGCACAGCGGGGCAGCCCTCCACCTTGCCCCCATCTCTTTCTGCTCATCTCTCCAGGCCAGCCTCAGGGGAACACCTTGGGCTGCACCCCACTACTGGCAAATGGCTCCGGCCACCCCTCGGAGCTGAGCGGCGCCAGGCAAGCGGGGAACGGTGCCCTGGGTGGCCCCAAGGCCCACCGGAAGTTGCAGGCTCACCCATCTCTCGCCAGCCAGGGCAGTAAGAAGAGCAAGGGCAGCACCAAGTCTGCTGCCTCCCAGATCCCTCTCCAGGCGCAGGAAGGTAGGTGCCCCGCCCCTCCCTCCAATAGGCCTCCTCAAGGCGTGACCCGGCAGCAGCATCTTCACCGGGCTTCTGGTCACAAGTGCGGCCTCAGCCCCACGCTGACCCCACCGGATCTGAGCCTCTGGGTGAGGCAGGAGCCTAGATTTAACAAGCCTTCCAGGGAGTCTGATGCAAGACTCAAATCTGAGAACTTCGCAAAGTTTATCAGATAAACTAAGGCATATCTGCCTTCTCAAGGCCAACCCCTTCCCACCCCTGCTTTCCCAGAGTTTCTGTAAGGAGGAGCCATCTGGGCTGATCCAGCTTAAGCCACCCCATTTCTGGAAACAGAAATTTTCTTCAAGGAGTGGGCCATGCATTTAGTGAGAGCAGAACATCTAGCAGAATAGAACAGTGCGCCATCACACGCTTACCTGGGGGCAGGGCAGGGGCTGCAAGGTGCAGCGGGAGGTCAGCAGACCCAGACACACCAGACGCTGTTCCTGCAACACAGAAGTCCTCTGCAGGGCCGCGCTGGGCAAGCAGCCCCCCTCCCCACCAGGCATCGGTTCAGCATGGGTCTCACTGCCTGTGGCTCAGTGGTACTTGACCTTTACCCCAGAATTTTTAAGTGATTCCTGTCCATGTTAGGGGACTCTGGCCTGGTCCTCTGCAAACAGGATTCAGTGCACACATTTGCACATAATGTATTCATAAACTTTCCCACCCTGCAGAGCAGATTCTGCCCAGTTAATTTATGAAAGAGATATTCATTCACTTGAAGCGTAGTGGGCACTGCTGTGTGCTGGGTACCCAGTCCACGGCCTCCCAAAGCTCTCGTGAAAGAGACACAGAAGGTAGTCACCATATGTTGTGATGACTACACAACATATATAGTGATGAAACCCCACACAGGGCATTATGGGAACACAGGGGACACCCGCTCCTGCCCGGAAAGCTGAGGAGGCAAGTCTGGGAAGGCTCTGGAGGAATCTGAGCAAGCCTTAAAAGTTGAGGAGGAGGGGCGTTAGCGTACAAGTGAGAAATGGCTAGTGTGTCCAGATTATAAAGTTCAAGGTGAGAAAAGGTGGGAGGTGAGACAGGAGCTCAGGGGGCAATAAGGAGCCACTGAGGATTTTAAACAAGGTGGTGACCTCATCAGATTTGCATGGGAAGGGAACTCCCTCACCCAGTGTGCAGACAGATTGCAGAGGTCCCAGCTGTACAGAGCCCCACTCCCTACACACCGGAAGGGGTTGGGGAATCACCTTCTGGCACAAGGTGAGACTCCCACAGGACCAGCAGTCTATGCCCAGGGCTCGCCTACTCGGGGGCAGGACACTCTGCCCTTGACCTGGCCCCTGGCAGGGATGCCAGCTCAGCACCCTGGCAGCACCGTGAGCGTTTCCAGGTGTGGACTCCAGAGCCAGCCTGCCTGGGTTTGGGTCCCAGCTCCACTACTTACCAGCTGGATGCCCGAAGGCGAGCTTATGTATTAAATCACTTACGATTTATTTACTCAGCACCTACATGTGTCAGCCACTGTTCTAGGGACAATATATCAGTGACCCAAACAGACAAAGGTGCCTGTCCTTGTGAAGCTTACATTTTAGTGGGAGGAGAAAGCTGTGTAGTACCGTGGAAGGTGGTAAGTCCTAGTGGGACAGGCAGAGGAGGCTGGGCAAGGGGGCAGGCAGGTTACATTATTAATGAGAGTGGCATTTGGGCGATGAAGGAGGCGGGGAGGGGGCAGAGAGTTTACCTGGAGCAGGAGCATTCCAGGTTGGGGGTGGGGTGGGGGCGTGCCTTTGAGACCGGAAGCCATAGCAGTGATACAGGGGGACAGAGTGGGGGAGGGAACCGGATCACATAAGGCCATGGGGGCCACTCTGAGCTTTTTAGGTTTTACTCCCAGTGAGGCAGAAGCCACTGGAGGGTTCTGAGCACTGGAGACGCAGAGCCCCACCAAAGCCGTACAAGGGGACCTGCTGTGTGCCGGGTAGGTGGCTGGAGGTCCAGAGAGGGGGTCGAGAGGCAGTGGGGAAGCAGTGTCCCTGGCAGAGACGAGCAGGTGGGAGGATTCTGGTTACACTTTGGAGTGACTTCTTTGCCTCGGTTTCTTTGTCTGTAGAGCGGGGCTCATAGTAGCCCCGCCTAATGGAGTTGTTGCAAGTTTAAATGAGTTTAACTCATGCCCAGCACTTAAAATGACTAAGGAGGGCTAGGAGCAGGGGCTCAGGATCCAGATCGCCAGGGCTGAACCCTCACTCTGCAACTTACCACACAGGTGTGTGTAAGTCCCTGGCGGTGCCCTAGTAGGGCTCCTCCCAGTCCCCACTTCACGGAGCTCCTGACCACGCGAGCTCGCTCGCTGCGAGCACTGAGCCCTCAGTGAACGCGCTGTGGCTGGGTTCCCCGCCCCAAGGCGTCTCACCCTGCTCCCTCCGCCCACCCACCGCAGACTGCTGCGTCCACTGCATCCTGTCCTGCCTGTTCTGCGAGTTCCTGACGCTGTGCAACATTGTCCTGGACTGCGCCACGTGCGGCTCCTGCAGCTCCGAGGACTCGTGCCTCTGCTGCTGCTGCTGCGGCTCCGGCGAGTGCGCCGACTGCGACCTGCCCTGCGACCTGGACTGCGGCATCCTGGACGCCTGCTGCGAGTCGGCCGACTGCCTGGAGATCTGCATGGAGTGCTGCGGGCTGTGCTTCTCCTCCTGACTCGCCGGTTCCCGCAATGTCGTCCTAGGGGGGCCGGCCCCAGGGCTGTCGCACAAAGCTTGACCAGCCCCTCCCCCTGGTCCTCCCTCCTCCACCCAGTGACCTCTCAGTACCCAGCCCAGTGAGCAGGGAGGCGCCCCGGAGGCCACCTCAGTCACGGGAGCTGGGCCCACTGAAGAGAGCCCGTCCTCCTGCTGGTTACCCGGGACCTGGGAGGAGAGGGTTAGTGTGGGAACCGCTCCTGGCCCAGCTGCCGGGCCGCGGAACACTGTGAAAGCTGGGGGAGGGGCAGGACCGCGGGGAGGCGGAGCTGTGCGCTCCTCTACCTCTCCCTGCTCCTGGTGCCCGCCCCGCGCTGCCGCCCCGGGCTTAGAGCACAGCAAAATGTGAAAAGAGACACCCCACCCTGCCCGCAGCCAAGCCCCTCCCTGGTCTCCTTTCCTGGGCTTTTGGGGGTGGGGTGCTGACCCATATAGTGACCCCAGCGCAAAGCAGGGTTGGGCTTGGACCTGGGGCCGGGCGGGAGGGGGAACCGTAAGAAAAGACTGGAAGGGGAGAGGAAAGGAATGGAGAGGGCCTGTTCTATTTGTTGCTGTAAATAAAGGTATTTGTTCGTTTCAGATTTCCTCAGGACTCACGAGTAACGTCCATGGACCGCGAATGTGAAAAGCAAACAGTCCCCACAAACCCCCTACAAAGCACCCAAATGGATGAGGCTTCCCTGCCCTCTGGGGCCCCTTCCTTTTTTCCTCCCTCATCCATGCTTCTCAGAGAGGGGAGGAAGGGAGGGGGTGTCAACTCCCCACCATTATTTCCCTCTTCTCGCCAAGGAGAAGGGAAGTCCAGAAAGAGAAGAGTTAACCCTTGGCATAGACTTAATTAACAACAGATGTGTTCAGGTTTTGATTAATTAATCTCCTGCTGACTCCAGCTTCTTGAAGCCCTTCCCAGTGATGGCTGCAAGGCGCAGGGTGGCACCTATTTCAGTGGCAGAGTCATGAATGGGGAGGGGCAATGCTGCCCCCCCTCCCCAGCACAGCTTGGGCTTGCTCCTGGGAGGCAGGTACAGCTTGGGCGGGGGTCACATGGCACAGTTCAGTCATCCTCAATATCCAGGGGCTTAAGGAAGAAGAAACTGTCCAGAATGGCAGCAGCCTCAGAGGCCGTGTGTCCACTGCCCTTGGTGTGCGGGGAAGGGGCAGACCTGAGCGCTGCAGGGCTCTCCTGGGGAGGTGGACTCTGATGGTGGGGAGGGCTGGCTGGACGGAGCCTCCTCCACCCCATCCCAGACCTGGAGGAAGCTAGAGGGGCCCAGGGTGAGTGAGTGAAAGGATGTCTTGTGGCTGGACTTGGATCCCCTGAGGAGAAGACATGGATGAAGAAGGCCTTTAAAGTGGAGACCTGATGGGAAATTGGTGGGCACTGCTTCTGGGAACCGCGTCTGCAGTGGTCTGGAGGGATTCTGGAAGGGAGGGAGCTCAGAAAAAGGGCCAATTGAAACCCTAACTCTCTTAAGGAATGTCGTAGGAGGTGTAGCTCATGGTCTTGGCAGTGGGCCGCAGTTACAGCAGGGGGAGGTAACATGAGGCGCGAGAGGGACTCCCCCCGCTGCCACACCCCTTCTGCTAGCCCGCCCCCACACATAGGACACAGGCCTCAGTCTGCCAGCCGGCTCTCTGACCTCTGGGGCCACACAGGAAACTCCAGACACACCAGGAAAGGGACCTGCCTGGGGTCACATAGAATCAAAACCGGGAGAGAAGCCCCATCTTCTCAGGCCCCCAATGTTTGTTTATCTGTTTATTTACCTCAATTATTTGCTTAGTTAATTGCATGACCCATACAAGATTCAAAAGTCTAATCAGTGCATAGATGAACATTTGTACTTTTTCTTTCTTCCTTTCTTACAAAAATGTCAAAATCCTATACACATATTCGTGTTCTGCTTTTATCACTCAACTGTTTGTCTCAGGGATCGCCCTCGTCAGGGGTTCCACTGCGGGATGAGCTACGATCCAGCTACCAGCTCCAGTTTAGTCTCCCCCTTGCGTCCCTGTTATAAACAAGGTTTCAAACGTGTCCTTTGGCATGAGCGAGCTCTATTCTTCAGAATGTTTCTGAAAGTGGGATTGCTGGGCCTCAGCACTTGCGTTTGTGACCTGGACGGGCTGCCAGTCTGTCGCCAGGGCCTCAGGCAGCAGCCACGTCTCTGTCCCAAAGAGGACGGACAACGGTGGGAGGGCTCCTCCGCCTGAGGTCTTCCTCCCCAAGGCTGGGGTCTGAGGGGCTTAGCCAGGCCAGAGGACCAGGGCTGTGAGGCAGGGGTGCGCCAGACCAACCAGAAGTCTGGTCCAGGTGGGCAGGAAGGCCCCCTCCTGGGCCCCCTGCCCTCCACGGGGACAGGAAAAGGCGCCTCTGCAATCCAAATAGTGGTTTCCTGCAGCAGGCTCCGGCCGGCTGTTCTCTCTAGGACAGTGGCTGAAACCTGAGAGGCTGAGCAGGGTGGGCACAGGACAGGGGCCGGATTCAGCCAGCCCCCGCCCCCCCGCTGGCATACACACACACTCACACATACTCACACGCTCTCATACACACACACTCAGGCGCCCACATACCCAGTCATACTCACACATACAAGTCATTCACCTACACACAGACTCTCCTTCCAGTCACATGTTCACATACATTCCACATGACACGCACACACAGAGCACACGTGTACATATGAAACCTACGTTCACTTCCCCTCAGGCCAGGCCTGCCCTGCCTTCCCCGTGTCCCCACCTCACCCGGGTGGCCCCGCTACTTGCTGGGAAGCAAATGGCATTTGTCTTAGAGGCCACCCCCCAACCTTGTCCAGATACCCTTCCAGGGCAAACCCCATTTCTAGACCCTCTGCCTCCACTCCCTGGCCCTTTGGTGACTCCCAGTCTGCTTTCCAACCGCTGGTCTCAGCCAGTTCCAGCCCAGCTCTGCCTTGGTCCCCAGGGAAAGCCCTTTCTGTCTCTGGCCTCAGCTTCTCTATGCGTACAATGGAGCAGCAGTGAGACTGGAAATCTGGTGGTGGCCACTTGTCCAGGGAAATAGGCTGCGCTCTGGTTTTCTTTCATCTATGGAGCCCCAGACCCACTCCTGTCACCCAAGAGACTTCTTGAGGGGCCACCCTCAGGTCTAACCCCAAACGGGCATTAATCACCATGCGTGGGCAGCGAAGGCAAGGAGGCCAAATTGAGTTGCCCCTGGCCTGCACTGCCCGTGAGCACGGGGTGATCTCCTGTGCCAGCTCCTAGGGATTTTGCCCCATGACTGAGCAAGTGGCATACACACACACTCACACATACTCACACGCTCTCATACACACACACTGGGGTGGCTTGTGAAGGGAGCGATCCTCCCGCCTCTCTGCACCCACAGCCTCCTTCAGCATCTGCCGTACTTCGGCACCTCTCCCTGGCATTCTCTGCTCCTGCCCAGAGCCGGCAAAGCGAGCTTCAGGCTCTGCCACCCTCTAAGCAGCCTGAAGCTGGATTGCACGCAGCCAGCCATGCCCAGGGGCCTTTGCCAGTCCCCCAAGCCCGGGAGATTAGGCAGCAGTGGGGGCTGAGGGCTGCTCCTGGAGGCCCTCTGGACACTTGCTGCAGACCCTCCCCACTATCGAGCAGCAGGAAGGCAGAGTGGGCGTGGGAGCTCTCAGGACTGGCAAAGAGGGCTGAGGATGAGGCAGAGACAGGAACCTCAGGCCATACATGGGACAGCAGATAATCACCCCAGCCATTCCCTAGTTGTCCTCCTCCTCCAGAGGAAAGCCCCCTCCCAGCTTTCCTCTGGGAAAAGGTTTCACTACCTTTCCCTGACCCTGTAGCAGCCTCAATACCCACGATTCCTGCCATCTCTGTGGCTGCCTCTCCCTGGCTTATGGTCTCCTTCCTTCCTTCTTTCCTACTGCAGACAGGTGGCGGAGCTGGGGGAAGGGGGCATGTTCACATGCTGCGTCTACCCGGAGTTTCTCAGTTTTGCCACCCCAGGAGTCCGGGGAAGGGGCTAAGGCTCATCCCTGGGCCAGTCGCTGCGCCAGGGGGTGAAGAGCTACGATGGGCCAAGCCTCTGTGGCCCGGCCGATGGGCTTCTTGACTGGCCCTCCAGAACCATGTGGAATCAGGGGAGGAGAGCTCCCCAAAGAAGTAGGGGCGCCATAACAAAGGTGGGGCAATGGCCGGCAGACTAAAACAACAGAAGTCACTGTGGGGTCAGACTACCATGGGAGGTCCAGAGCGGGTGCCTGCGTCGGGGGTCCCTGCCTGGACCCTCGAGCTGAGTGCAGCTCAGGGCGTTTGGCTGGAGAAGAGACGTCAGGACAGTGGCCGTCAACCATCTGCAGGCTGGCAGGAGAGCGAGGCTCATTCTCAGGCTCCAGCAGACGGAAGGCCAAGAAACAGACGTAACAAGGAGGGAGCTCCCAGCTCCAGGCAGGAGAGACCCCCTAACGGTGAGAAGTGTCCCACGTGGAATGACTGCGGCAGTTGCGGGGCCGGGTGCCCCATCCAAGAATGGTTCTAGGGCAGGGGGCGTGGGTGGGGTCCCTGCCCTGGGGTTGACTGGTGGCAGGGAGGAAAGGTGGTAGAGGGCTTTTGCAGGTGGCCCCACAATTTCGACCTTCCACAGCCCAAGGATGCTGCCAGTGGCTGGTCAGTGAGACGTGGAGATGGAAGGTGGTTGGAAGGTGGAGTGGGATGAGGAAAGGGAGGCGGAGAGACAAACAGGCAGTCGGGGAGGTGCAGACAGGGCATCCACAGGCCCTGGGGACAGACGAGCAAAGCAGGCGGGCTGCAGGCAGATGTCCCCCAGCGCCTCCCAAGGTCACCAGCAGAGGGCTGTGGTGCCCCAAGCCTGGGTCCCTCCCATGCCTGGAGCCTCCCCAGCACTGGGCAGCTCTGCATTAATTAGGGGCCCGGCTAATGGCTCGGAAGATTGGCCAGTTCCAGGGACGCTGCTGAATAGAGACCTGGGCGAGATTTATTCCTAATTATCTCATTTGTCTCCCCCCATTACTCTTTATGGCTGGGATTTATGGGGCCATTAGTGGGGCCTGGCCAGGCCAGGATGAGTGTGAGCCTTGAGATACTTCATAATAATAACAATAACAACGCTCACCCTGGCCAGATTAATGGGGGATGTGCCTTCTCGCCCTCTCCACCCCCTGTCCTTGGGACCCCAGATAGCCGCTGCCCACAAGTCCCTCTCTCTTCTGGGACCCTTGGTTCTCAGCTCCAGGTTGTCAGTCACCTGTGGAGTTTGAGCCTGCTGCGCCGCTCTGCCTCCACTGCACCCCAGGCCTGCCTCTTAGCACTTCTGTGGGGCCACTGATTGGAAGCTTCAGGGTGGTAATGCATAGTGTGGGGATGTCGATTCCAACAGCTGCACCTCTGGGACAAGATCTGTGTGGTAATTGATGAGTTTGGCAGACAACCCAAGTAAAGATAGCTTAATCTATAAGGACATGTATCATCTCCTTAACAAGAAGTGCAGAAGTAGGTGACCCCAAGCTGATGGGGAGAGTCAAAAATGTCATCCTTCAGCTCTGTCACCCTCAGCTTATGGTCCTTGTCTCCCCTCCTGGTCACAAAGTGGCCACTGTAGCCCCAGGCCTCAAGCCCACACACAGCATTGACCCAGAACAAAAAGGCTGGTGTTGTAGAGAGGGCTTCTCCTCCTATACCTTTTACCGGAGAGGGGGAAACATTTCCAGAAGCTCCTAGCAGGTCTCCTTACATCCTTGTCCAGACTGGGTCACATGTGGCCTTAGGTTGGGCTCCCCCAGAAGCAGCCTTAGACCAGGCTGTGAGTGCAAGTAAGTTTGTCCAGGAAGGGGTCCCAGGAAGTGTCAGTAGGGAGAGGGGAGTGAGGCCAGGAGGAAATTGAGGGCATGGCATCAAATTGGTCACCACTAATGGGACCGGCACTCAGTCCCGGAGGACCAGTGCCTCTGAGGCAGCTGTGGTATTTAGACACCAAACCCACCACTCCTGGTTGAGGACTGTTCCCAGGGGAGCAACCATTTTCTGGCACTCGCTGCTGATTGGGCTGTGATGGAAGCCAGGGGTTGGAGATGCTGGCAGAGGTCGGGCAGAGAGCTTGGCACCGGGACGCCAGAGGAGTCAGGCAGGCCCCATTGCCAGCGGGGGTTTGCAGGGGGCTGGCCGCCAGACGGAGCCTGACTCACTGTGGGGCGGGAGAAAGGGGCTAGCTGTCAGGGGGCCACCACAGGGTTGGCTGCAGCCTTTCCCCACCTCCCCTCCAGGGGAGCCTCTGGACTCTGCCACCACAGGCCAGCCAAAGGGGCCGAGCAGTTCCACTTCGGTGTGAGTAGAACATGGGGACAAATCCCACAGAGAAAAGATGGGTTTCAGCCTCAGTCCTGTTGGAGTCACCTGGGTGTGGAGTGGGCATCTCTGTCTCCTCTACCTGCTTAGTTAGCTGAGGAGGGAAGCAAGAGCTGGCCACCCTCCTGACAGGCTGCAACTCCCTCCTCTAACTCCACCCCTGAGGTGTCGTTGTCACCGCCTTCCTGCTGCCACCCACTCTCAGGGTGGAGAAGTCCAGCTCCTTGCACCCAGGTGCAGCTTCCCCACGTTTCGCTGTAAGTAGGTGCAGCCTGCCCACCTCATGAGGGCACTGGGCGCCTGGAAGTCTCACACCCCACTGCTGGGACTGTCAATGGATGCGTCTCCACTGGCAAAATCTGCTCCAGTGGACATACTCGTACCACACAGCCCAGCTATCCCCTGCTAGTTATGTGCGAAGCAGGCATGTGTTCGCACATGCTCCCAAAGGCACGGGCTGGAATGTTCCCAGCGGCACTGCTCTAACAGCCCCCAAACGGAAACTGGCTGTCCGTCAGTGGTAGAACGGGATAAACATCCACAGGAGGGACTGCTATACAGCAGTGAGGAGGGGCCGTGTGCAACCCCACACGGCAACAGGGATGGACCTCACAGACCCAAACCGGAGCAGAGAAGCCAAACACAAAACAGCCTGCTCTATGACTCTTTCTGCACAAAATACAAAGACGGGAGAAACCAGTCCATGGTGCCGCTAGTCAGTTACTGTTACCATTATCACCGCAAGGGGGCGGGGCATGCGGGACTTCAGGGCGCAGGCAAGCTTCTGCTTCATCTGGGTGCCGGTCAGTGTAAAAACACACTGAGCTGTATGGCTGTGAAGTGTGCAGTTTACATGTAGGTGCTGCCCTTCAAGAAAAAGATATACAGTGTATATTCCTGACTCACATGTGAGAGTGGGAAGGAGGCAAGGGGATTATCCAATACTGTCCTATTGTTTTATTTTTTAAAAGATTTTAATTTTAGAGAGAGGGGAAGAGAGGGAGAGAAACATCAGTCTATAATTGCCTCTTGCATGCCCCCTAGTGGGGACCCAGCCTGCAACCCAGGCACGTGCCCTGACTGGGAATCAAACCAGCAACCATTTGGTTCGCAGGCTAGCACTCAGTCCACTGAGCCACACCAGCCAGGGCTCTTACTGATTTATAGAAGAAGAAACTGAGGCCCAGAGGGACAACAGCTTCGCCAAGATCCCAGGTCTGGTTGGCACCCTGGCTGGGTGAAAACGTGGCCCTCTGAATTCCTGGTTTGTCATGCTTTCTTTCACATCACACCCGAAGGACAACTTGTGCCCTGAGGAGGACATGGGGTTTTGGTGCCTGTGTGGGTGGGCCTCACTGAGCCCCTCCCTCCTCTGGCTCACACAGAGCCTTTCGCGCGGGCGAGCACACACACGCATCCTGACGCCTCCCGGGCAGCATCTGTGGGGAGTGAGAGTCAGGTCGGGGAGAGAAGGGCCTTGCCAGAAAGAAGAAAACTAATATTTGGTGAACGAATACTGTATTTATTATCTATATGAAACCAAATAAAAATTCAAGCCTAATAGCTGAAAACAACCATGGACATTTCTTCTTTCACACAGTTTCTGTGGGTCAGGAGCGTGGACATGGCTGAGCTGGGCGGTCTGGGCCAGGGTCTCCGGTGCGGCTGGCTGCGGTCAGGACGTCAGCCAGAGGTGCAGCTGGGCACCCGCAAGCTTGAGGGGACTGGAAGATCCGCTCCCATTGTGGCTCCCTCGCTGGCCGGGGGGTCTGCCCTCTCCTGTCTGTTGTTTCCTCCGCTTGCTGCTGGGAGTGTGGTGCCCCCGTGACAGCAGGGCCTGGCAGGGCAGTGAGCCAGAAGGAGGAGCCTGGTGCTCTGAGAGCCTCGAGGAGCGGAGCACTACCCCCGCTCTGCCCCACTATCTCCAAACGCGTCCACGTGGGAGAGAAATGAACTCGTGGCAGTACAATCCTAATGAATACACTGTCTGCTATGGTAAGTGACTGCAACTTAAGTGGACAGTCTAGGCTGGAACCTAGGACCCTGACTCCTAGCACAGGGCACACCCTGCTTTCGAGGAAGCAGCGTGGAAAAGTGAGACAAGCTCAGGTGTTGTAGCCAGAAGACCTGGGGCCCAGGGTGCCTCAATGCAGATGCCACCCTGAAAACGTGAGTTCACTTGTCCAACTCAGTTTCCTCATCTGTAAAATGGGGATAATGATTCCAACCACACAGGTGCTGAGCACTTGAGTGGGCCTGGCAGATTATGGAAATGTCATACCTGTTTCCAACAGTGACTGGGTGAAGATCAAATGAGTGGTAGAGCCTGGTTCCTAGTAAGCATGGTAGCCAGCTCCCCAGATGTGTGGAACGCCAAGGCCAGGTCACATGGTCACTGGGGCTCCCACCTTGGTCTCTTGAATCACTCATTCTGGGGGAAGTCAGCTGCCAATAGTGTGAGGACACTCGGATAGCCCTCTGGAGAGGTGTCCATTCAAGGAGCTGAACCCCCTGCTCCTGGCCAGCACAGACTTGCTGCCATGTGAGGGAGCCACTTCGGGAGCAGATGCTCCAGTTCTGTCAAGCTGATGGCCATAGCTCTGGCCAACATTTGACTCAGGGTTCCTCACAAGGGACGCCGAACCAGACCTGCCCATCTCAGCTATGTGCAAATTCCTGACCCACAGAAACTGTGGGCAAAAACCCCAAATAGACATTTTGCCAAAGAAGATATAAAAAAGGCCAAAGGGATATGAGAAGATGCTCAACATCATTAGTCATTAAGGAAATGCAAATAGAAACTAAAATGAGTTACCATCTCATACCTGGTAGAACGGCTATCATCAAAAAGGTAAGACATAAATGCTGGCGAGGATGTGGAGAAAAGGGAACCCCATGCAGTGTTGGTGGGAGTGTACATTGGTGCAGCCACTGGGGAAAACAGTATGGAGGTTCCTCAGAAAGTTAAAAATGGAACTACTGTATGATCCAGCAATCCCACTTCTGGGAATATATCTGCAGGAAACAAAAACAGCAACTTGAAAAGACATCAACCCTAGCTGGTGTGGCTCAGTGGACTGAGCGTTGGCCTATGAACCAAAGGGTCGCTAGTTCAATTCCTGGCCAGGGCACCTGCCTGGGTTGCAGGCCACGCCCCAAGTTGGGGCTGTGCAAGAGGCAACTGGTCAATGCATCTCTCACACATGGATGTTTTTCTCCCTCCATCCCCTCTCTCTAAAAATAAATAAATAAAAATTTTAAAAGAGGAAAGAAAAGAATTCTGTACCTGAATGTTCATTACAGCGTTATCTATAAGCCAAGACATGAAAGCAGCCTGTGACCATCGATGGATGAATGAATAAAGAAGTTGAAATATATACATATATATATATAATGGAATATTATTCAGCGATAAAAATGAGGGAATCCTGCCATTCACAACAGCATGGATGGACCTTCGAGGCATTATGTTAAGTGAGGACAGACAGAGACAAACACTGTGTGATCTCGCTTGCACGTGGGATCTTGAGAGAGAGAGCAGACTTGTGGTCGCCAGGGAGGGGGTGGGGGAGGGGAAGCGAAGATGGCGGCCGAACGGTGCAAACTCGCGGGCGGAGGACCGACACACGCTGGGGAGGAACGCACGCCTGAGGGCCAGAGCTAAGGCTGCTGCGTGCTACACAGGAAAGCTGTTCAGAGAGTCAATCCTAAGAGTTCCCATCACATAGAGAGTTTTTTTTCTTTCTTCTTTCTTTTCTTTTTATTGTATCTATATGAGATGATGTATGTTATCTAAAATTACTATAATCATTTTATAACAGGCATAAGTCAAAACATCATGTTATGTGTCTTAAACTTACACAATGATATATGTCAATTATTTCTCAATTAAACTGGAAAACTACTCACTGATCTAATTCCCTTCTCTTGGCATTAGAATGCCAAGTTGTTCTGTGAGAGGAATGGAGCGTTTGCCCCCGATTTTCACTTTCCTGGCTAAGAATTCAGAGATCTCTATGTCTACCATGATAGCAATAGAAATTTTCTGCAAACAAACTTAAGCAAAAAAGGAATTTATTGGCTCTCACCATTAGAAGGAACACTCTGGTGTTTGTAAAATTGAAGAAAGTCCTCAGCATTCAGCGGGAGCTGGGAATCCAGTGCCACCAGGAGTCTCACTCTCCTTTCTTCTGCCCCAGCTCTGGGTCCTGTGTGTTGGTCTCAGTGGCCCTGACTGCAGACAGAGCTCCTCCACACGGTGGATGGGGAGAGAGAGAGGCACATAGGAATCAGAGGTGCCAGCAGCCCGCACTGGGAAAGGAGACTCTGCATGGTTTATCAATCTTAAGACTCTGGATGGTACTCTTGGATCAAATGTCCATCCTCTAAACGAATCATTGTCCCAGGAGACTCGGTCACACTGAGGCTAGGTCTGGGTCATCTGTATTCCTGTTGGGGAGGGCAGGGATAATTGACAGCCTCATCAGAACCACATGGAGGAAAGAGGAACAGTTTCCTCCAAAGCAGGCATGTTGTTTCAGAAAAAGCAGGAAAGGGTTACTGAGAAGACGAAATAAGTACAGATTCTTAAGACATACCTCATCCCCGCAAGAGAGGCCCCACAAGGTTCTTTCTACTAGAAGTTACTATCCAATCTTGCCAGTACATTGAGGGAATACACTTGCTGCTCAGAAGAGGGTCTCCCATTGAAAAACTTCAGGGGCCACTATCCACACTGGCTCTCTGTGAATGGTGGCCCTTGAAGCTGGACAGTGTGTGGTAGCCCTAAACTTGACAATGCCCTGTTGGACCAGGGATGGGTGGCTGAGTCGTGAAGACATCCAGCATCTCTTGGGGTCTTGTCCTAAAACTAACCAAAGGAGACACTCCATTTTGAATGATGGCTCTGAGTTGGACCAGTTGGGCAAATTTGCAGAATTCCAAATTGTGGTGTGTATTGGGGAGGAGGGGGAGGGTTCAGTGCAGGGAATAGGTTTAATGGGTGGCGGAAGAACTGAGATGCCACTGGGATGGGGAGGCATCCCAGAGACTAGCAGCACTAGGAATGGACAGACAGAACACAGGAGGAGGTCTGTTATCAGAGCCAGCAGTCAGGACCACGTGGAGGGAGTTCAAGCACTGCAGGGGCCGCCTAGCAGAAGCCGCACCCCGGAAAGAGGGCTGGCTGGGAGAGCAGGAGCCGCAGAGAGGACATAACTGCTTCTGAGGTCACCCAAGGCGAGGGGAGAGGAACACAAACACCATGGCCTCTCCCTTCCTTCTGTCCTGCCATCTCCCTCCTGTGGCCTCCACTGGCTGGACGCAGAGGGACGCTGGCTGACACAGGAGCCCAAGAAATGCAGGCTGCAAGGGCCATTGTCCCTGTGACTCAGAGCAGAGCATAACAGAGGAAGGACAAGGAACGAATGGGCAAATGACAGACACGATGGCCCCCCTCAGACCCTTTCCCTTAGGAAGAGTGAAGGCCACCAGAGGTCATTTCCATACAGCCTGCTGACATTCCAGTTCTGGAATGAGGTCCCAGCATGACTGCCCACCTGTGTCTGCACATTCCTGAGTGTCCCATGATGAACCCTCATCCTCGGAAATGTTCCTGCTCTGTGTCTTCTCAGCTGGGCCTCACCCAGTTCTGGGAGTCAGAGCTGTCACTCTCTCCAGGGCCAGCCTGGGCTGACGGCGTTGCTGCCGAAGGCTGACAGCAGAGCACAAAGCAGGGCAAGCCCCTGAGAACCAGCTCCGGGAGGGAGGGAGGCCCATTCATGGCTTTCTAACCTCATCATCACCACAATCCAGGAAACATTTTGAACTGAATGAAAATAAAATGGTAAAATGGTAAAATGCAGCTAACACAGTTCTTTGAGGGCAATTAATTCCACCAAGTGCCTTTATTAGGAAAAAAGAAACATTTTTAAACCAATGATAGAACGTCTACCTAAAGAAACTAGGGAAAGAAAAAGCAAGTGAAACCCAAAATAAGCAGAAGGAAGGAAATAATAAAGACCATGACAGAAATCAATGAAATAGAAAACAAGAGAAAATGAATGAAACCAAAAATTGATTCCTTAAGAAAAATCAATGCAATTGATAAAACCTCCAGTTAGTCCAAAATTACCAGAAAGCACTTGTAATGTCATTGAAAACTATGAAATACTCAGTGCTAAACCTGATAAAGGGTGTGCAAGACTGGTGCACTGAAGAATTACAAGACTTTGCTGAGAGAAATAGTAGCAGAAATGGAAAGATGTGTTGTGTCCATGGGTCAGCAAACTCAGTATTATTCAAGCATCAGTTCTTCCCAATTTGATCTGCAAGTTCAATGCAATCCCAGTCAAAACTCCAGCAGACTTTTGTGTGGAAACTGCTAGGCTGATCCTAAATTCATTCAGAGAGACAAATGACCTACGATAGCCAAAACAACTTTGAAAAAGATCAATTTGGAGAACTTACACTATCTGATTTATAAATGTATAGTAATCAAGACAGACAAATTAATACAACTGATAGACAAATAGATCAATGGAACAGAATAGAAAGTCCAGAAATAGGTGCACACATATATGATCAATTTATTTTCAACAAAGATGCCAAGGCAATTCAAATTTCCAAGGTGCCAAGGTAATAATCATTTTTTCAACAAGTGAAACTGGAACAATCTGGATATCCATCTGTAAAAAAAAATGAACTTTGACCCATATTTTGCACTATATTTAAAAATTAATTCAAATGCATCATAAGCCTAAATGTAAACTCTAAAACTATAAAAATTCTAGAAGAAAATATAGGAGAAAAATCTTTGTGATCTTGGATTTGGTAAATATTTCTTTAATATAACAAACAGCCCTGGCTAGTATAGCTCAGTGGATTGAGCACGGGCCTGCGAAGCAAAGGGTCACAGATTCAATTCCCAGTCAGGGCACATGCCTGGGTCGTGGGCCAGGGCCCCAGTAGGGGGCATGCAAGAGGCAACCACACATTGATGTTTCTTGCCCTCTCTCCATCCCTTCCCCTCTCTTTAAAAATAAAATAAATAAAATCTTAAAAAATATATAACAAGCAAAAAAGTACAAAACATAAAAGAAAAAATGATAAATTTAACCTCATCAAAATTAAGATCTGCTCTTCAAAAGATTTGTTAAGAAAATGAAAAGATAAGACACAGACTTGTATAAAAGCTTTGCAAGTCACATATATGATAAAGGGCTTGTATGTTGAATATATAAGGAACTCTTAAAACTCATTAAAAAGAAGGCAAGCAACCCAACAAAAAAATGGGCAAAAGATTTGAACAGATGTTTCGCCAAAGAAAAAATATAGGTGGCAAATAAACATATGAAAAGGTGTTCAACATCATTACTCACTAGGGAAATTAAAATTAAACCTACAATGAGATACCACTACATACTTATTAGAATGGCCAGAATGAAATGCGGACTATCCCAAATATAACCAAGACAGTGGAGGGACTGAAATTCTCATATATCGCTGGTGGAAATATAAAATGGTCCAACCACTTTGGAAAAACAATTTCCAGTTTCTTTAAAGGTTTTCTTTAAAGAGATTGTCCAATTGTGTACCTCAATATGTACACACCACATGACCCAGCTACTCCATCCTAGGTGTTTACCCAAGAGAAATGACAGCATACGTCTGTAAAAAGACTTGTCCCAGATGGCCGTAACAGCTGTGTTCACAACAGCCAAATTTCTAAGCAACCCGATGTCTATCAAAAGGTGAAGGTGTGGCTCTGACAGGTGTGGCTCAGCTGGTTGGACATCATCTTGCAAGGTGAAAGGTCGCCATTTCAATTCCAGGTCAGGACACAGGCCGGGGTTGCAGGGTTGGTCCCCGATCAGGGCACGTAAAAGAGGCAATTGATGGATATTTCTTTCTGGCTTTGACATTTGTCCTCTTTTCTTTCTCCCTCCCTTCCCCTCTCTCTAAAAATAAATAAATGAAATCTTTTTTTAAAAGGTGAAGGGATGAACAAATTGTGGTACCTCCACATAATGGAATATTACTCAGCAATAAAAAGGAATGAAATAGTAATGCTTCCAACACATAGATGAACCTCAAAATAATTATCGCTGCTGAAAGAAGCCAGAGGGGGAAAGTAGGCTGCAGAATGTATGGTTCCATTTGGGTTAAATGTTCGAAAATGCAAACTGGTCTATAGTGACAGAAAGCAGGTCAGTGGCTGCCTAGGAATGGAGGTGGGGGGCATGGAGCGGGAGGGAGGGGTTACAGAAGATCACAAGGAACCTTTGGAGAGGGGGGACTCGTTCACTATCTTGACTGAGGTGATAGTTTCATGAGTGGAAACATAAGCAAAGCTTATCAAATGGTGTGCTTCGAATGTGTGCAATAAATGTCAGCTGCACCTCAATAAAGCTACTTTAATAGACGGAGAAGAAGTGGTTTCATAGAGAAAAACCGAGGCAGAAAGGGTGGCCTCCTGCCTGAGCACCTGGCCGGAGAGCCAGACTCCCAGCTTCCTGCCCCCGCTCCGCCGCTGACTGGCGCTGGGCCTCCAGACAGCACCGTGGTGGCCGTGCTCCAACACGAAACCTTCAAGCACGTCCTGGATAATTTCCTTGCAGTAAATTCCTTCATGTTACTTCACTTCTTGGCAGCTCAGTTTCTCACCTGTGAAACGGAGGTAACAGTGGCATCTGTGTCCTTGGGCCTTGGAGTAAAATACGTCTCTGTGTGCATGTGTGTGTCCTGGAGCAGTTTCCTGACACGGAGTGATTCTCGGTGACCAGAAGCTGGCTGGGCACTACAACGGCCAAAATACAGACGACCCGCACCCTCATGGTGTTGGCAGCGGTTTCGAACTAGACTGCCAGCTCCCGGAGCTCAGGGACCAGGAAGGAGCCCCAGACCAGCGGAAGGCGTTAGGGGCACCAGGCAGGGGCAGGAAAGGGGCAGTGAGGGGTGGAGGGTGCAGGCAGAAGGGGCAGCTCAGATCACCTAGCTTGTCTTCTAGGGCAAGCCCTCCAGGATGGTGAAAACCAAAATGTCGTGATAACATATTTCTTCCCCCAATTTCATCGTCGTAGAATTACTGGCCAGTAATTACCTAGCAAATTAGAGAATCTACCAGGACCCCAATTAGGTACCCGAGGACATAATTGGTCCCTAATTAGAAAAAGTTGTCAAACGGGAACAATTATCTCTGTTCGGTTTCATTTCCTCTCCTCCTCAAGCCAAATCTCCATGCCTCCCCTCCCCCGCTGAGCCTTCCTGCTTCTCCCGCTCCTGGGAGGTGGGGGCGGGAGGCAGAGCTCCCACCCACCCCTTCCAGTGGCCGCAGTGCTCCCGGGAGCCCCCTGCCCTCACCACCCATTTCCCTAGGGGCCTGCTGGCCTGTCTCCTCTCCCACTAAACTGTGGGCAGCCTGCAGGCAACGGTTTGTCTTATTTCTCTCCCTGCCTCCAGATCTAGCCCAGGGTCTGGCTTCTGAAACAGGTCTAGAAAGGTTTGTTAGAACGAAATGACGACTCTGGGCCCTGGAGGGATGATGCTGAGTGTCAGCATCCAAGCACGGGGCAGGGTCCTCACTCACTGCCACAGCTCAGAAATGCCACCCGGCCACACCTGGCAGAGGCAGTCTGGCGGGAAGGCAACCTCAGCCCACCTCCTCCGGTCTGCAGTGCTCTGAGTTGGAGACGTCACTTCTGGGTTGAGGGGTCGGAGAAAGCTTCTCGGAGCAGCTGGTGTCTGGTTCGGGGACTTGGAGTTAAGGGGGAAGCCAACAGAAGGGGTTGCAGAGGGCCGGAGGCTGACGGCGCAGGGCGCAGGGCGGGTGGAGGGCCTGCTCTGGCCGGATTACAGGGAGGCGCAGGAAAAGAAGGAACGAGGTGGTGGGGGCGGGGGGGGGCACACCCTGAAGGGCTGCCCCAGAGTGTGGGCTTTATCCCGCAGTGCTGAGAACTGCCCAGCAAACATGTTCCTGGGAGCTGGGGCCAGAGTCCTTGCTTAGGACAGAAACCAAAGCGGAGGGATGAAGGGGAGAGAAGGGGGCGGGGGGAGGGGGGCAAAGGCGCTGGAGAAAGGTGGCTGTCAGGGCCCGGTGACCCCAACCAACTTAGAGAGTGAAGGCAGAAGCGGCTGAGAAGGAAATCAAACCACCAGCCTCATCTTTCGTCTCAGCAATTTCACTTCTAGGAATTTACCCTAAAGAACTTCAACAGGTGCTCGAAAGTCTGACGTCCGATGACATCCATCAGTGTCACTGGGAACAGTAGCAGGAGTGAAGAGAAGATTACGCTAAGTGAAAGAAGTCGGCCACAGAAGACCACACGCGGCACGACCCCGTGTGCGTGAACGCACAGAGCACACGCACCTGCAGAGACGCCCGCAGACCAGTGACCTCCTCGGCTGCGGTGCGGTGGGGGGCGGGGTGGGGTGTGACTGCTGATGGGCACAGGCTTTGGTTCGGGGTGAGGAAATGTCCTAAAATTAGGTTATGGTGATGGCCAAACAACTCTGTAAACATGCTAAAAACCATTGCACTGCACACTTAAAATGAGTGAACTTCATAATTTACAAGTTCTATCTCAATAAAACTGTTCACGTTTTCAAACAGGGCGTGGGGAGTTGAGGGCGGAGGGATCTGAGCGGCTCCTGCCCTGGAGGAAATGAAGCCGCCCTGCACAGGAGACGCAGCCCCTCCGTGAAGACAGCAGGCCAGGTGGCTGGGACGGAAGGGCCTCAGGGAACAGCTGGCCAGGAGCTGGAGGGTAAAAGGAAAACCGCCAAGTGTGACGTCGTTCTAAACGTGACTGTAGTCCCAAGCAGTCAGCGCCCTGCAGCCCAGCACGCCCAGCCCGCCTGCCGCCTCTGCCTGCAGCAGGGTCAGCAGAGTAGCGAGGC
Source organism: Tonatia bakeri (assembly GCA_004024845.1). NCBI lineage: Eukaryota > Metazoa > Chordata > Mammalia > Chiroptera > Phyllostomidae > Tonatia > Tonatia bakeri. The sequence goes on from PVIA01001275.1 coordinate 162,176, forward strand.
TCTGCTCCCCGCCACCAGGCCAGATCAGGACTAAGTAGCAGAGGAAAGTGGGGCGCCCAGGTAAGGGGCAGAGGACAGAAAAGCAAGAAAGAATGTGACAGTCCTGGCGTTGAATCTGGGATCTGCCACCTAACCAGCTGTGTGACCTTGAGTGAGTTATTTAACCTCTCTGGGTCCCCTGTGCTTACCTCCTTAAGGGGGAGCCATTGAAGTTACCCTAAAGCAGATGTAGAGAATGGGGTACAGTGCCTTAAGGGCCCCTTCATGGGGCAGGGTATCATCGCTCTTGGATGAGCAAATCCTGGTGATGGGGAGACCCTCATAGAATCCCCAAGTCTCCAGGATCAGAGCCAGTGGGAGTGGAGCCAAAGGTCAACAAATCACTGATCCTAGAACTGGAGTGGGTACAAGAGGAAGTGGGGCTCTCCCATTACCTGGGTCATCCCGCCTTACCTCCACTTCCTCACCCCCACCTTCCATTCCAGAAGCTTCCAGCATGAGGGTCTTTCAGACTTCTCTGAAGAGGGGACTAATTAAACCTTAATTGACACAGCACTAATAAGCTCCTTAATTACACGGAACCACATGATTAGCCACGTAGCAGACACTAATTGCTCATTAGGAAGCAGCCTCCCGCCTCCCCTTCCCCTTTTCTAGAACCTACCAGCCTAAGCACCTGAGGGGCCTGTGGTGGGCACAGCCCACACCCCCAGCCCAGCCCCTGAGCCCACCCTGGCCCTGGAGGGGGTCAGCTGGAATGGCCCCCATGCCCTGGCCTGAAGCCAGGGGCCCTTCTGTGATAACAATCTAAATAACAACTGTGACCCTTTTGAGCATCTTAGATTCAGAACCTTAGTTTTCTTTCAAAATTCCTAGCCCCTATCAGGATGGAAATGTGTGCTACTGTAGCCACAGAACCAGCTCACGCTGGTCCCATCCTGCTTCTAACGAGACCTGGAACCAAAGATTAACCTTGGATATACCGCCAACCGGTAACACTTGTGGGCCTGAACACTCCCCCGCAACCTGCCCCACGGATCCAGAGGACCGGGACCTGACCGGACCCCAACATGGGAGCCGAGCATGGGACACCCTTTCAGAAGGGAGGGGTCCATTGTCCTGGAAGAGCCAGGGCTGAAACCCCTTGAGTCTTGCCCCGAGGCCTGGACTGGGGAGACCCAGGAGACAGTTGTTATTTTTTAAAAGATTTTTATTTAGTTAGTTTTAGAGAGTGGGGAAGAGAAACATCATATGAGAGTAAAACATTAATTGGTTGACTGCTGCATGCACACCCCAACTGGGAATCGAACTGGCAACCTTTTGCTTTGCAGGATGACCCCCACACTGCCACACACCGCACACCCGTCAGGGCAGGGGAGACACTTTGAGTCTTGCCTCCAGTCTCCTAGCCAGTTAACCTTACAATAAAAGCCTTTTTTCTCGAAAGTATTGGCTGTGCACTGGCCGGGTAGCTCAGTTGGTTGGAGTGTCATCCCACTACACCAAGGTTGCGGGTTTGGTCCCCTGTCACGGCACATACAAGAAGCAACCAATGAATGCATAAGTAGGTGGAACAACAAATCAGTGTTTCTCTCTCTCTCAAACTAATAAATCCCAATTTTTAAAAAGTATTGGCTTCTATGTGTGTCGCACGGCAAGCCCTTGCTCGGTAACCCTTGAGTCTTGGCCTCCTTGGGGTGAGGGGGTCCCAAGGCCGGCCCAGCTTGGAGGGTGAGAGGACCGAGTGCCAGTACTTGTGAAACACCCTCCACAGCTCAGGATCACCTTCCACAGCTCAGGATCTGGAACCTGGACAGCCAACGGGACAGGTGTCTTCCAGATGAAGGGGCAGGCTTGCTGCGGGTGAGAAATCTGCCAGGATGAGCCCAGACTCAAACCAGGTCTCACTGTAAGCCACGCTGCTTTCTGCACGTCTGGCTGCCACCTAAAGAATTTTCCCATTCTCCCCTATTCTCACAATGCTCAGGACTGAAGACTGGAGTGGGGAGGACTTGCCTGCCCCCCCAGGGGAGCCCCAGCCTCACAGCTGGGTTCAGCTCCTGGGTTCAGACCGCAGCTCTGCCCTCCTCACTCTGCAGCATCGGTCCCGTTACTCCTGAGGTCCCTGTGCCTCGGCGTTCTCCGCTGTGAACCAGGATCACAATAGTGCCACCCCTGCCCCAGATTGCTCGTGGGGGTAGACGAGCCGGTGCTCGGGAAGCACCCCGAGGACTGCCTGTCCTGCAAGCCAGCACTCTGTGAGGGTGGCAGTCACAGTTTCTGTGACTGAGCTTGTTGGGACCTCCAGGAAGGCATCTTGGGATTGGGGTCCCCTATCCCTCCTTCCCACCCATCAGCTTTCCTCTCCACTGTCTGGCCTAGGGAGCTACTCTCCACAGCTCCCCCTTCCTTGTCTCCAGGGTATCATGTCCCCTCCTGAGATTCTGCCACTGGGTGTGACCTTCCCTGGGTGCCTACCCCCAGCCCCCTGCCCGTGTGGCCTCTGAGCAGGCCCCCAGGTGGCCAGGCCTGTCTGGCCCGTGGAAGCACACAGATGCCCCAGCCCATCCTGCCAGAGGTGTGGGCAGGAAGGGGACCGACGCTGAGTATGAAACTAGTGACCACACACGCTGCTTCTCCCAGGACAGTCCGAGTTTTCACCGCTTGCTCTGCTGTAGTCACTCACAGTGCCCTCGTCCATGCTCACTGCTGACTGGGACAATAAGTGATATGACCCCACGGTGGACACCCCCTCCCCTGCCTGCCACCAGCCAGAGGCTGTATGCACCAATCCCAGGGTACCCTCAGCCCTGGGGAGTTCGGTTGCTCCACACCCCTTCACCCTGGTAGAAGAAGAAAAAAACAAAGGCACAGAGATATAGGGGGAGGACTTCCCCAAGTTCCTATCCCCCAAAATGAGAGGAGTGGGGGTGCCAAGCCATGTTTGGGGGCCTCAGAAGCCCGCGCCTATTCTCTCCCTGCCCTGCCACGCCCTGTCTCCACGTTGGCCAGAGGGTGTTTGTAGGGCTGCAGCCTCTGAGCTGGGTCTCTGGGCAGCAGGGCTGGGGCACACTGAGACACAGGGAGAAGGACCAGGCGGAGAGATCAGTGTGAGCAAAGGCAAGGCCAAAGGCAGCTGTGTTGTGGGAACGGCAACTCCGAGTCTGGGGTACTGGCTCTGGAGGTCGGGGTCGGGAGGAAGGGTGGGCAGGTGGCCGAGTAGATTGGGAGCAGGTGAGGGAGAGGGACCTGCAGAGGATCAGGGACAGGGTCATAAGCCAAACAGCTATCCAAAGAACTACCCGGCCGGATGAGGCAGATACAGGGTGGAGGGGCCCCCACAAGCCTGGAGCCCAGAGCTTCGTGGAGGAGGGGCACTTGTGTTGGCTGGGTATCCAAAGGTTTGCTGCAAAGAAGAAGAGCTCGTGCAAACACTGAGGAAAAACCGTCTATGATCTCTCTGAGAATGGTGTGTGGACCAGCTTGGCAGGCCCTGGGTAATTTAATGGGCATGACACATTACGCTGTGTTTGTGGAGAGCCTTGGGCGCCCTGATAACTGGCTTACTGCTTCTTGAGGGGTCCTAAGGAAGTAGCCCCTGGAGTGCGGCCATTCTGGCTCCAGGGTGGGGTGGGCAGGGATTTGCTCACTGCCCTCGCCACCTCCTCCCACGGTTTCTGGCTTTCCTGAGTCCTCTTCGGGTCTTTTCCCAGAGAGGCAGGCCTGGTCTCCAGGGCTGGGAGCTCATGACGCCCCGCCCCTTCCCTAGCTGGGTCCTTGGTTGGGGGGAGGGGAGGTGAAGATGGACAGCTCCTGCCCCTGCCCCAGCATGCTGTGGGTTGTGCCGCACCGCCCCACCCCCAACATCCCTGGTGTCACTGCAAGAAACACAGCAATTAGGTCAGAACGCCCCTCCAGATGCTCACCCCTTCTCATTATCTGGAAACAGTTACAGTGTATCAAGGAGAGCCCTCTGGGGGTGTTTTCCCATCTGTTGCTGTATTTCTGACACATGCTGCTTCCCCACCTGGAATTCCCGTGCCCTCCTCCTCTCTTATCTATGCCCTTCCTGTCCTTGGACAAGTTTCCAAGTCTCTCTGCACCTGTTTCTCCTTGTCCATAAGGTGGACATTGTAGTGACCACCTCCAGGCCGGTGGGGGTGTCACAGAGGACTCAGAGGGTTCATTCACACAGTGTTTAGTGCAGGGCCCAGCACAGAGTCCGTGCTCACTGACCAGCGGCTACAGTTCTTCTCAAGGCCCAGCCGAAGGTTTCTCTTCCGCCAGGAAGCCCTCCTGAACCACCTAAGCCCTAGGTGGTCACTCCCTCTTCGACCTTGCACTGCCCACTCCTCAGAGCTTATAGCCTGACGTGCAGCCTTTGGCACAGATGCACGCCTTGCCTCCACCTTCACTGGGGCGTTGCCCTGTGCCGGGAACCCAGTGCTTTACCTCTGTTCACTCACTGAACCCTCTCACACCTCTACGAAGTGGGTACCCTATTATCCCCGTTTCACAGAGGAAGAAAATGAGACCCACAGGGGTTAAGTAACTTGCCCAAGGTCACACAGCAAGTAAAGTGATGGACCCAGGCCAAGGACAGAGGCGAACACGAAGCCCATGCTTTTGCTGTAAGGGCAGGTTGACAGACGGTTTAGAGGTGGGAGGACCTACACGCGACAGGTGCCCGCCCTCGGGCCCTCGGGCTTTGCGGTGCTTCCAGGTCCAGGGACGTGTGCGCTTGGGCTCTGCGCCTGCATTGCATGCCCACGCCCGCTGCATGGCCATGGCGTGTGTACAGAGATGTGTCTAGTGGCTGCACGTCTCACACACGGACAGCTCCGATGGCACGCGTGTGCACGTGTCAGCATGTGCACACATGTGCAGAGTCTGTGTGCGCCCAGTGTGCATTTATTTCTGCAGGGGCTATAGAAGGGCACATCACGCCGCTCCCTGTGGCTGCCTTTCTACCTTACCAGTCAAATGCCGGCGAGGGCGGTGGAGCAGAACGCACCTCCCCTGCCGTGGAGAATGAGAGGTTGAGCCTGGGGCGGCTACTGGCTGGTGCGCGGTGTGTGCGTGGACTGTGGGCAGGATGGGATCCGAGCACGTGCGAACACGTGTGTGTCTGTGCGGGCACGCTAAGCACACCGTGTGTGCGTGTCAGCGGGGCACGGGTGAACATCTGCGGCGCACTGGTGTATGCACGCGCTGTGCGGAGGAGAGATGTGACCGGCGCACGCCTGTGCGTTGAGAGGTACACGTGTGCATGTGAGCGTGCACGAGAGGAGACGAGGAGGGTGCAAGATGGCGGAGGAGGGCGGACCGACTCCCGCCCCTGCCCCTGCCCCTGCCCCTGCCCCTGCCTCTGCGGCCGCCGGGGGCCAGCGCTTCATCTCCCGAGGCTCTGTCTCTGCGCCTCAGAAGTCGGGAGGTTAGAGGCAACAGGCCGAAACACACAGGTACTTGGTGCTCACGTGTGCCGTGAGGACGTGTGTGCGTGCACGTGTGTGCGTGTGAGCCTGAGGGAGTGTGCATGGGTCTGTGTGTTCACGGGGTGAGGAGTGTGTGTGTGAGGGAGCAGAGTGGGGGAGCTTGTGTGTCGGCCTGCCCTGTCAGCACTGTGGACTCGGGCCCGGGCGTGGGAGTGCGTGTGTGCGTGCGGTGTCGGTGCGCAGTGGTGTGACAGCAGTGCGTGTGACTGTGCATGTGCGGGGGCTGCACTCCAGGCTCCTCGTCTTAGGTGGGGCTGGATTTGAGGAGCCTGGCTGGGCTGGGGGGGTATCTCTGGCTGTCAGGCCCGTGGTGGGTGGGGGTGCACCCGCCGGCAGTGACTGAGCCCCGGCTCTCCCACCAGGACTGCCAAAATACAGCGAGACAGGGTGTAATTACCGGCACTTACCGCGGCCATTACCCCCCTAGCCGCTGCGTGTGACACACGACCCGTCAGCTCAGCGTTCGCACCATTAAGGGGCCTCATTAGCATCCCGGCTCAGAAGCAAAATTACCCTCACTGCTCATTTCAAGATGTCATCAATTTTAATTTAGGGCCCAAAGATAGTACAATGGGAAGGCCCTCCCCGGCCCGCCGCACACGGAAAGGGATGAGAGTGGGGGAGGGGCTGGGGGGCAGCCAGGGCTGAGGGCGACAAAGAGGGAGAAGGGACTGAGCAAGGAGAGGAGAAAAACGCTGACCTCCTCTTACCCCAGAAAGGCCCGCAGGCCAGGGCGTCCGCTGGAGCCCCCTTTCGAGGGGAAAGAAATTGAGGGCACAGCCAGGGGCAGGCCTCTGGTCCACTCGCCCCCCCTGATGGCCACCTGGAAGATGTCCAGAGCCAAATCTTGAGTGACATGCTGTGCCTAGCACTTCCGCTAAGTTATTCTTTTAATTCCCACCACCACCCTAGGAGGCAGATACTGAAATCCCCCACTACAGGAGGGGAACGGAGGCACAGAGAGCCCCACCCTGTGGCAGGGCTCACAGTGACATGCAGGCCTGAGTGGCTTTGCTGCTCCCTGCCTTTCTGACCCCAGAACTGCAGCCTCATGGAAGTCTTCCTGGCACCACAGCTGGGCCCACCCATCTCCTGCGAGTCCCACCAGCCTTCTCATCCACTGGCCTTCGCACACTCTGTGCCCTGGGCCTGGGGTCTCTCTCCCTCTCCTAGCTCAGCTGCATGTCACCTCTCCCCGTTTTAAACCCCCCTCGCTAAACCCTCATTGCTGTTCTTACCGCTTTTCCCCCACCTGAGCATGGGACTGGCTGCCCCTTATCCACCAAGCTTCTCCTGCACCCAGCCCCAGCAGGCTCGGAGTGGGTGCTCGGGTTTGGCAGGCACCAGCAAATGAGTGACCACTACCTCCCCACTGTCCTCCCACCCTCAGGTGGAGGTGAGGACTATCGTCTGAGTTGAAGGAAACCACAGGTCTCCTCAGCCCACCCCCACTGTTCAGAGGAGCTGCTGAGGCTCAAGATGAGGTGGGCGGGGCTTCAAAAAGGGTGATTTTGCTCTGTCTTAGGTGGCACAGGAGGGGCGTGCCACAGATGTTTGTTGAGTGAATGAATGATTGAACACATGAACGAATGGCCAAGCCAGTGAGAGGTACCTCTCCCCAGGCACCTTCAGGTCCCTCCAGGGACAGAAATCTCAGCTACTTCCTCACTGGCCTTGAGGCAACGGGACTTACTAGCACTCCTAGGACCTTTTCATTTTACAAGCAGAGCCTCCATTGGCAAGAGGGAACAGGACTGTGGAGGCCAATGGAGAAGTTGCTAGAAAGTCTGGCTTGTGGGGAGGGGGTCGGGGGGAGCCTTCTTGTTGTTTCCAGCCAGTTCTGCCACTCCAGTCTGTCCTAACTCACAGTGTGGCTTGGGTCAAGCTCCTGAACCCTGCGGCCGAGGTTTCTCCAAGGGTAAGGCAGGAGGCCCTGGTGGGAGGCTCAGGGAAAGACAGCAGGAGGGTTGGGTTTGGGGCACCAGCTGTGGGGAAAGGGCACTGCCAGTCCCCGCACCTGCCCCCACCCAAACTGAGGCCTATCAGCCTCCTCTGCTGCCCCAGACCCCCAGCTCCCTGGCTGCGCTGGAGAGGGAAGGGCCCATCCTGAGCCCCAAGACAGGGTCCTCGCTGGCAGCAGGCGCCGCTCCCCAGCCTCGCAGAAGACAGATCGCTCCCTTAATCACTCTGGAAAAGAACCCCAAGCCGATATAATATTATAATTAATTAATTCACTAAAAAGGTATTAAATTTCTCTCCCCCCTGTGGATATTATCTGAATTCATTGACCTTTAGAAAAATCACCCTCTAATTGTAACCAGGTCCAAAAGCATTTGCAGCCCGTCCCTTTTACATTAATAATATCTTCCCGGACTTGGCTCTGGCTGCTTAAATATTGTATAAATTCCACTGCCCCCTCAGAAAAGAGAGAGCAAAGGAAAAAAATGAGTCTGGAGGAGCCTGAGAGGAGGATGGAGGCTGGACCCTAAGAGGTGGGGGTCCCAGGGGTGGGGAACATGAGGTGAATTGAAGAGGCTCTTTCTAGCTGCTCCAGGCGGCTTGGAGGGGCAGCGAGCAAAAATTGGGGGGAGCAAGGATTGGGAGCAAGAGTGTTAAATTTGGGGTTCATTTTTGGAGGTTGTTGGGGGGTGGGGGGAGAGGATTCATAGTATGTAGGAGATTCTCATCCAAGTCAATGGCTCCAAACAGTGAAGGAAGAACCTGTGATTTAAAGGAACCGTGGGCGCTGGAAACTTGTGGCATTCCAAGGACATTGTTCTGAGGCTCCGCATCTCTCCCCTCAGGCTTCACTGCAGTTCCGGCTTCCCAGACGGCCCTGGCCTGCACTGGGGGACAGGCCTTGGAGGAGGTGTGGCTGGACGTCCCGGGCAGCTGAGGAGGCAGGTACTAAGGAACAGGGAGCCGATGCCACCCACGGCCTGGCCTCAGCAAGGCCCACCGTCCACTCCTGCCCTTCTGAAGACACTCCTTTTTCACTCTTGTGTTCATTCTCAAGGCCTTGGGGGCTTCCTCGGTGAAATGGGGCGTTGGACTGGTCCATCTCTGCTTTCACACTGACCACTCACCCACTTGGCCTTTTAAAAAACCATTTCCCTCTCATGGACCTAAAGTCTGGAAAGGTGTTTTCTACCAAAAAAAGAGCATGGATGAAGAATGCATTCCCTTCTCATTTACCAGTCAGGAAGCTGTTGGCCTGATCCTTTCCAGCTACAAGATAAGCAAGGTCCATGCAGACCAGTCTCAGACACACGAATGCCTTCCTGGCGGCTTGTTGAAATGCTGGAAGTGGCACCTCTGCCTGCCCTCACCAGGCCGGCCAGACTGCAGGTCCCGGACAGACAGCTTTGAACACACAATTAAGCTGAGACTCCCTCCTCGACCCACACCCTTACCCTCAAACCCGGTTGACAACTGCCAGGTCCTGAGCCTTTGGCGCCCTCTTGTGGGAAAAACTCCCCTCACACCCCCAGTCCTGTTCATTGGGCCACCAGACCCTGCTTCCCAAGGAACCCAGGGGCAGAAAGCCAGCAGGCAGGTGGATGGTGCTGATGGTCTTGAAGGGCTGCATAAGGAAGCCAATGGGAAACTTCTCGCTCCACTGACTGAATCCTCAAGGTAAAGAAGAACATATGGGGTTGGGGAGTTCTCAATTGCCAGAAGGATTAGTCTTCAGAGTTCCCAGACCCCTGCCCCCCCCAGTGCCTGCACAGCCCACACCTGGACCCGACAGGCATCTCCCAGCCGCATTCCAGGGCTTGTCCTCAGGAGGGAGTGACAGGTGTCCCAGGGACAGGGGCAGGGCCCTGGCGGTGAGGTGGGGTCTAACACTGGAAGGAGGTGCCAGCACCCAGGCTGGCTCAAACACCACAAGGTCATTTTCTGCTCCATCTGACCTTGAGGTTAATCCCACAGCCTCTGCCAGCCAAGTGCCATCAGCGCCCACGTGCCCAGCCCCCTTTTCCTCCTCTCCCCTCACACATTAATTGCTCCAAAGCTGATTTGATCTCCTGTTCTGCACAGAGGAAATTGCCCTCTTAACCATTTTCATCCTGGGATTTTCTTTCTTAAAATTAGGTCCCGTCAGCCTCTCAGGGCCCCATGAGGGGGGATCCATTTTGATCTGTGCCTGGAGAGACAGGGAGGTGGGGGGAGAAGGAGGCAAATCCCTAAAAGACCCTCTCCTCCCTCCCCACCAGACACCTGGGGCTCAAGAGGCTGCTGCTCCACCCCTTGCTGCCCCAAGCCCATCCCCCCATCATGGGTGAGGTCATACCTTCCCAGGATCTTGGAGCGGACACCCTCAGGAACTGTGAGGTGGGGGAACTGAAACCTCATTATCTGGCCAGAGCAGGGAGTAAAAGCCAAGTCCTTGGCTCCACCCAGTGTCCTGTGTGCCTGCCTCCTTCTAAGCTGGTTCATGTGGGTCCTTGCTCCCCAAACTCATAGGACACAGCCCCTCATTACTAGGGAGCCTGTCGTCCTAGAGACACTAAGTCAGAGAGCAGGGGGGCTGGCCTTGCCTGCTTCTCAAGCCAGGTCTGAGCCCACTTAGGGAGGGGGAGCAATCTGGAGAGGTCACCACTAGAGATGGGGGTGGGGCACAGGAGAAAAATGCCCCCCACCCCAGCCAGGGGTAGCCTAGGTCAAGGGTGTTCAAAATCAGCAGCTAAGAACAGTAGACTTGGTTTATGAGCAACCCACTCGGGCTCAGCCGACTCTGAGGGTGAGACTAGTGTAGCTGCAGCGTCACCTTGTGGCTGCAAAGGATAACGTCCCCATCAGCACCAAGCCCGCTGAGTAAAGCTTAACGAATCACCAGCTTTCCCTGGGGCAGTTCTGGGGACTTGGGAGGAACCGGTGCCGGCCGTGTTCCTCCTCTCCGTATCCGACTACGTTCACCCGCACTGGAGGCATTCGAAGTCTGCATCCATCCCGAAAGGAGCCCACTGGATTGAATCAGCCCCAGACCCACTCCAAAGAGACAGGACAAGTGGGTACAAAGCACAGTGTTTACTAAAGGCACAAAGTGGGGAGCCTGAAGGGGTGCTGCTCTCTCAGCAGTGCCCCCACACTAACCTGAACCCAGAGCCCCCTCTGCCGGCCACCCCCGCCCTCACACCACCTGGTGGAGAGCTGTTAGCACCAAAGGGGGGTGGGGGTGCCCCACCTGTGTGAGGGGGTTGACCAGGTTGGAGGACGGGCTTGTCACCATCTGACTCCCAGAAAAATCAGTCATGGGCACCCCCTGGATCAGTCACTGCTTCAGAGAAGGACCTTCCTGAACCCCCTGCTCCAATGGGCCCTCCCTCATTGGTGGGAGTGGGAGTGGGGAGGTTAGGCTCGGAAGACAGGACCCTCCCAGGACCTCTTCTTATCCCCAGCACACCCTGTGGAGCCAGGATGAGGACTTATTCCCGCTCGGCCCCATCAAGAGGGCTGCCCCTGGAGAGTACTGAGCCAGGTGGGGGGCTTCTGACCCCTCAGGCTGCCAAGCGGGCAGGCACTAAGTCCAAACAAGGGGCCGACAGGGAGTGAGGCAGGGCAGGTGGCTACTTCACACACAAGTGCAGCCTGAAGCGGGGGAGGAGGGTGGCCCTGGCCCTCCCTGCCCCCAGGCCTGCCCCTGTCCCCCAGCACAGGGGCAGCCAGGGTCACAGCACGTCGCCTTCCTCCATGCTGAAGCTGCTCCTGCGGCTGCTGGCCTTGGAAGCCTCAGGGGACATGGTGGAGAAGAGGGGGTCGGAGGCCAGCGGCAGCAGTGAGTTGTCCAGGAGCATGAGGTCCAGGTCCTTCTTGGACAGGTTGGGGAACAGGGAGCTGTGCTCTGGCCCCAGAGGTTCAGGGTAGCCTGGGGGCCCTTCATCGCCCCCGCCCCCAAAGCTCAGGCTGTGGCTTAAGTCCAGTTGGTGGAATGGGGATGGTGGCTGGGGTGGCTGGGCTGGCGGGGGCAGTGGGGCCTGGGGGGGCAGAGTCTGCAGTGACTCGGGGTCAGGGACCTCGGCCCCCAACAGCAGGGCCTCCCCGGGGCCCTCCTCGCTAGGCAGCTCCTGCTTCACCACCTGCTGGGCCAGCTCAGCCATGTTCATGCCAGATGGGGAGGTGGTGGGGAGGCCGTGCACTCGGGCCTGCATCTCCAGCTCCTGTGGGTGGGGCAGACAGAGGGCTAAGGGCACATGTGCATGGGTACCGGCTGACACCTGCCGAAGACCTCGCTCCTCCCCCTGCAGCACCAAGGCAACAGAATGTCTCAGCCGAGGTAGCTCTGGAGTCTAGACCAGTGTTTTATCCAACTATAAGTCGCAACTCATTAGTGGGTTGTGAAACCACTTAGTGAGTCTTGACCAGCTCTCTATTTTCCTTAATTGAAATAGGCTTGCCTAGACTAGACTAGACTGGAAATTACCAGAATGCATTGCATCTATTAAGGATGAGAGTTCTTTGATGAAACTTTGATCTTTCACTTTTAGTGTGGCTATGTGTGCTGGATTGTAATGTAAATTATAGCATCTACTATGAGAAACAGAAAATGGAGAAATAGAAATAGAAAAGCTTAAAAGCTCGAGTCCCACCACCCATAGAGGACCAGCCTCAAGCCCGAAGAAGACAGAGACCCCCAACACAGAGCCAGGGCAGGACTAGAACCTGCGGCTCCAGGGGACTCGCCCAAGTCTGTCTTTCAGTTTGCCTCCTCAGCACTGCCCACCCAATGTTTCCAGCTCTCTGCCTCTCCCACACGGTAGGTTTGCACCTTCCTGTCCCCCTCAGGTTAGAGGGAGATCTGTACTTGCATTGATCAAGAAAATACATGCAGAAGGGACAAGTGTCACCTTAAGAGTAACACACGGCTTTAGGAGCCAGCTCCAGATGTGCCTGTCTGTGGTGCTGGGTCCCTGAATGAAGGTCTCGCAGAACTGAACCTCCAGCTGATATTTGCTGCTTAAAGTTGCTGGAAATGTTGGTTACCAAACCATAACATCCTGGCTGATATATTTTCCCTTCTCATGGCATTATTCCCACGACTTCGGTGTAGACACTACTCCTGAGATCAAGAGCCAGGCCAGGGTCAGGAGTCAGAGCCACCCAAGTCCAAGTGCAGGGGCCAGACCTGGATGCGGAGCCAGAGCTGCTTATTGGTCATCTCCAGGCGCCGAGAGTGGTTCTCAAGCTCCCGGGACTTCTGCAGGTCCTTCTGCATCCTCCGAATGTAGTCAACAGAGGCCTTGAGGATGGTGCCCTTGTTCCAGCGCACGTCCCTGCAGGCCGGCAGAGTCAGAGGTGCGTGCTCAGAGTGGCCAAGGATTTGAGTGCGCTCAGTAAGTAGAAATAAAACCCTGCTTCGTTTTCAGAAGCTGATGTTGCCTGTCCCAACTTTGTTCACACACCCAGACCCAGCCGACTCCTATCTGTGGATGAGGGTGATCTCCTTACACACAGAACAGACCCTCCCAGGTGACTCTTGCCGTACCACTCACCTCACTACTACTGTGGACTGAGCAATTAAGAACAGCCTCCTTCCCCAGGCCTTCCACTGCTGCCACCAAAAACCTATACCTGTCCTTGACCCTCACTGCTCCTAACCCTGGATCACCTCTGCACCAGTCCAATGTCCTTGCCAAACTTCCCCAGCATGGCTCCTCCTCCAGGAAGCCTCCCAGGCCCCAGCCTCACGTTCAGGTTATCTGCTCATCTGTTTTGAGTTTCCTGATTTGGGTGAGGGCGAGATCTTCTTTTCTCAAACAGCTGATAAGCTCTTAGAAGACAGCAATCAAGGGATTCCCTTCCCTCCCTTCCCCCCGGCAACCAGCACGGGGCCAGTTGTTCCAGCTCCTACTCAGCCCCTACCCGTCCCACAGAGACCCCCACTCAGCTCACAGGTCGTTGGCCTTGGGGATCAGCATTCCCAGCTCCTTGATGCGGTCGTTGATGTTGAACCTCCGTCTCCTTTCAACTAGAGGTAACAGATTCCGGAGGGGCAGTTAGAGGCATGAGCACCCCGCCTGGGGAGAGGGGCCCAGCCCTTCTGGGAGGTAAAGCCTCCCCACAGGGTGATGTGGGAGGAGGGGTCGGGCGCAGCCCAGGTGCCCTCTTGGGGCTGTTTGTGGGAGGCAGGATCAGCCCTGGTCAGGCTGCCAGCAGGCCGGGCAGCCTGGGTTAGGACGCTCCCCTACTGCTCCGATCTCCTTTCCAGAGGTTCCCCAGTTCCACACCCGAAAGAAAACAATCTGATAAACTCATTTCACTCTGAAGTGCTGGGAATTTCATGAATGCCTCTTCCCTGGAGCCCACTCCCACCCCTTGCAGACGGCAGGCTGTATCAGCTCAGTCCCGCCGGAGGCCTTGGGTGGGGAAGGGTTCCCAGAACCTCGGCTAACAGGGAGGCAGGGAGCAAGAGCAGGGCGAGGAGGACTCACTTAGGTTGTGATTGTCCTTCTTCTGCCGCTCCTTGGCCAGGGCCCGGCTCTCAGCGTCTGGAGGCCAAGAGAGAAGCAGAGGGGAGCTGAGAGGGAGGGAGGGGGCAGGCAGAGGGGCCGGGACACAGAGAGGCATAGGTACCTGTAAGCTCACGTTTCTGGGTCAGGTCCGCTGGGCAGGAGCTGCTGGTGACACCCACCAGTGAGGCTGTGACCTGGGGGTCACCACTGTACACGTTCAGGTGGCTGCTGGACAGCGGTAGCTGTGGGGACAGGTGGGGAGAGGGACCCAGTGAGCAACCCCTACTCCGTGGACCGTCTTCCCCAGGGCCCATCGTTGCTGGAAGAGCCATTCCTGGGGACACCAGAGGGAAGCTGTGCTTGAGTCTCCCGGGCCAGAGTTTCAGCTTCAAGGGGCCTGCTGCCAGCACCAGGGAGGTCAGAATTCACCCTGAGCCTCTCCAGCCAGCAATTCCACGTGAGAGTCAACAGTCTAGAGCTGAATTAAGATGCAGTTCTTAAGAGTCCCGGGAACCTCTGAAGAGAGAGTGATCAGCCAGGTACCAGTGCAGGAGAGGACTTAAACCCTAGGCATTAGGAAGCCCAGGGGCAGAGCACCAAATCTGTTCCTGTTTCCGAAAGGTTTCTGAAGGTGTGGTGTGGAACTTGAGTCCTGGGCAGGACTGTGAGGATGATTACTACAGGCAAGTGGGGGCGGGGCTGAACACAGAGTGGGGGCTGGACAGAGTGTGGTGGTCACAGCAGCTGAAGCTGGGGGAGCACAGTGAGATGCAGGCTGGGCAGGAGGTGAGGCTGGGTCCTGGGGTGATGGGTTCAACTTGCAGACTCTGGGATTTTGTGATGAGGAACCAGTGGGGATTTAAGCAAAGGCCTGACCGGAACATATTTGAGCTCTGGAAAGATTTCCCCAGCTCCTGCCATAGAAACATACAGAGCAAATCACAGGCCCAGAACCCTTCAGGGTGCACAGAAACCACTAAAGGGTTGGGACATCTGTGCCCTCCCTCTCTCCTCTCCTAAACCTTGAGGCCCTTGCTGGCAGAAGGTGTTGGACCCAACTGGCCTGGCCAGCTCCTGCTGAGATACTGGATGTCACCAGGGCCCTGGAGATTAAGGACTAGCTCCTTGATTCCCCACTGCAAGGATTAGGGTTTTCCCCACTGAAACATGGGCTGGGGCCAGAATCAGGGTGACAGGCCCAGGCCCAACGGGCAGGAGTGAACAGCTGAGGTTCCAGACTTCCAAAAAAGGGTGGGGACACCTGCAATTCCATCTGCTTAGTGTAAATACCTGTTACCTTTGTGCACAGCTAGCCCCCAATCTCCTGCCTTATCTAATCTTCCCACAATCCCATGAGTAGAAGGTATCTTCACTGATTTGCAGCTGAGAACAAGGGCTCAGAAGAGTTAACAGACTTCCCAAGTCATAGCCAAAGCCAGAAGCCAGGTCTTACTCTTGATTCCAAGCCTGGCTCCTTCCCACCTGCCCCCTCCCCTCTGTCCAAGAGGTCCAGAGAGCATTCACACTGTCAGAAGGCTCCTGGAAGAAGGGGACAATGCCAGCTCCTGTCACTCGCCCCGAGGAGTGAGGGGCACAGGCCTATGCCCTCTGGGCCATAGGTTTGGTAGACAAGGGGTGCCCCACATCTCAAAGGAACTAACCAGCTCTGGGCCATCCTGCGGCCACACCGCTACCCTCCAGGATTGCTCCCCTACCTCTCCTTTGCTGAGGCCCCCAGCCAGTGCCACCTGCCCCCACCCACCTAGAAGGCCTTCCCCGACCGCCCAGGCACCTTTCCCTGCCAAAGCCCCATTGCCCATGCAGGCTGAGGCACGCCCATCCGCATTTACAATTCTCCTGGGCCCTGGGCCCTCATGACATGATTTGATAGAGGCCACTCTCATCTCTGCAGCTGAGGACCCTGTTTCTTGTTCTCTCCAGACTCAGACCCATGTAGGACCTCTGCCCCCTCCCTCTGACACGGACACCCCACCCTGGACAGCAGTACCGTATTGGGCATCTGAGATTCGGGGTTGATGAAGCCCAGGACATCATCCAGACACATAATGTTGTCAATGACATCAAACTGAAAGAAAGAAAAGTCCTCTTGGGAAGGGCCCACCAGGAGAGGAGCAGGGAAGGGACCCTGGGACAGCCACTGACCTGAGGGTCCCTTGGAACCCACCTTCCTCAATCTACTCATGTTGGGGAGAAGGAAACAGGCCCAGAGAGAGGATGAGCTGTTCAGCTCCCACAGGCCCCGAGGACCAGGCCAGGTCTCTTCCCAAGGAGCCAAGTTCCAGGGAAGATTGCTTTAAATACCTTCTGTCTGGACAGGGCTTTATCGGTGTGTCTGATGTTCCTGTATTAGTCTCCTAGCAGAGCTTTCAAAAATAGGGATGATGTTTCCCCTGTGAGACTGGGGCCCCCTGAGGGCAGGGCTGGGTCTCCCCTCAGACTGGGGCTCCCTGAGGGCAGCTCGTTTCCTCCACAATTGCACCAGTTGTCCCAGGAGCATAGCATCTGGCACCAGCTCTGTCAGTGGCCGCCCCTCCCCAGTTCCTCACTCACCTCCCTCTCAGGATTGGAGCCAATGTGCAGCATGGCCATGGGGCTGTTGGGTGCACTGTTGCCGGCTGAGGAGGACACCACATGTCCAGCCCGCACCCCAGGGGAGGCGGCTGGCAGGGGCTTCGGGGAGCCCTGGGCAGGGCTGATGTGGGCAGCAAACTTATTCCCGTAGGTCTCAGACAGGTACTCCCGCACCTTCTGGTCCCGGGACTGCTGCAGGTGGTAGGAGGTGGGGTTCTCCAGGTAGGACTGCACCTGGGAGGGGAGAAGGCAAGGGCTCTAGTGTGTCCTAGGACCAGGGCGGGAGGCGACAGGCCAAGCAGACCCTACCTTCAGCACCTCCCCGGGCACAGGGGGTGGAGACTGGAAATGGACAGGGGTGCTGATGGCCGGGGTGGGTGGCCCCGCCAGCTGCTGCTGCTGCTGCTGCTGCATGTAGTGCATGACAGCCTGCTGCTGCATGCGCTCCCGCTGCTCCTCCTGCTGCGCCTGCTCCCGCATGAGCTGCATGCGCAGCCCGATGCGTGACGCCATGGCGGCTGCTGGCGCTGGCTTCCTGCGGACAGAGGAACGGCTCTGTGAGGTACATGTCCCCTTCAAGGCACTGGGGTTTGGGGAAGGGACCGGGAAAAGAGAGATCGCACCCACCGTACAGGAGCAGACACTGAGACCCGGGGAAGGGAAGGGGTCTGCCCAAGGCCGCTGAGTGAGTGAGCCACTACGTTGAGACTTGAATGCAAGTTTCCTGGTTCCTAAAGCAAAGTATGGATTCCTTCTGCTCCACTGAAGCTCAGCCCCTAAAGCCTGGTGACAAGCTCACTCCTCTCTTTCTGTCACACCACATGGCGATCCTGTCAGATTTGACCTCAGATACATCCTTGTTTGCCACCACCAGTGCGGGCTTCCCGAAGGAGCCTCCTTCCCCTTTTCTTGTCTCACGATATTCCACTGGCAACTCAGTAATTACAGGGACCCTGTTAAAACTAAAATCAGATCCTGTCCCTCTCCCTACTCAGAATCTACCATGGCTCCCGCTTCACTCAGGGGAAAAGCCAAAGTCCTTATCAGAAGAAGGCCTCTTCCCGTCCACCTGCTCGGGCCACCCCAGGCCCTCAAAGACACCAGGTGCACTCCCACCTCTGCCTCTGCCCAGGGTCTTCCCTCTGCCTGGGAGAGGTCATTCCCTCATCTTCTCCAAGGCTCATAAATGTTGCCTTATGGAGACTTCCCGTAGCCGTCCTATTTAAAACTACAAAATCCCTACCTGCCCCCACCAGGCCCCTTGCCCTTTATGTTCCTTGGTGTAATCTATCACCGTCTTACGTGTTATACATTTTTGCTTAGTTCCTTCATTCACTGTTGATCTCTGTCTTTAAAGATTTTTTAAATTTATTTTAGAGAGGGGAAGGGAGGGTGAAAGAGAGAGAGAGAAACATCAATGTGTGGTTGCCTCTCACATGCCCCCTACTGGGGACTTGGCCCGCAACCCAGGCATGTGCCCCGACTGGGAATTGAAATGGCTGCCCTTCGGTTTGCAGGCCGGTGCTCAGTCCACTGAGCCGCACCAGCCAGGGCTGTCTATCTCTTTCTTACCAGGAAAGCAAACTCCCCTGAGGGCAGGCATTTGTTTGTCTTGTTCCCTGCTGTCCCTCTGGCTGCCGGCCCAGGGCCTGTGCCAGTAGATGCCCTGCCAGCGCATGTAGGGGCCGGTTACTATTTCTGAACCAGGCACTGGCCGCACAGCGGCAAGCCAACTGCAGTCTCTGAGCTTGCGGAATCCACAGACCTTTACGGCCCTGTGCAGTGAGGGTCACTTCAGGGCACCCGGTCCTGCCAGGGCTCAGAGTGGGCTTCTCACTGCCTAGCATGTCAGCCAGATCTTCAGTGGGTCTCAGTGGGACAGAAGGACTAAGGCCTCCAGGTCTAGTCTGGAAGGAAGGAGGACAGGACAGAATGAGTCCTGCAGCTGGTCCACTCTGTCCCAGCTCACTAAATGGCCCTGGTCACATCCCTCATCTCTGACCCTCCATCTCCCCATGCACAATATGATAGGGTTGAAGCAGGCGGTTTCTAAGGTTCCTCCCAGCTGGGATGGACTGAGACTCTCTAAAAGAGGCAGGGCCCCTGTGGATGCCCAGACTCCACACAGGTGCAGGCAGGGGCTGGAGGGTCCCATCTCAGGGATATTGCAAGAGGCAGCATGACTTTGTGATTGAGCAACTGCTGTCCAACAGGGCAGGTATGAGCCTGAATCCTAGCTCTTTGCTGTGTGACCTTGGGCAAGTCACTTAACCTCTCTAAGTCTCAGCTGCCTTATCTGCAAGCAGTTTCTACCTTAGAAGATTGGTGAGAATGTTAAATAAAATGTGTCTTGAGCAGCGCACAGCACTTAGGAAGCTCAGTGAGTGAGTAACAGATAGACACAGACTGGCAGGGTCTGAGGGGCAGACCAGAGGCCAGAGCTGCACCATGGGGTCTAAAAATGAACCTCAGGTCTCTGCAGGTGGCAAAGGAAGGCAGCACAGGCTGACATGTTCTGTCCAATGTCGGACACCAGACACACACATAAAGGGGAGGAGCGGGCAAAGATTCGGTGAAAATCACCGATTATGGAAGTAAAAATAATCTGTATCTACTTGAACATTTACTGTGTTCTGGGCACTGTTCTGGCACTTTAACCTCAAACAGCCTTATGAAGTAGTTTTGGTTATTATTCTCCTTTTACAGATAAGGAGAAACAGAGGCACAGGGAAGTTAAGGATCTTGCGGTAAGGACAGAGGCTGGGACCAATGCCAGGGCATCTGGCTTCCTGGCCCGGGGTAGGGGCAGGGAGTGTCTGGAGACCCCCATGCTGAGCTGGGAAGGGGCTTGTCCCAGGCTGCACATCTAGATGGTCCAAGGCTGGGAAGGGAGCTGAAGACAGCGGACCCCCAAACCAGGGCTCTGCCTACCACCATGGATGCTTCCCTACAAAGTGGGGACAGCACCGCCCACCTCCAGGTCTGAGCACTCAGAGAGCCTCCCTCACCACTGGCCTCCCTTCTCTGCCATCCTAGGCCAGGAATTAGTAAAGGGGCTGCCTCAGCCTCAGGGGTCTCTGCCCAGTTCCCAAAAGTATAGTCCCCAAGGAGAAAGGGGCAGACACTCCCCTTCTGGCCCTTCTCTGTCCTGTAGCAGGGACACAGATGCAGCCTTCACCCTTTTCCTGTGGCCTTTACGGAGGGGCAGCTGCCTTTCACCCCACTGCCCACCTCACACACAAGCCCCAGGGGCTCTGACTCCAGCCCAGCCCACCCCCACCCCCGGGCAGCTATACCCACACACTCACACAGCAGTGCTGGGGCGCCCCTCCACCTCAGGAACAATTTCACCTCAGTTAGCCTCTGGAGCGGGGAGGGGCTGGGCCTGGCAGTGCCAGCCGGCACGGGAGACTGGGGGAGAAGGAGCCCCTTGTTTGTCTGACAAAGTGCTGGGCTGGAGCTGGTTCTGCCCAAGGAGGACCAGGGCCGGGCCCTGCTCAGCCCGCATGGCCGCCGCAGCCCCAGGTCACTCACATGTCAGATGGACCAGGACTCCCTGCCCCAGCGCCCTTGGGGCCTGCGGGAGCCTCCCTGGGACGAGGTGTCAGAGACCATGGGCCAGGCAGGGTCTGTGCGTCCAAGGCTGTGGGCAGTCTTAGCCTGTCCCCGTCCTCTGACGGGGGCTTGGTGGCAGCAGACGGAGGCTTTCCCACCCTTACCCCCGCTGTCAAAGCCATCACCCCTCAGCGTGCTGCTCTTTTCACAGGGTCCCAGGCCCCTCCCCTGGGTGGGATGGGTGTGGGGTCGAGGGGGGCACTTGAGGGGATCTGGGGGCGGTGGGGTGGTCCAAAAGAGACCCTGGGCATGCTAACCTCTCCTTAGGCCCCTAGCATGCTTGCTTGCTCTCGAAGCCCGAGGGGCCACGTGCAGCCTCCCCAGTGCCTGGTCTGGGCAAGAACGGCTGAGAAGAGGGACACAGAGGAGCCAAAATGCCCGCATGCACGGTGAACGCACAATACAGCGTACAGATGATGTATTAGAGAATTGTACATCTGAACATGGTGACGTTTATTAACCAGCGTCACCTCAACAAATGCAATAAAAAAGTGCCCCCAGACCCTTCCCCTCCATCTCACCCTCCAGACCCTCCAGGTCTGGAAAGGCCCACCCTGCATGTCCTCAGTAAGCCCAGGAGTCTTGAATGCCCACCCTGTGCACACACCGGGGCCGGGCGTCTCCCTGAAGAGCCCTCTCCCCTGCGTCCACCCCCAGTGAACACCCCCCCTCGTGAGGGGACCAGGGGCCTGATACCCCAGAAAATCCCTGCTCCTGCCCGGATGCATGGAAAATGCAGTGGGGGCTGCAGTTTCAGCTGAGAGGACGAGAGCCCCCCATCTGTGCCCTCAGGAGCCACAGGCCACCTCCTTACACTGTTTACCCAGAAACTCCCACCTGACTCCACCTCCGCCCCAAGCTGACTCTGGGCTCTAGTTTAGTTGTGACCAGAAGGAGCTTCACAGCCCAACAGAATCGGCTGAAGCCCCTGCTTCGCCCAGACCGGATGGGCGACTTTGGGAAAGCCACTTAACCTCTCTGTGCCTTGGTTTCCTCCTTGGTAAAACGGAGCCAGTCCCATCACCTCCTCATGGGGTGTTGTGAGGAGTCAGGAGATGGAGTGTGCGGACTTGTCCTCAGCTGAGACTCCAGCCCCTGCCCCATTTTCCGCGGACCATGGAGGGGCAGGAGTGCTCCGGGACAGGCCCTTGGGTGCTCAGTAACAGGTGGACTCTGGGCTCCCTGCCGAAACTGCCTCCTGAGCTCAGGGCCAGAGCAGGTTCAGGCCAGCACGTGCGTGGGCCTCTCACCAGTGCTGCACACCTCAGTACGAACGGGCTGAGCAGAGCCCTTCCAGAAGGAAGAGGTGGACAGAGGAAGAGGAAAGATAGGGAGAAATCCCTGGATTCCCTGAGGGGCAGACAAGGGAGAAAGAGGGCCCCAGAACAGGAAGGTCTACCAGAGGAGAAGAGGATCTCAAAGACACGGCATGGAGTGGAGAAAGCAAACTGCAGAGTAAAACGTGCATTGCAGCCTCGGGCCACTTCGGCAGGAAACGGGTGAATGTGTAGAGCAGATCAGAAGGACTGGGATGCTTCTTGGACGCTTGCCACGGACCTGGGACGGCCTATGTGCTTCTCAAGTGTTAAGTCGCCTGTTCTTCACAACCCCATGAGGTGGCTACTAGCATTTCCCCCAGTGTTCAGGGAGAAACTGAGGCACAGAGAGAGGTGAAGTAACTTGCCCGAGGTTTCACAGCTGATAAGCAGCAAAATAGAGACTTGATCCAGGCAGCCCGGTTCGCAGCCCCCACTCTTGACCCACTACTCTGGGCTCCCCCAACACCCCAAACTGCTCAGAGTGGTTCCCTCTTGGAAGGGGAGTGGTGAAGAGGTGCTTTTATAGTTTGTCATTCCACCTTCAAATCCCTTGCCTCTTAGGATGTATATATGTGCTAATTGCGTGATTCTTTGAAAACAAGGGAAAAAGAAGTTTGTGAGGGGTGCAACCTGCTTCAAATCATGTCCAAAGTTGGGGTCCCTCCATGTCTACCTGGAGTCTGGCCCAAGCCCCACCCTGCTCAGTGCAATGGTCACTAGGCCAGCCTAGGGCCCTGGGTGAGGGCACTGACTGGCCGCCAGAGGCACAGGGCCAAGCAAGGTCAGCTGGAGTTCTAGGGCAGGGCCCTGGGGGGTTTCTGCCTCCCAGGTGATCCTTTAAAAATTGGAGGAGCAAGCAGAAAACACACATCTGCCACAAGCCAGCAACTCCAGTCCTCACCGTATGCCCAGCAGAAAAGCACCCACGCGCCCCGCAGAGGACACGCGCCAGGTCACCGCAGCACTGCGGACGGCAGTCCCCCCTGGAGGACGCCCACCCACCCACCCTCGGGAAAGCGGGACGGGGGAGTGTGAGCGCCAAACACTGGAATGCTGGGCACTAGGAACGCCAGCTCACTGCTGCCCACAGCGGCCTGGGGACTCCTGCCCACACGATGTCAATCAAAAGAAGCGAGACACACAAACGAACATGGCATGGTCGAGGTTTACAGAGTTCACAGAACAGTGAAACAAGCCTCTGTGTTAGGAGTCCGGGTCCTGGTTACCCCTGGGAGGGGGCTAGGATGCTCTGTAACTGGGTGTGGGTGTTGGGGACACGGGAGCGTCATGTTTATGAGAATGCACCATGGTACTCACTCACAATTTCTTTATTTTCTCTGTGTTATGCTCACATTTGTAAAATTCCATAAGAATCCAGACAAATAATTTAAAAGAAGAGCTGAATGATAACCCTCCCACCCAAGTGTGGCTACAACTTTAAAACCCCTTTGGCTTCAGCGGCTTCAACACAGCTCACCGCCCAGGTACAGCTGGGTGCATCCTCTTTGGAAACGCAGTTTGGCAACATGTATAGAAGCCTTAAAAAACAGCCCAAGGAAGTAATCCCAAATGCAGAGAAAGCTTTTCTGCAGAAAGATGCCCATCACATTAGACAGAGGAAATTCAAAGATAATCTCAATGTGCGGCGATAGGGTGCTCGGACGGACCGGGTGTGTCCCTCCCGACGGATCGCTATGTTTGCAGTAACAGTGTGGGGGTGTGAGTAACAGTGTGGGGGTGCGTCAGGTGACAAGACGTAGAGGTTTTCTTGAGAGGTTTTTCTGCACATACCTGTGCATGGCGCGTGCAGGAAAACCTCTCAAGAAGAAATATATAAAAACACTACATGCCCTGGCTAGTGTAGCTCAGTGGACTGAGCGCGGGCTGCGAACCAGGCATCGCAGGTTTGATTTCCAGTCAGGGCACATGCCTAGGTTGCAGGCCGTGGCCCCCAGCAACCGCACATTGATATTTCTCTCTCTCCATCCTTCCCTCTCTAAAAATAAATAAAGTCTTAAAAAAAAAACGCTACAGACTTCTTTGGATGACACAATCATTTTTCTTTTTACCTTTTGGAATTTTTCTATAGTGAACATGTGTCTCTAATTGGGAAAAATGTTTTATACGAATAGCTAAGCTTCTGGAGTACTTACTATGCACCAGGTATCGTTCAAAGCGCCTTATTTAATTAGCACAATTATTTCATGACATGAGCGCCAGCACTGCCCCCACCTTACAGATGAGGAAACGGGCACAGACAGGTCGTCACCTGCCAAAGGTCACAGCGCTGCCGAGTAGCAGGGCTGGACCCTGGCAGTCTGGCTCCACCCCTGAAGCCCTCAGGCTTAGCGTTTGGCTTTGGTCCTGCACCCGGGGGTGGGGGTGCCACGTTTTACGTTAGGGGTTCCCACTGAAGAAGCCCACCTATGACCAGAGGTTCAGCCGGCCTCTGATCTCCTTCATCCAGCCCCAGGTCCGGGGATACCTGGAATGATGAAATTGTCTGGAATTCCCAAACACAAGCAGAAAAGTCTCTCCCCTTCCTCAAAGGGCAGAGATAATTTCCTGTATTCCCAGAAAAACACATGTCTGGCGGCTGAAACAACAAAGTGTGCGAGCCCAGAGGCCAGGACGCCTGGTGAAGCCATTGAGCGGGCTCTGAGCCTCCGCGGTGGGAAGACCTTGACTCCTCGCCCGGTCTGTGAGGGAGGGGCGGAACGGCACCATGCAGTGGAGGGGAACCAAGCTGGCCGCTGAAGGAGGGCCTCTGAACAGGTGCCCGGCTCCTGGAGGCATCGGAAAAGGCCCCGTGACCTCCTGGGGAACCTCTCAGCCTTGAGGAGGGAAGAGAGAGAGATTCCAGAACTGGGGTTTGTCCTGTTTTCTCCGAGCCCCCTGTGGCCGAGGCCACAAAGGAAGGCCTGGTGAACAAGGAAAAGGAACAAGAACGTCCACACAATCCCCACACCTTAAGACAAAGTCGTTTCAAACTACCAAGGCAGTCGCCGGTCCCTACAGGGCCTCGGGGGTATCAGTTGGGTCGGATCCAAAGAGAGCAAGGGGTGGGGAGGTGTCATAGGACCCCTGGCAGCCAGCAGTCCTGCCACTGTGGGAAGCTGCCGTCGGAGCCCCGGAGCCTGACTCAGAGTCTGGGCCTGGCTTCAGTCTTCCCGTCAGTCCGTCGGTGGGGCTTACCAGCTGGGGCCACCGCTCCGCAGAGTGGGTGTGACCCAAGTTGGGGTGTCTCCACACGGGCAGAGGGGAGACACCACCATCCTGTCACTGTTTACTGTTGCCTGGCCCGTGCCCACCTGGGGCATCCCTGACGGGTCTCCTCCTTCTGTGCTCTTGAATGTTTTGAGAAAAGGGTCCTACCCATTGTCTCCCTCTCTCTCTTTCTCTCTCTCTCTCACACACACACACGCACACGCACACGCACACACACTCCATCAAGGCCCAGGCTGCAGCAGGGCAGCTTCGTGGTAACGTCAGCTCCGTCTCTCCTTACAGGACAGGGCAGGATGGCCTTGACCAGCCTTTCCCATTACTGGGCACGCTCTTTGCTTCCTATGCAAAAGCCTTGCGTTTTAAAAGGGCTTCCCCCAACACCTGGAGATCACAGCATTTACTGCAGTGCTGTGGGAGCGCAGGTGGATGAGGAAGCGATCGTGAGCAGGCGGAGCACTCGCCGCAGTCCTGCACACTGGAGACGCTCACGGAGGCAGGTCATCGCGTGGCCCGGCCCCGCGGTTCCCTAGAGGTCACGAAAGCAACAGTGCAGCCCCTTCCTACGTTGCACGAGAGCGAACAGAAGCCGCACTTGCCCCTGGTAAGCGTTCATTGTTTGATTGGAAGGTATTTGGTACCAGGAACAGGAATGAAGTCAGTGGTGCATACATTTAGTATTTTCACCTTAACATTTTGACCTTTTTCCTTTTATTAAGGTATAATTTATTCCAGCAAAGTGCTTGGGTTTAAAGTACGCAGCTCGATGACCTTTTACAGGTGCGCACCCACATGTAGTCACCACCCACATCGAGATGCAGAATGCTTCCATTACCCTAGAAAATTCTGTCTCCAACTCTCCCTCAGAGGGACCCTCCAGTCTGGACTCCAC
Source organism: Tonatia bakeri (assembly GCA_004024845.1). Taxonomy (NCBI): domain Eukaryota; kingdom Metazoa; phylum Chordata; class Mammalia; order Chiroptera; family Phyllostomidae; genus Tonatia; species Tonatia bakeri. Next base: position 187,767 of record PVIA01001275.1, read on the forward strand.
CCCCAGGGCCGAGGGTCGCCTGGCCTTGGACAGACATAAAGGCTACCACGTAGAGTGCAACAACATCACTGCCAAGTGGGAACACTGTTGGCGCAGGCCGGTCAACCCCGGTTTGTGATGATGAAGACCGGGAACAAACAGTGAATCGCAGGAGGAAGCTAAGGCTCCATAAGCGGGGGCGCAGAGCAGGACCAGAACCCAGGATGCGCTCCACTCCACCACGCAGAGCACGGCGCCTGTCTCTCCAGGACCCAGTGCAGGACGCTGCAGTCAGCTGTGGCTCTGCGGGGAGGGGAGTGCATTCGGGGGCCTGATTTTGAATCTCTGTTGAACACAAGTAGGAGGTGAGGAAGAGGAAAAGGGAGGAGGGGGAAGGTAAAGGGGGGCCACAGGTCCCAGCCCTACCCCACAGGAAAGGGTAGGACTGGCAATTATGCAGCAAAGGGGGCCTCCACCCCTACTCCACCCCTCAGGCTTCCCAGAGTGAGACTCAGGGCCCTCAGAGGCCGCTTGTCCAATCACTTGACACCTGCTCAATCATCACCCACTCTCTCCCGCTGCAAACACTCACTGAGTCCCCACCACGGACCGGGCACTGCGGTTCGTTGGACCTCCTGCCAGATCACATCTGTCCTCCACAAACACCTCATGGGGCAAAGAGTACTTCCAGCAGATGAGAAAACCGAGACTCAACGTGACCTGTCCAAGGGCACGCTGCAAGAACTCAGTGAAGTGAGGATGCAAGCCAGGTCTCAGGTGTGTGCCCACCACTAGCTCCAGCACAGGCGAGGAAACCAGGGCCCACAGAGGGAGGACCCACAGAGACGCATTACTGTGGCAGCCTCAGGGGCCCAGCCCCTGCCTTTCCATCTGCCGGCTGCTCGGATGGGGAAGGCTGGCAGCTCCTGGTGTGAGAGGATGCAGGCACAGGGGCGTGGAGCAGCACACAGCCATCCATGGACTGGCTCCTGGCTCCCATCTGGGGGCTCGCTCCAAACCTAGCCCCAGCGCCAAAGCCACCACACCCACTCCCCCGCCCCTGCCCCGCTCTTTGGGGCCTCCTCTTCTCCGTCACCCACATCCCACCAGCCACAGCCTCTCCAGCCTCCCTGTGGCTTGGACGCTGCAGATGTTTCACTCCCTTTTGAAGAGTTTAATCTGCTTCTGAGTACTCTGAAAACAACTGCTTTATAACTGAAGAATCCAGGCTGTGCTACATAAAAGAAGACATTGGAAGAAAAGGGAAACACAGGGACACAGGAAAGAGCAGGGACAATTGCATCAAGTTCACAGAAGGCAGTCTATGAACTCTCATCTCTGGGTACAAACCAACAGGCTTTCATTATTGCCTCGCAGAGTGTTTACTACACACCAGGCAGAGGGAGTGGCTGAAGCACAGAGAGGCCGACAGCGTGCGCGGGAACACAGAGCTGGTAGGCGGTAGAACTGGGGTACCTGGTCAGGGGGTGTGAACACCCACCCTCCGCCTGCACAGGCTCAGGGGTGCACAGAGCACAGCAGTGTGCCGACACCCTAGTGCAGAGTCTGTCGGAAGGGGCCTGAGAAGGCAGGGAGGAGGTCGCAAAACCTTTAGTAGAAGGCCCTGGGCTAGGAGGGCGAGGCAGGTCTCTGACCCCCCTCAGGCCGACCTCCTCCGGCACTATTCTCCGTTCAGTCCCTCCTCCCCTCATGGCACCGCCCCACCCCACCCCCAGAGCCACCCAGAGCGGCAGGGCCCCCTGCCGTTCCTGACTGCTGGGACCCACCCCTCGTCCACCCCAGCCGCATCCGGCCCTTCAGAGTCTGCTCTCAGGCAGACAGCTGCGTTCAGTGGGAAGTGCTCTGGACTCCGACAGACCAGAGTTCGAGTCTGGCTTTGACGCTGACCAGCTGCGTGACTCAGGACAGGTCCTTAACCTCTCAGAGCCTCAGTTTCCCCATCTGTAAAATAGGATGGCTCCTCCCTCAGAGTAGGTGAGGGGACCCAGGGGGCTGAAGTGGGTGACATGCTGGGCACCTAGGAGGTGGTCCGAGAGTGAGTTAGTTCCCTGGCTGGGGAAGCAGCGTTGATCTGGACAGAGTTTAGATGGGAGAGGGCCTTTTAAGTCCTCGCCACTCACGGCACGATCCCCCATGTCACATCCCCTGGGAGCTGGTTAGAAATGCAGACTCTCAGGCCTCAGCTAGACCTACTGCAGCAGAACATGCACTTCACCGCCGCATCCTGGCAGACACGTGGGCCATTAAAGTCACCTCATTTGCAGCCTTCTGGAGGTTTGGTCACCTGGTTCCAAGCACGAACACTGGTGACAGGTGGAAGGAAACAGCAGGGAGGTACAGGCTCCTGGCAGAGTGACACACTCTAGGGTCAGGCAGGGCCCTTCTGAGCCCCACCGTGTGAACCTGATCAAGCAGCCCTGACTCTGGGGCCTGGGCGCCACAGTGGAGACGGGAACACAGGGCTCCAGGCCAGCTCCGCGATGGGTGCTCACTGGGTGCAGAGGAGGGATGGGCCGGGTCTGTGGGGAAACAGCCTGGAAGCTGAAGTGGCTACCAGAGGAAAGGCAACTGAGACAGGCCATGTGAGACACACCCACGCACACACCCGGCAGCCCCTACACACACCGTTGCACACACATGTACACTTACCATCCCATACCCACTGCCTGGGGACCTTCCTGCCCTAAGGGTAGCTCCAGCAGAAAGCAGGTGACCTTGGGAACAGAGTGTGCCCCTGCAGCTGGCCTGGGAGAACATTCTTTCCTCCACGCTGCTTCGCCCCTCCCTCTCACCTCCCTAAGCCCTGGATCCATCTGAGCAATGAGAAACCCAAGCCCTGCTCACTTGAGGTTGACGAGGACCCACATTTTATCTGGTCACCTGCAACGTGCCTACTGACTGACCCCCCCATGCGTGAAACCCACCACCCCAGGTTGCTGGGGGGTAAAAAGCAGGCGGAGCTCTGACCTCAGAGTCCCCGGTGGCAGTGGCCAATAGACGCTGCACCCATCTCCACCCCCCACCACACAGAACAAGAGCAAAGCCCATCGTCTCCCAACCCCAGAGCCGCAGGAGGGGCAGAGACCCCTGTCTACCCTACCTACAGCTAGGTGACAGATCTTCAGAAACACACACCCCACTGGCCTCTTTCGTCACCGCAGATTGGATTTCCAGGGGCCCCGAGGCTCACATGGGTTCCAAAGAAACCCTAAAGCTAAGCTAGAACCTCAAGCAGGCCTAGGATGTCCCAAAAAGAACCATGGACAAGGAGGGTCAGTTGGAGCTGCTGCAGGGTATGTGATGTCATGGGTCCTGGAAAGGCCCTTGGCCCCGAAATATCTCCCCCCCTGGGTCCGGAAATCCCTCCCAACCCTTTGAGAGTCACTGCCGGGAGAGGCTCCCACCTGAAGCTCTTGTCAGCTAACACCCCTGGGAGAGGCAGCTGACAGCTGGCCTGTGGGGGGTTGGGGGTGGCAGAAGGTGGGCAGGGGAGGGGTGAGCCCAGATGGGCAGCACTCAAAGCTGGTGACCACGGCCTGGCCTGTGCTGTGCTGCTCATGAGCTCCGAGCTCCCACCGGGAGGGGGCACTGCCCTCCCAACCTCCCGAAGGCTGCTTCCCCAGAAGCCAGTTCTCTTGGCCAGCGAGGGGAGACTCATGCAGGGAGGGGCCTTAAGCACCCCACCCCTCACATGTACATTCCAGGGGAAATCAAGTCTTGTCCTAACTGTCCCCTTGAGGAAGGCGAAGTGCTGGCTGCCAGGAGTGGATGGGAGCCCTGACAGAAGGGAGGTGGAGGGTGGGAGGGGAATTAACCAGGTTCCAAAATAGCACAGTCGGTTCTGCCTCGCTTCACCCTGCGCAGCGTCTGGCAGCTTCTGCTTTCGGTCTGACTCACGCCTGGTGGGGGCAGGACAGGGCAGCCACGGCAGGCAGAGGCCTCTGGATAATCACAGACTGCTTCCCTCACCACACACACCTATGGCCGGCCTCCTCCCAGGCCTGTCCACGAGCTGGGCTTCTGGGGATGGTCATTAGAGGCACAAAACCCCGGAGCTGCCCCCTGGGTTCCATCCGGCCCTCACCCACCCGGTGCTTCCCCAGCCATGGCAGGTGCCCCAGCCCCAGAACTTGGGTTTGCTCCTGCCCTGCCCAGGTACACTCCACTGGCCCCCCGCCCCCCATTTCCATGGGGAGTCAAAGGGGACCGGCTCTGAAGACCAACCACTCCCTCACCCCCAGGAGGAATGGCCCTCGACAGCTCCCGTCCCACCAGCCAAAGGAGTGAGGGAGCGGCCCCCAGGCGTGAGAGAAGCTGTCTCACTCTCGAAATGCATGCGGCAGCTCACGCACCTCTTTTCTCTGTCCCTGAACTACACAGGCAACACCGTGCCCTTGGCTGGACAGAGAGGAACCAAGTGCCCTGGGTTTCCTGTGTGTTGGGTGGAGAGAGGCATCACCACTTCGCTCTACCCTTTCACGGTCTCAAATCTCCTCTCCCCGGCTGCTCCCTTAGCAGGCGGTTGCCTTATACTCACTCTTCCCAGATCAGAGATGCTGACGCCCCAGCCCAGACTCTGACACAGAGCCTCATCGTCAACTCCACCCCCACCCCGACCCCCCCACCCCGTCCCTGGGCACATCTCCCCTGTCCTCCTCCCAGCCCTCACACCAACACTGCTGCCCCAGATAAGCACAGCCACCTTTCTATCCAAGTGGGGCAGGTACAGGGTAGCTGTGAGCTCTGCCAGCGCCGGCCCTGCCCACGGGCTGGGAAATAGGCGCCACTAATCAGTGGGGGGAGGATGTCAAGGGCAACGACGTCGGCCTGCACAGGCAGACACGCTCCTGCCCTCTGCCGCCCTGGCACGCGCATCCTGACCAGACCTGGTCTGAAAGTGAAAACATCAAGGGAAAAGCTGTGGGTGGTGGCTGGAGAGATGAGCAGAGGGGACCAGGAGGCCTGTCTGCCTGCGTAGCCCGATGAGTTTTCAGTGTGAACGCGCCAGCGGCACACAGGCCTGCCCCATCCTTGCTGTCCGCCCCTCCCCTCCCCCACGCCAGAAGCCATTACGTGCTCTCCACTTCCTGCTCTTAACTCTCCCCACGTCCTCCGCCCCAGAAGGCATGAGACTGGACAACATGAGTCTGGTGGGGGGTGGGGGGGAGCAGGTACCAGGCAGAGCCTTCACCAGGGACAAAGAAGTGTGCCCTTGAATAAAGTGACCCCCCCCTCGCTCGTGAATTGCATCCTGTTCCCCAGAGAGACACAGAAGGAGGGCACTAGAAGGCTCAGTTCTGACTCACTGAAAGGCAGCCACGGACCTAGTGGCCCCAGGAAGGGAAGAGGCAGAGGCAGTGAGGGAAAGAAAAAGGAAGTCAGAGAAACCGCGACAATCACAGTCTCCAGTCTCGGGATACTAGAGCTGGGAGGGGACGTGAGGGTGGCTCCAGCCTGTGTGCACAGCGCAGTCCACTGCATGGGACAGACCCGGAAAGGGCTGCCAGTGCCGGCACATGGCGAGGACACCCACGCTGGGACCCTTCCTCTCCTGTGAGTGCCTGGAGGGATCCTGACAGCTCCCCCTTTTCCTCTGCAGCACCTGGCACATAGTAGGTGCTCCTGCAAAATCTGTTGAGCACAATGAGTGTGGTGATGAGCCACAGTGGGGAGGGTCTGCCCAGGGACACTGAGGAGGCAGGTGGCAGCTTCACAGGCATGGAGAGAAGAGAGCTGTGGGAAGAGGGCTTGACAAGAGCCGCACCCCGAGGGACCAGCCAGACCACCAGGCCTGGGTTCAGTGAGCTCAGCAGACACACCCCCAGGGCACACCCAGGCAGCCGGCCCACCTGAGCCTTTCAGCTGCCAGCACAGGCATTTGTGCCAGAGCCAGCCGAGGTAGCACCTTGCCCACCCCCCGCACCCCTTAGCCAAACAATAAGGGGAGTGAGTGAATAAACAGCCCGCTCCCTCACCCCACCCCACTTTGGGTAACTCTAAAGCTCTGTCTACAGAGGTCCCCAAGGAGACTGGGCCTCAGGTACCCACAGCAGTCGCTGTTCCCTAACACATATTATATTGGCTTCCTTCCCTCCTGTCTCACTAGTCTACCCACTACTGGTGCTTCCCGGTCACCTACCAAGCAAACAACCTGTACTCACAGCCTTGTGTCTGCCAATCAGTGAGGCCCAAGGAGGCAGCTTCAACCTGAAATGAGGAGCTAACTCTAACACTTAGAAAGAAAGGCCAATAAAGGGCCAGAGTCAAACAGGGGCTGGCAGCCTGTGGAGAAGAGCCCAGTCCCCGGAGGAGACCGCTGAAGCTGGATGCGGCGGCAAGTGTGTGCCTAGAACCCCCCACCGGTGGGAGGTAAGACCTCCCTCAGCAGCAGAGTTGGTGAGACGGAGACGGAACAGGGACGTGCCAAGGCTACAAGTTACGCGATGAAGACGTCTCCGTTCCAGGGGTGGTGATGGCAGCATTGGGTTATAGGTGGCAAATGCCAGTGAGACTAGAAGCCCAGCATCGCCTCCTGCCCCCAGGCTGCAACCAGGACTACAGGGCACCAGCATTCCAGAGCCTCGGCGTGCCCCCTCGCTCAGCAGCACGGCTCCTACGCTCCATGCTCGGAACCGGGCCCTGGGGACACCAGGGAGGGCTGTGTGGCCCCACACGGAGAGCACGGGCTTTGAGGCAGACACAGCTGAATCCGGGATCTGTTGCTCACTGTCTGCTGACCTTCAGCCACTGACCCGCACAGGGTCCCAGTCTCCTCCCAATGATGTCCGTCCCGGAGAGCTGCCGTGAGGGTTAGATGTAAGACATCCAATACAGGTGCTCACTAAATATTTGATAGATACCTGGGTGAACGCACAGATATAACAGCTGTATGGGTGAAGATCAGGCATGGATGGAAGGACACACAGATTCACGAATGGGCGGGTGAATGGGTGGGCGCAGGGGTGAATGGATGAACGCACGGGCGGGTGGATGGCTATTTGAAAGGAGGTGAGAGAGCAGTAGTTGTCTGCACTCTGATCCCCACCTGGTTAGACACCCCTTTCTGCTAAATTTAAGAACGAGAACATGAAGGCCCAGCACTCTAATTCATCTGGTGGGGAAACCTATGCTTCCACTTATCAGGTTGACAAATGCAAAGTGAGATCCTCCTAATGAGCTCCGGATGCATTGCTAGGGGAGGCTTGTTCCCCGAGGGCTCCGTCCCCATCACATCGTTCCCACCGTGTGGTCCCACCACGGCTGTAGCCTTTTCCCCTCAAGTCCAACTCCACCCAACCCTGCCCCAGGAAGGCGGGTAGTGGGCCAGGGTGAGGAGGGGAAATGAGACCAGGCAGCTGGGCAGAGGACGCCAAGGACCCAGCATGGATGTGTGGGACGGGGTGAGCAGGGCTCCGAGAGAAGGGGTTGCAGAGCAGAGAGAAGGCTTCATTGTCTTTGCCGAAATGGGGAAAGCAAACAGCCCCGAGAGAACAGAGGAGCAGAAGCAAAATGGACTGAGCAACAAACGAACATCACTCCCTGTTCCATCACCCCCAGGGGCTCCCCACTGTTCCCCAGAAAACGCCCAAACTCCCTAGTCTGGCTTTCAAGGCATCCAGGGCCCCTCCCCTCCCTAAACCTGCCTTGGGCTCAGCCCAGAGGCCTCCCCACTCCCTCTCCCAACACAGTCTGGGCCTCCAGATGCTCCTCCTGTCCCACCTGCCTTCCACCGACTGCCCAATCCCCGCTCGTCTCCGGCGGCCCTCCGACAGGCCAGGTACCATGGCCTTGGGATAGGAGTGCTGACCAGCGGCAGTAGCAGAAACAGAAAAGATAAGCCTGACCAGAGTGGGGAAGGAGGTGAGAGTCCCGGCTGGGGTGAGAGGGGCACAGCCTCTGTGTCCCCTCCCAGCTTCTCTCTTCCCCGCCTGTCCCCGCAGCCCAGCCCCGGCACTGCACCATCAGTAGTCACTGCAGAATGCCCTGTCTATTTGCTAAGAAGGCTGGGGTGGCACAGAAGGAGGAAGCCAGGCCTCACGTCCAGGACAGAGAGGGGACATGCAGGGTGGGCCGAGGAAAAGAGAAGTGCCTCTGCTTTGCCAGCCCTGGGGGTCAGGGCTCATGGAGCAGATCAGTTGAGCACAGAAAGTGAGAAGTGGGAAGACCCCGTAAAGTCGTGTTGGGGCCCCCTCCATCACGGTCTGGGGGGCAGGGGTGCAAGGCAGTGCTGGGACCCCCTCATAGCCCAGAGCTGGCTGTCCCCTTGGCAGGCTCCCTGGCCTCGGAGGCCCCTCCAAGCCGGGAAGCCTGAGGAGATGGACCAGCTCGGGATGGAATCTCAAAATAGAAACAACCAGAGGCCTTAGCTTCCCTGCCTGCAGGGAGGTCTAGGTTGAGGAGTGGGGGTGGGGCCATCCCGCCAGCCTGTGGAACACAGGGAAAGGGGGCGAGGGCTCAGGTCCAAGCCCTGGCCACACCTCACCGCCACTGTCCTGTAATCTCCCAAGGAACGCAGAGGATATACGGTACGGGTGGTGCAGGGAAACTGAGGCATACTCCAGAGCTACACTTCCGCTCTGGAGGCTTGCTCTGCTTGCCTAACCCTCAGCATCGTCCTTGAAAATTAACCACTGTGATTCACACAAGCACATGGGGACCCTACAGTCCCAGGGGTGGTGCTCTTCCCCGCTGGGGACATAAACTTTCCAGAAAGTGGCCTGTCTCGGTCCCCAAAGTTGGGCTGCCTTTTCCTGAACCCTGACCTGGAGGCTGAGTGTGCAGCATGGGAAGTGGTGCTGAGCACGGGCTCTGGACGGAGGCCGTCCGGGCTCAGCCCTGCCTGCCGTTTGGGGCTGTGTGACCTCGGGCAAATCACAGAAGCCTCTTGATGCCTCAGTTTCCTCACGTGAAGGGGGATGACGCTCCTTGCTCTTGTCCCTCATAGTTGATGAAACAAATATATTCCTTTGGCTTCTCAAGTATCTGAATGGCCCCTCCACTCAGGATACACTGACACCCTAACGACAGTCCGCCTGCTTCCTCAGGCCCTGGCAAGGGGCTGGTAAGGAGCGGACGGAGCCACTGCTGTTGATAGAGCTGGTGCCAGGCCCGTTGCAGGCACGGGGCCGGGGTGTACAATGGGGCTGTGTGTGCACCCAGTGTTACCCTAGAGCAGAGCTGGGCAGGCCAGCATCTGGGGTCAGGCCAGGAATTAATTTCCCTGGAGAGGGCCTCCCCACCCCCTCCCGGGCTGCACGGCCCTGTAGGGGAGGCAGACACCACTCCATCCCCCAGCGATCCCAGGCAGTGGAATGGGAACATGCATGGTGGCAGTCACTGAGAAATAGGGACTCCTGAGTCCAGCTGCGAACTGGACTGCTCACTTGTGAGGCATTTTGGTCCCATTAATCTGGGGCTGGGGCCTCCCTGGGGGCAAAGGGAAGAAGAAGTCTGTGGAGCCAGGGGTGGGTGCAAAAAATGTCTGCCGGGAATCCCTCCCCAGACAGAGGGGCTCACTCCTCACTCCCCAGCTTGTTGGGGCCCTGGGCTCAGCACCAGGGCCCCAGGGTGGCCTGAGAGAGGAGCTGGCTCACTCCCCAGGGGAATGAGTCACCATCGGCTGCAGCCAGGATGGCAGGGAGACGGTGGACAGGTGGAGCCGCTCCCTTCCCTCCCTGGCAGGTCTTCTCCAGCTAGAAAACCACCGCAGCCGTCCAGCCCAGCGCTCAGGCTACTTCCTCTGGTGCAGGGGATTACCTGGTGCCTGGACACGGGGTCCTGAAGGCCTCCTGGTCCCACAGTGCTCTGTAGCTACAGGCAGGGGCCACTGAGAGGCATGTCAGGCTGCAGGTCAAGGCACCCACTTACCCCTAAGAAACTGGGTCCGAGGCCAGGGAGGAGGGGGAACATAGGCCTCTGGTGGGTGGGAGGAGGAGGCCTGGCCGCCCTATACCTCTGGTTGTGGCCCAAATGTGGAGATGTGGTCCTTTGCATGAATCACTGTCCATTCTCCTCAGAGCCCAGGACAGTCAGGCAGCAGGACATCACTGCCCCTGCACCCTTGCTGGCCTGACGCGCACACCCCCTCACGCCCAATCGTAGTGACACAAATATGTGCCCTATGGCTGCCGCCCACACTCCCAGAAGGTCACACATGAAAGTTGTGGTGGCGGCCCCAGCCCAGCGGACACAGTTGGATGCCCACCCTTCCCCTCACGCCCACAGGCCCCACCTCCCCTGCTGGGCCACAGCTCAGCACATCGCGTCCTGGAGGCCCCAAGGAGCACCTGGCACCCCGACCTCCACTTCAGGAGCAGCTGAGGGCTCCCGCCTGGGAGAGGGAGAAGACCTTCCCCACCAGGCCCACGGACCACTCGTGTGCGTGCACACACGTGTGTGACCTGCCCCAAGGACAGAGGCTGTAGGAGCCAGAAGGAGCCTTCTGATGCTGAGCCTGTCGCCCTCATTTTACTGATGAACAAATGGGCTCAGTTTGGGAAGCGTCTTGTTCGAGCGTCCGAGCACGGCTGAGCCTGCACCCCAGGGCTGGTCGAGCAGAGCCGGGGAAGGTGGGGCGAGGACCGGGACAGGAGAGGGCGTAGGGCAGGCCTGCCATCGCACCAGAGGACACCGCTCTGGGGCGCAGCGCTGCCACCACTTCATTCATTCACTTCAATTATCTCCGAGCGCCCGTACTGTGTGCCAGCACTGCGGTAGGAGGGTTTCTGACCGAGCTCAGCCCCCGCGCCCCCCTGGAGATTTCGCTTCTGGGACTGAGTTTTCTCTCCGAGGCACCCACATCCCACAGGCAGAGGCTGGAACGGCGCTCAAGCCGCTCCTCTGAGAAGCAGCCTTCGCAGGCCCCGCCATGGGGAGCGCCGTGGGGGCCCCGGCACCCTCCGGGCACCAGTCCCCACGGTGCGCTGGAGCCCCTGCACAGGCCACCTCCCAGAGTCAATGCCAAGTCAGGGGACACAGATGTCAGGTGACAAGGAGTCTGGAGGTCCCCTAGCAGCAAAACCCCATTTTCAGACAAAATGTATTCGGAACATTGATATGTAAAACATGAGAATGAAGCAGCTCTGTGGGGGGGAGAGCGCCAGACCACCTGGCCTCCAACTGGACGCCCCCAAAGAGCCCCTGGGGGTTCTGAGGAAGAGTCTGAAAACCACAGCTTTCTCCGGCCTCTTCTTGTCACAGAAGTGCAAGAGAAGGAAGTAACGCCTGTGGACCCCATCATTCCGAGAGACCTAGGACCACAGCTCCCTCAGGGCCTCCAGGCCAAGCTCTCCTCCCTGCTCCCAGGGCAACGGCGCCCCGTCCCCCTCATAGGACAGGGACATGGCAAGAAAAAGTCTCCTGGATTCATCTCCTACCCTGTGCCCAGCAATGCTCCACAGACAGCAGGTGCTTTATTTCCCACAACAATTTCATGGCCTGCATATCATCATCTTGTAGGTAAAGAAATGGATACTCAGAAAAGTTAGGTGACTCACCAGCCTGTGAAGGGCAGAGCCCACGTTCCCACCCTGGGTGCTCCCGGCCCTCGCTGCGGCCTCGCGGAACCCGCCACCACCCTGCCACCTGGCTGGGCCCACCCTACCCCAGGCTTCACCCCAAGAAAAGCTGAGAAGCCTCCCACCCAACTCACCCCAACATCACAGCACACACAGAGCTTCTCATTAGTAATAATAACAATAAAAACAATAACAATTCTACCACCTCCCTATCTTATAGCGCTTTTGATTTAGGCACTTTTTACATTATCATTTGCTTAATCCTCACAACACTAATTCCCACCCTCATCTCACAGATGAGGAAACCGAAGTACAGAGAGGTCGATGACTTGCCCAAGGTCACACAGCTTGCGAGCAGCAAAGGCAGGACTCAACCCTGGGCAGTCGGCCTCTAACGTCTGTTGTTCCTCCTTTGATGGTGACTATAACAAGTGCCCTAGCTTCAGGCTTGCCTCCCTCCTCTGAGGCCCCCTCTGCAGGAGTCAGGGGCCGACTGGAACCCACGGGGCTGGATTTGGGAAAGCCCACCTGATGAGTACCACCAGCTCATGCTCTGTGGCTGGATGGTAGCCCTGTGCCACTTCCCCGCCCACCAGGAGCTGCAGCCACAGAGAGGAGAGAGAGCATTCAATGCACAAGGATGAATAGGATGCCTACTGCGTGCCCAGGTTCGAGTTGTGGCAGACGCAGGAAGTAGAAGTCTGTTCCTGCTCTCCTGCCCATGGCTCCAGTCCCCAGCAAAGCCCAAAAGGGTCGCCCACCAACCCCACCCCCTTCGGTATTGGCTGCACCAGATGTTGGCACACTTGGAAATGGGGCTAAAAATAGATTCTATAATGAGTCAGTGCTAAGAATAAACCAGGCAAACAGCCCTCCTGGAGAGGACACTCTCCACCAGGGAGGCCCCACCTCCTCCCACCTCCCAATCCAGCCTGGCCCACCCCTGGCCTTTCACTTGGAGCCCCCACAGTCAGCAAAGGGCCTGGGGCCTCTTCTGGGGCATTTACACCACAAATGCCGTGTGGACAGAGCCATGGGCAGCCCCCTCCGAGCAGGGTGGGAGATCAAAGGTGCAGGAGCTGGGGAAGACCGCCCTGCTCAAGGCAGAGTGGACGGCAGCGTGGAGACACGCGGCTTTCCTCCCCAACTCTCACACCGACTCCGTGCGGGGAACTAGGCAATCCTGCCTCCGCTCCCCTCTCCTCGTGGCTCCCCTGCGAAATGGGTCCCTGGAGCCCCCCACACTGGCGCATTCAGAGGCGATGGTGGGGTGGGGGTGGACGGTGCGGCTGAGCCCAGAGAGGGACAGCAACGCACCGAAGGGCAGACACCAGAGGCGGGTGTGCACCAGGACTCAGTCCGAACCACGCCGGACCCCACGGCCGGGGTCTCCCTCACTTCTCCGTGTTCTTCTCTCTTTGTGCCCAGAAGAGACGAGAACTGCCAGACTCGTGAACGTCTATACGTGAACTGGACATTTATAGAGCACACTCCCACACAGTACTGAGCGAGCCTCTCAGCACCTCCAGACGACAGACACGAGGATGAGTGAGTTTCGTTACGCAGGGGAAGAGCCTGGGCTCGGACAACGGAATTTACCTGCGAGGGCCCTGCCGCTGGGATGAAGCCCTTCTGCCTCCCGTCAGCCAGGCGAGCGTCTCCCGGAGCCCACACGCTCGCTGGGCACAGACCATCTCCCCAGCCACGCCAGAGGGGACGCCACACTCTCTAATGCTGCCAGGAGCCAGAGGGAGGGCCAGAAAAGGGCAAGGAGCCTTCAGGAAAGAAACAGCACCACTTACGTTTCTCTGAGATGAACAGAGGAAGGAGGGAAAGGAGGGTGTGTCCTGAGCAGGGCCCTGGCCGTGGGTTCAAGGAGCCTTGGGTCCAGTCCCAGCTTTGACAAAGATAACTTCAGAATCTGAGGAAATCATTCCCTAGGCTTCACTCCAGGTCTGTTTCTCCATCTGGAAAATGGTGCTTCCAGCACCAGGCCTTTGAGGTATCCTGGGGCATGTCACGGCCACAGATAGGGGTGTACAATGACTGCTAGTGTGCCCAAGGCTCTGGCCAGTCCTGCGGCAAAGGGGCCCAATTTACTTTTTTTGACTCACATTTTGCCATACCCACTTGACCGCCAAACTCTTCCACAAAACACATCTTGGGAACCTCTAGAGTGAATGTGGGGTCACCAGTTCACTCGTCTGTGGGGGCCAGCAGCAAGCACAACAGCTTCAAGCAGCCCAAACAGCTGCACCAGGACCCTGCAGTTAGCTACAAGCCTTAACAATTCCTGGCAGCTCCTGGGACTCGGGGAGCCTGGCACTTCTGTTCTGCGAAGGTCTCCCTCAGGACTGACCCCCGGTTCGAACCCCACCCGGTCCTCAACAACCCTACTGAGAGGGGCAAGGAAGGGGCCAGTGCCCTGTGTCACACTACGGAGGAGACTCGGGCCCTGGGTCACACACAGCAGGGGACTGCTGAAGGTGGGAGGGGTGACGGCGTGGGGCCCACTCTCGGCGCCCTTACTGTGCACTGAGCACCTTACCTCCGTCATCCCATGTGATTCTCCCAGCAACCCTGGGAGGAAGGCACTGTTGTTGCCCATTTCACAGAGCACAAAACCAACAGCGAGAGAGATTCGGTCCCTTTTCCAGGGTTGCGTGGCTAGTAAATGGTACAGCCCAGATTTCGACCCTGACAACCCCGCTCACTAGCGAGGTAAGCCTGGGTGAGAGATGTACCCATTCTGGCCTCAGTTTCCTCACCTATAAAACGGGATAATAAACAGACCTGTGTGTTATTGTGGAGATTAAATCTGCAAATAGACAGAGGTGCTTGGCACAGTCCCCGGCACTGGGGACGTGCTCAATCACGTGACCTTTCAGGAACTGCCACATTCACACCCGAGCCTCTGGGGTCTGGACTCATCGGGCTGGAAGCCACCCACAGTTTCCTGGAGACTGGTCCCTGCCAATCAGGCCCAGGCCACCGCCCCTCCACCTGGCAACATGGACCTCCAAGCTGGGCTCCTAAGGTATGTGGGGACTGTGAAAGTTGGGGTTCCCAGATGTAGGTCAAACCTAGGTCCTTCTGAGGCCCCTAGCAGGCCACTTCCCCCGCAGGGCTGGGGATATCCCCGGCTCAGCATGGGTCCCAGGCCTGTCCTCACCCTTGCCCCACGGCCCCAGGTCACGGGATGGGGAGGCAGGGGGCTCTCCAGCCAGACAGCTGATGTCCTCATGACCTTCCCCAGCCTTCCTAGCCTTGGAGATGACAATAACAACCCACCCAGAGCTCTTCACACTTCCTGTAACCAGCTCATCCACATTAGGTCACAAGATGGGCATCACCACCCACGTGGCCAGCTGCTCAAGGGTTAGTCAGCCCACTTTACAGATGAAGAAACTGAGGCCCTGGTTTTCCCTGGGTGGGGATCTAAGCAGTAAAGAGGCTTCTGTCCCCTAAACCAGGGCTCAGGGCTGAACCAGGTCCCAGGCCAGACCCACCAGAGCCAGCTGAGGAAGCAGAGGGGAAGAGAAAGTTCTAGAGGCTCTGGGGGCCCAGGGGAGGGGCAGGGCCTCACCCAGTCACTGGGGATCCTGTAAGTGTTGGGAGTGAGGGGACCATCATTAACCCTGACCCCCAACCCACCCTAGCCAGAGGAGATGGACATAGGCCTTACCCAGTACCTGGAGGTGAGCCCCACGCCCCTCTGCTCTAGCCAGTGTGGGCGCCTCCGGCCAGGCCTGACCCTGTGGCCTTCCACTGACAGGGAGCCCTGCCCCCCCTGGTGGCACTCCAGCTCCAGATGCCAAGCCAACCATTCACCCCAGGCATCATTGTCTCCTGTCACGGTCCCCACCTAACCCACACCATCACCCAGAAAACGCTCCCTTCCCACCTCACCCTCCGCCTCTGCTGTCCACTAGGCCCGCTCACCCACACACGCCTCGCTAAGAACTGGGTCTGACTCCCCAGCCTGGTCCCTCACATGCGGTCCCACACTCAGGAGATGCTTTACGAATATTGCATGGGAGGGAGATAATCTCTTCTAAGACGCTGGTCCCAAATACTTCCATCGTGACTCACAGAAAAATGTCTTTATCTGAGCCCCGTACACTCACGCACACACACACATGCACACACACACACGCACGCAGAGAGCATGCATACACACGAACACGAGCTTGGAAGGGAAAGAGTCGCACGAAACTACCCTTACCAACACTGTGCAATGCGCTTGAAGGTTTTCTATTCTTTTCATTTAAAAAATGTTCACTGGGGCCCGTGAAGCTGATCTCACAGCCAGATTAGGGTCCAATTGGTGGTCCTAGTCCACAGTTCAAATATCAACTCTCCAGGGATACGTGCAGCTCAAACTCTCCATCTGGCACAGGACCCTCTCTGCAAAAGGTGCCCAACAATGGCGTCCATTTGTGGGACACTTACGCCAGGCCAGGCCAGCGCTAAGCGTCTTACTGTAGCATCACATGTCATCTTCACCGGCACCTGAGGAGGCAGAGGGCCCCTATAACCCCCATTGTATGTGTGAGGAAACTGAGGCCCAAGGTCACACAGTAAATGGATCAGTCAGGATTCAAAGCCAAGTCTGGCCACATCCAGAGCCACATTCATCACCCCATCACCACACTGCCCACCAGCTGGTGGTTGGCCCCTCTCTTCAGTCCACACACTGGCAGGAAGCTTGCCCCAGCGAAGCTCACTCCAACTCCAGCTGCTAAAATGCCATTCCCTATAGTAACTTAGTTCTCTGTATTAGTTAATGACTAATTAACTAAGTAGTCATTAGTTGGAGATGGGCCAGAGCCCACGGGCTGTGAGGTCAGCCCTCATAGCAGACCCTGCTCCCTCCTCCAAACTACCGCCAGCAGAAGGTCCACCTCAGGGCTGAGGGGACAATTCTGCTGTCCCTCCTCATGGATATCACTGCACTGGGGCGAGTCACTCAGCCCCTTTGTGACTCCACAACCTCCTCTATGAAATGGGGATGACCACGGCACCTGCCTCATCGGTGACTGCAAAGGAGCGGCTGAGGCCAGTGGAGCCCCTGGTGCAATGCCTGACGTGCGGCCTGGTCCAGAGTGTGCACCCTTCTTACCGGCCCCAGTCCTAGGTCGAATCCCCACCACTGAGACAGTCGCCAGGGGCACTATTTACAACAGCCAGGACGTGGAAGCAACCCAAGTGCACGTCGATAGACTGGCAGGTAAAAAAGCTGTGGTACATGCACACCGTGGATTATTACTCAGGCATGAAAAAGAACGAGCTCTTACCATTTGCAACAGTGTGGGTGGACCTAGAGGGCATTATGCTGAGTGAAATATGTCAGACAGAGAAAGACAAATACAGTATGATCTCACTTACATGTGGAATCTAAAGAACAAAATCAACAAAGCTGGGACAGAATCACAGATATACAGAGAACACACTGAGGGCTGCCAGAGGGGAAGGGGGCTGGGGGCTGGGTGAGAGGTGAGGGGATTAAGCTGTACACATGGGTAGTTACAGAATAGCCACAGGACGTAAAGTACAGCACAGGGAATACAGTCAAGATGACATTGTAGTAACTGTGTATGGGGCCAGGTGGGTACTAGAAATATCACGGGGAACCGTTTGGAAAGCATATGGTTTTGTAATCACCATGTTGTCCACATGAAACTAATACAAAATAACGTTCAATGTAAACTGTAACTGAAAAATAAAGTTAAAAAAATAGTCGCATGAGCCCTGGGCAGGTTTCTGCTGTCTGCACAAACACGCTCGTGTACCAGTGAAATGTCAACCGAGCCGAGCTCTCTCACTGGGGCTGGGCACTGTTCGGAGAGTGAATTCATTCTTCCAGTCCCCACTGTGAACCCACACGGTGGCACTCTAATTGTCATCTCTGCTCCACAGAAGAGGGCACTGAGGCACCAAGAAGCTGAGCAGCTTACCAGGCCCACGTGGCTGCTCAGCAGCAGGGCCAGGATTTGAACCCAGACGGGCTGGCATTGCACATCCAGGCCAGGGGCTCCTGGTCCCTGACGTACCTGGCCAGTGTCACGCGCGCTAAGCGCAGCATGGCCCCTACTTTCTCACCAGAGCCCCAGAACAAGCCTGGGAGACGAGGAGAGGAGGCAGGAAGAGCTCAGACTGCTCTCCAGCCGGACAGCTGATGTCCTCATGACCTTCCCAGCCCTCCCAGCCTGAGGGACAATAACAACCTAACCAGGGTTGCCCGGCTCCTCAGAGCTGGGGCTGGCAGCCAGCAACTCTTGACTCCTGATTTCACGTGGTTTCCACCATCCCAGGCTCAGGGAAGCCCTGTCTTCTCTCCCGTGAACCCAGGCAGGGGCCCCTCCCGGGGCCACCTGCTTCCCCAGTCCTACCCTGCTGAAAAGGGGTCCCCATGCCAGCAGGGCCACTCACCCACCTCCCCAAAGACATGACGCACTCATGCGGCCTCATACCTCGGAGATGGCAGCCCCCTGGAAGGAGGCCCCCTGGAACGTTTAGCTCCTGGGGGGGCCCGAGCCCAGGGCCGTGGCCCTGCACCAGCGGCAGACCCAGTTTCCTCATTTTCCCCGGCGCTGTTTCTCACCCAGCCCCCTGCACCTTGGCCTGAGAGGAAGTTGCACAATCCCCTGGGAGCTGCAAATGTGGCCACAGATTACTCACGGCACCCAGAAGGCCTTTGTCACCCACAAGTCTACCCAACTCAAGGGACTCCCAGCTCCAATCTCACCGACCCAGCTCTCCAGGCTGCAGCAGTGCCCCTGCCTCTTCCCAGACCACACCTGACAGCCACGGCCCACCCACACAGGCTGGACGGGCAGGGCCCCTGCCACACTGCCCCCGCACCTGAATGGAGAGGCACAGGGTGGCCACAATTTGCAGGAACCTACTAGATCCAGTGCGGGCCTAACCCTAACTCACCCGTCCTCCCAGCCCCTCCCGGAGACATGTGCCTCTTGGGCAGAAGCCCCACGGTTCACCATCTTCCTGACTGACTGCACACCTGTCACCTTGGCCTTGGGCTTTCCCGAGCCTCCAGACAACAGGTTCAAAGTTTTCCTATAGCCCACCATGAAGTGGACGCTGAGGCCAAGAGTATTCCTCATAAGTGCTGGGGAGATCTGAGCTACCACACAATTCTCACTTGTGGGAAAATGCTGTTGCTACACATGCGATTCCAGAGGCCCCTCAGCCCCCAGAGTTCTCTGACAGCCTGTCAAAGACAACTGCCATTTCACTAGCACTTATTTCTGGTAGCTAAGGAATTCCCACTTTTGGTAGGTAATACCCCTTTTCAAGAAAGGCTGCAAATCATTAAGTTGTTACCAGTCATCTGCACCCCAGGGTGGACGAGTTTCTAGGCCCTTTCATGAGAGTACGTTTCAGGAAGGGACAGCAGAGGAGCCGGAAGACTGGGCAGGCCATGGCTCCTGGAGAAGGCAGGAGAGGCCAATGAGGTGAGGTGAGACCCAGGATGGGGCAGTCAGAGGGACCCAGGGAGCTCTGACCCTGACCCAGGCCAACCCTGGACCCTTCCCTGGAAGAACAAACTCTGGAAGAGCACAGAGGGTGTGCAGAGCCCCTGAGGATGACCTCTGGCTCCCACCCCTGACTGACTTGCAAGGGGGCCTCAAAGCAGAGGTATGACAAGCACCTCTTATCCCTATCACCCCACACGACCTTGGACTCCCATCCGGGTATGAGCAAAGTCAGCAATGGTTTTGCCTGGGCCCCAGGGCTCCCTAGAGAGAGCCCCTGATTTCTGCAGCCCTCATCAAAAGGCTGGGGCCTCAGGGCAGTTTCTCCACAGCTCTTTGAGGCCTAGAGAAGCAGGAAGCAGGGTGGAGGCTCCAGCTCAGCGGTCGGGGCCCAGGGCCGTGCTGGAAGGCCCTCCCTCCCCTGGAAACGGGGCTGCAGGCCACTTCGCAAGGATGCTTCTTAAACTGCCAACACAGCCACCCTCTCCCCAGTCCCGGTTATAGCCTGCAAAGGGGAGAGGGCAGCAAGGCTGGCCACTCTCATCTCCAGATGAGGAGACTGAGGCTCAACACATGTCGTGCCTTCGCTGAGGCCATGCCGCAAGTCCACAGCAGATCTGTTTCCCAGCTCTCTTACTAGGGCAGACTTTCTTAACCCCCACACAAGTGGCACTTGGGACCCAGTCATTCTTTGTTGTGGGAGCCATCCTGAGCATTTTTAGGGCATTTAGCAGCACAGCATCCCTGGTCTCCACCACTAGATGCCAGCAGCATTCTCTGAGTCGTGACAACCAAAAAATGTCATCAGACATTGCTAAGTGTCCTCTGGGAGGCAAAGTCATCCCTGGTTGAACTACTGCCTTAAAGGTCCCCGAAAGAAAAGCCAATTCAAGACTGAAGGCCAGTGGCTGGGGGCAGCACCTCCCCGCTCTGCTCCAGGTGGACCTGGCGGGAGGTGCTGAGTACTCAGTGCACTCAGTACCTCTGGGCAGAGGCCCCAGACTTAGAAACCAGGCCCTCCCTGACATTCGAAATTATGACTGTCTTTCAACTATTTTGATCATATACTCTGGGCAAAAATTTTTGGGCACTGCCAATATATGCTTCTTTTCTCATAAATTACTTATAAATACCAGTGCATGAATATATCACAGCATGTCAGCAAACATATTAAAAAATAGTTCTATAAAAAAGAAGAGAAGACGAAATGTCAATAAGACGCTGTCACACACTCACCAGTGCGACAGAAATGCAACTGTCTGCCAACACCAACCGCTGCTGAGGATGCGCAGCAGCAGAAACTCCTGGGCGCCGTGCACAGACCCTTGACACAAGGTTCACTAACGTGGAAACATGCACCGCACACCCTGGGCTCTAACAGTTTCACTCTGCATTATATATCCTCTGGGAAAATATGGGCACCAGCACACTAGGAAGCACAGACAAAAACGTCCTTACAGTGTTATTCATAGTACCAGAAAAGGAAAGCAACCCAAATGTCCACAAGGAGCAGGTGGATACAAACGTGGCAGCAAGTCCATGCAGTGGAATACTATACAGCAATGAAAAAGGACACACTACAACGACATGGGTGAACCTCACAAAGGGACTCTGAAGCTGAAAGACATGACATAAAAGAACATGTTCAGTGTTCTTCCAACCGTCTTAAATTCAAAATCAGGCAAAAATGAACTCTACTGCAAAAGGACGTAGACGAAAGTGGTTACATGATAAAGAAAAGCAAGGAAGGTCAGGGTCATGGTTACCTCTGGGTAGCTGGTTATGACCAAGGCGGGGCACACCAGCCGATCTGGGAGGGGAGGCTACATCTTGTCTCTTCTTGGGGTGATGGTTACCCGGATGCTCACTTGTATAAGTACATATTACATTATATATATGCTCTTTTCACCAAGTGTGTTATATTCCACAATAAAAAGGGGGACAAAGAAATCAGATAGAACTAGAAATAGAAGTTCTAATGTCTTCTTCTCACACCAAGCTTTGAAAACCACGCTAGCTAGGCCAAACTGGATGTGAAACCACGGTCACAGGTCCGGAGTATGCGGTGACATGCAGGGCTGTCTGTGGAGGGCTCCCCTAGCTGGCCCAGGCTCCTGGCTGCCCCTGGGCCCACAGCCCCTCTCACCTCCCATCTTCCCACCCACCTCGGCCTGTGCGGGGCCACTCTCTGGGCCCTGAGAGACTCCCAGGGGCAGGCACTGAAGGAGTGGGGTGAGCCTCAGACACCCTCTGAACACACCAAAAGGATGGAAGCAGAAAAAGGAATTGAAGAGTATGGAGAGAGGGGGACAGAGCAGGAAAGACATACCCGAATTGAAGGCTGAAGTCCAGATGCAGTGGAACTAGTTGGAAAGGCAGAGGGATTGGGGCAGGGAGGGTAAAGGGTGTGGGAGGCAGGGAACACAGGCAGAGTGCCCCGGGGCCCAGGCCCAAGCCTGCGGCTCCAAAGAGGCCTGAGCTGTTGGGCCCAATTTAGCACCCCATCTCCCATGGCCCCAGGCTTCCAAGTGGCAGGTGTGTGGCTCAGGGGCCTCCCTGTGGCCCTGCCTCATCGTCTACAGCCTCGTCCTCCTGGAAGAAAGGATCTGTCCCAGAGGGAAGCCTCCCAGGCCTGCAGAGATGACCCCCAGGGGAAAGGACCTGGGGGAGGTAGAGCTGTCCTCTCTGGAGCCCAGAGGGCAGGAGAGCTGGGCCAGGCACAGTGCCAGCAGGATCCCTTTTGTAAAAACACTCTCTAGACAAAGGAAGGACGCTATTCAGAGTGAAGGGTCAGGTGTGGATACATGTGCACCAATTTAGGATGTCGCTCTGTCCCTTCTTACAACTCTGCCTCTCTCCACCTTCCGTGATGACTGAAATTCCCCACTAGGCTGTCAGCTTTGAGGAGGAGCCATGCCCTTATTCCCTGCTGGGCCAGCCCTGCCCTGGGCACCCAGGAAGTGCTCGGTTCACGCCTGTTGACTCCAGTGGTGATTAAGGCCATGGAGCGCCGGAGGGGTGCCTTCACGTTGCCTGGGCCTTGGTCCCCTCCTCTCGACAACATGAGGGCAGCACCAGCTGGCATCTAAGGCCCCTGGCCCCACATCCCCAAGCAAAGCCAGCCAGGGCCACACCAACCAGGGCAGCTGAGAATACACCTAGCTACAGCCGGGAGGGGACAAAGAGGCAGCAGGCAGTGGACAGTATAGTGTGTCGCTTGGCACCCTTCGGGGACTGTAGGGGGCTGAGGCAGGTGTTTTCCCAAACCAATTATAAACAAGGCTGAGGACAGGCTGTGACTTTCCTTGGCAAACAGGAGAAAACAAACCGAGCCCCACCCCATAGCCCCACTGATAGAACCGGTGGGGGTGAAGCCCTCGGAGGGGAGGGATGGGCTGTGAGCCCCACACCAGAGGGAGGCTGGGCCTGGATCACTGGGGTGTGAGGCAGGGAGCTCCTCCTTGGGGAGCTGTGTGCGGTGTGGGCTGGTGAGGCTGGTCCTGGTCTCTGGGCACATGCGGGGCCCAGATCCTGTCCCTCACTCTGCAAAGGCTGGTGCGCATCCACTGTATCCCCCGCTCTCTTCTAGTCACTGAGGGGACTGCACTGAACGGAACAGACCAAAACCTGTGCTCAGGCTGCTGACAGTTGAGTGGTTCATTCATCCGTTGACCCACTGGCTCTCAGCCCAGCTCACCCTGCCTCCTCCTGCAGCCGAAGGCCGGCCACACCGCTTCTCACCCACCAGGCTTTGCTCCAGCTCCCCCGGCTTCTAAGGAAGACTCTACCCCCGCCAGCCCAGCGTGAGCCCCAGAGTCACAGGACTATCTGCTGTCTCCTAGAAGGTGATGGAGACACCCTACCTCACGCACTGACCACCCCCTGACCCCAACCCACCCAACATCTCCAGTCTAGGTGAGGAAAGGAGAAGGGACTGGCTGCTTGTTGTGCATTTTAGCATTTTTATTATTAACAAGGAATACAACTCAGTGATCCAATACTGGCCCTCTACAGGGTGGAGGGGGCTGCCCCAGACACCTCCCCCTGTTCCAATCATGCTGCTCTGGCTCCGGGCACTTTTGCAGGAGCTTCGGGCCTGCCCATGTCTGCGGGCTCTCGGGGCCAGCCCATCCTCCGCCGTCCACCTCATCCTGCCTCGACCAAACAGCAAGTGTTTCCCAAGCTCCACAGGGGGGCACCAAGCACAAGGCGGGGCCATGGTCAGCATAACAGGAGGCAGGGTGGGGGGTGCAGAGACCTGGGCAGGGGTCTCAGAGTGACCCCTGCCCCTGGGGACCCAGCTTCAAAAAGAAGACAGGGTGAGGGGCCCAAAGCAGCCAGAGACCCAGAGGAGAGAGAAGGCTGTTGCCTGGGTAGCCGCAGAGCCGTGGGTTCTGCAGGCTGTGGGCGGTCTGAGGACCAGCAGCACTAGCATCACCTGAGAGCTTGTCAGAAATGCAAATTCCAGACCTATGAATTCCAGACCCCGCTCAGTCAGAGACCCTGGGCGAGAAGGGGTGCCAGTGAGCTGTGTTTGAACAATTCCTCCAGGTGAGTCTGGTGCCCACTCAAATGTAAGAACCACTGTCTTAGAGAAAGAACACCATAATCATTTGGAGGATTTTTAAAAATATCAATGCCCAGGCCCCTCCCGCAAGACACAGACACAATGGTATTTTTGTGAGAGCTCCCAGGCGACTATGATACCTGGCCGGGGCTGCAGTCGGATGGAACAGTCCCCTGGGTCTCCCGGGAAGGTGTGCCTTGAGGCACAGAGGGTTTGGATAGGAAGGCAGCAGGGGACGGGGTGTCAGCTAAGGAAACCAGCATGAACAGGGCCTGGAGGAAGGGCACAGGGGCCACGGGTTTCTGGGGAGCCTGTCCGGGCTCCTGGATTAATCCCCATGGCATCACATTTCACATTGGGACTTCCTCTGTGTGCAAACACAAGGAGGTTGCCCAAGGAAGCTGGACTGGGGTGGGATGGTCAGACTTCATCTCTCCTCCTCCTTATGCCCACACTTAAGGGCCAGGAAATAAACCTGGTAGTGACTCTGCTCCCTGCTTCTGCCCCTCTGAGCCGTCCTCTGCTCTCACCCACTGCCCCACCACCCCACAGCAAAGCACTTCCTGTGGGCATGCTAAATTCCAGATCCTGCTCTACTGCTGGGATTGTAGCTCTGTCTTCAGTGACATTGCAGCCAAGGGAATCTGTCTCTGTTCATAGCGGAGGAGGGGCAGACAGCAGGAGCACAGGGGAGAGCTGCAGCTCAGGAGCGGGTAGTAAGTGACCAGGCCAGATAGATGGCTCCCAAAGAGTCCCAAGGGACAGGCAGAACCGGGGTGGTGGGGATGCTGCAGGCATTGCCAAGTCCCCTATGCTATCCTGCTAAATGTGGAGACCAGGCTTGGCATGGAGCAACAGAGAGTGGTGGGGACTGTGGCCATAGAGTCTGCAAAGCAGTGTAAGGCATTTCATTTGCACAGGGTGCTATTTGCAGCCCATAGGTCTTTATTTCTTCCCTAGAGTTCTCTATGCCTCTATTGCCTCACTTGAAAATGAGAAATAAAGAAATAAGTCAGTTAGCCCTGGTTGGTGTGGCTCAGTGGATTCAGTGCTGGCCTACAAAACAAAGGGTTGCTAGTTCAATTCCCAGTCAGGGCACATGCCTAGGTTCCCAGTCAGGGCACAGGCCAGGTCCCCAGTGGGGGGCACGTAAGAGGCAACCACACATTGATGTTTCTCTCCCTCTCTCTAAAAATAAAGAAATAAAATCTTTTAAAAGGTCACAAAAGAGATAAGTGAATTGTAAGAGTTGATGATGATAACAACTAACATTTCTGAGCACGGCGCCGAGTCCCGTACATGCAGTGTACCTGCTCATACTTAGCCCTTGCTATAGCACTGTTAGGTAAGTGCTGCCTCAATCCTCACTCTTCAGGTGTAGAAACGGAGGCCCAGTGGGGTTAAGCAGCTTGCCCAGGGTCACACTGCTAGAAGAGGGCAGAGCTGGGATTCCAGGCCAGGAAGTCTGGCCCCAGACTCCATGCTCTCAACCGCCCCCTGCTTAGGTTACACTTAGCCCAGTGCTCATTACATGGTAGCCATGGCTATGTCCCAAGAGATACTGGCTGGTCACTCCACCAGGACCAGCCTTTGGCCAAAGCTCTACTGAGTGGACTGCAGCAGTCCCACACACCCCCCTGCACACTCTCCCCTTTCTGAAGCCTCTCCTATTCTGGTGCCTCTGCCGGGGGTCGCTAGGAGGTTTGCACAGGTGAGTTAGATTCACAGACAGGGAAACGGAGGCTGGGAGGAACAGGAACCTTCCCCAGCCGCACAGCCTGTCAGAGGCAGGGTGGGGTCTCCCAGGCGCCCATGACTTGCGCTGCTGTCTCATCGTCACCCAATAGCCCCCCACAGCCTTCTCTCTGCATCTGATTAAACCAGTGCCCTCTGAGCTCAGGCCTCACCGGAAGGTAACGTGAGTGGTTTCCAGAGAGACCCAGGAAGCCTTGTCTGAAGCCAGGCCAGTCCAGAGAGTTCTCGGCAGGGGTCCTCTGATCACCTGTGACAGCAGCTCAGAGAAGGAGCCCTCAGAGACAGGTGTGGCCCTGGGGCAGGGGCCTCATTGAGTTCTCACTGCCCCCCAACCCCTGCCCTGCCAAAGCAGTAGACCTGGGTAGGGGGAAGAATGTTCCCAGACCACCACACACCCACCTCTTCAGAGAAAACTCCTGGAAACCCTGAAATGCTCTTTAGGGGTTGGGGACACAGGCTTCAGAGTCATTTGGGCTTTGGTTAGAATCCCTACCACTTCTAGGCTGTGTGACTTCAGGCGACTGACTTCTGAGTCAGTATAATGAAAATAATAATGCCTACCTCATTCTAAAGAATACACAGTAAGTGTTGGCAACTGTTGTTTAGAACTAAGTTTTATTATAATATTGTTCTATCTTAGTATAAAGAGAAAATTCCATAAATATAATATTGTGTTACTGTCACATTCACATAGACACCCACATACACAATTCCCCTATATACACACTGGTGCCTATAATCTCATAATCACACACACAAACCCCCATCAATCACACCCCCCCCACAGGACACCCAGAGCAACACAATGGACTCACCATGTACCAGGCACAGCTCCTGTCTGAATCCTCACAACAACCCATGAGGTGTGTCCATTTTTATGTCCCTCTTTTCAGATGGGGATATACACATTACATGCGTATATGCTGCATCCTGGGACATGGACACTTCAGAGAGCTCTGCAAAGCCTAAGCTCCCTCCTTCTGTATTGCAAGAAGCCAACTCAATGTCCACGGTCATCTCCAGGGAGGCCCCAAGCTGGGCCCCAAGTGCTCACTGCCCTCCATCCACAGGACAAAGGCCTAACCTGGCTTCCATACCAGCTGTGGCTGGGGAAACCCCTGCTGCCAGCAGAAACCAAGTTGACTTTGAAAAGGAAGAAACAGACACCAGCGGGTGGCTTGGCCACTCCCTGTGGGGGCAGGTGTTAAGTAACTCTATAAACTCTGGCTAGTGATGCAATGACAGCCATAAACAGAGCCCCAGGAGGGATCAGGGCCAGAAGCCAGACCCTCAAAGGGCAGCCAGCCCTGAGGAGTGGGAGGTCCCTCCTACCCACTTTCCAGCAGAGAGACTGAAGGGGGTCCTGACAGGCAATGGGGATGGACACTGCGTATGTCTACTCTACTCTTCCAGGACCCCACCTGCCTGCCCTGACCCGGCCCCTGCTCACCTCTGGCTGTTAGTCACCAGGCCATCAGCCCTCAGAAGCCCACCTGGCTCTCCCTGGATTCAGTGCTCGCCTGAGGAGATGTCCCCTGCCCCAAACCCTGCACGCCTTCCATGGGACCCAGAACCAGGAGACCCGTGTCTCCATTCAGCTGCACCTCAGTGAGCTGAACGAAGGCAAAACAGCACTGCAGCTGTAACAGGCCCCGGCCACTGTAAGCAACACTGGCCCCTCCAGGAAAAGAACAGAGTCACCGGAAACGGCCTTTCATTTGCACTCTGGTTCCCATTCTCCTGTCCCCACAGCCAGAAAGAAAGGGGCCAAGTCAGTCGCTATTTTTCCCAAGGCTAGGGAAATGGAGGCACAGTACCAGCATACCAACAAACTACCAGACTGTATGGACTCTTAAGACTCCGGCCTTTCCCTTTCCAGTGCCTCTACAGACGCCTTTAACTTTGCTGCTGTCTCTTCCCCAGACTGTGATCGCACTGAGGGCAGGGTCTAGGAGCTGTCTGCCAGACTGGGCACAGAGAGGCCTCTGAGGGAACAGGCCACCGAGCCAAGAGCTGCATTCTGATCTGAGCACTCGGGCACCTAGCCACTCTAGAGAAAAGAAGGTCTTGAGCCGGTGGAATCTCAGCCAGGGCAAGTGCAAGGGCCTGAGTCCACATCCCAGAGGTGTCACGGGGGAGGGGCGGGGGTGGGGTGCTGTATTAGCCTTGTTCCCCTCCCTGCTCCACTAAGCAACCCCTCACTCAGCGGGGTAGGAGTGGAGGCTGAGAGGTAATTAACTGGCACTTCCCCAGAGAACCAACTCGAAGCCAAAGCACTGCGCTCAAGTTTAGTCTAGAAACTGCCCACCCTAAACCGTCCCCAGAACAGACAGGCTGGAGTGGACGGGGATCCACCAAGGACTCCGTGGTGAGGGACTGGCAGGGAACCAGAAAGGGGGAGTCCTGGGCAGTGCGGGCACCGCCCTCTCTCCCCCTGGGCGCGAGGCTGGGGTGCGTGCGCCAGGCGGCTGCGGCACGAACCTGCTCTCGCAACCCGAAGCAGCTCGGAGCAGCAGTGCGTGAAGCCAGAACCCGGCCTGGGAGGGGGCCGAGGGGCGGGAACCGAGCTGGCATCAGCCCGCTCCCTTCCAGGAGGTAAGAGCACACGCGGCGGCGGGGTAGCCGTCTGGAGTACGGAGAGGGTGAAGTGTGAGCGCTGACTTGGGGGACGGGACAGCCTGCGGTTGGGCAGTGCGACCTCAAGGAATAGGGGGGAGGGGCGTGTTTTCCGGGATTCGGGACCAACAAGGTGTGTGTGTGGGGGGAGGGGTATGGTTCTCGGGGAATGGGCAGATAACTGGGAACTCCCGGTAAAATAGAAAGAAAGAGGGGTGCACGGAAGGTAAGCTCTGCGGTTGGGGTTCATAAGGTCGTGGAATAATGCAAGGGGGAGAAAAAGACAGCGCTCAGGGATTCTGGGGTACGTGAGCAGGGGCGGCTTCTTCAAGAGACGGAGGGAGAGGAAGGGACGGGCGGGGAGGGAAGGATGGTACTTCCACCCGTCCCCAGCCCCCGCCCTCAACAGCCCAGCCCCCGGGGCGTGGCGCCGCTGCGGCCCTCCCACTCCCCCGGACCATCCCCGCAGGGCCTGGCAGGGCCCGGCTCGGCCCCCGCACACCTCCCCTACCTCCGCCGCCCTCCCCCGTACCATCCGCCCCCACCGCGTCCGGGGGAGAAGAAGTGGGCGCGGGGCCCACACGTCCCTCAAACTTCTTGCAAGTTCACTCCCACGCCTCCCGCCCCTTCGGCTCTCCGCTCCCGGGCCGGGAAGGCCCGTGCCCGCCCCGGCCCCTCCCGCCTGGTTACATAAGGTCGCAGAGAAGCCGCCCCCGGCCCGGGCCCGAAGGGAGGGGCCGCACCGGTTCCCGGGAACGGCGGGCAACGCCGCTCTGGCCACGCGCCGGGCGTCCCGAGCTAGACAGACAGCGGGGCCAGTGGCGGCGTGGCGCACACCGCCTTGCTCCCCTCTCCAGCCCGCACCCTCAACCACCCACCTGTCTCCCGGACCCACGGGATGGGGGCGGGGGAGTCTGGGCCAGGAGTTCCGGGCCCTCCGCGCACCCCTTACCCCCCGGCCCCGCTCACCTAGCTCTGAAGGTCAATCCGTCCGCCGCCCGCGCCCCGGGGCTCCGGCAACTTGTCCCAACTTCAGGTGTCCGGCCCGCAAGCTGCGATTGCCGCCCCCTCCCGAGTTCCTCCGGCTCGGCACTCCCAGGGAGGCCCGCCCTGTCCGCCCTTCCCGCTGCTGTCGGCGCCGCCGCCGATCCCTACGTCTAGCCAGCGGCCGCCGCCTCCGCTGTCACCGAGCCCCGCGCCCGGCGCCCCGGCTCTCGCTGTCACTCCGCACCCACTTCCCGCGGCGCCCGGCAGAGGGCAGCACCCGCCCCCGCGGCCCCGCCCCGCCCCGCCCCCGGCCGGCCTGCCGCGGCGCCCGCTGGGAAACGTAGTCTTCGCTGCAGCTCTCCCTGGCGTGCGGCGGCCGGGGGGGGGGGCGGGGGGGGTGTGGTCCCGCTCTGTGGGCCCAAGGCTGTATACAGGGACTTGACGTTTAACTTGGAACTTTTGTACGACTTCGTATCTTCCCCTTCTGCAAGTTTTCTTTCTCTTCTCAGTCAGTGATGTCCTGAACCAGAGCTCATCACTAATACACCCTGTGGCCCGTCTGACCCCAAAGAGAAGCATGCAAGCATGCTGTCTTTCCCAGAGTCTGGGAAAGATGTAGGGACCCAGGCGGTGTGCCGTTGTCGTAGTAACTCCTGAGTGGCAACCTCAGTCTCACACCTGATGTGCAATGGGGTAATGGGCCTGCACTTCTACCTCTGTCCCTGAGCATAAGGGGCAAGGTTGGAGTCAGCCTGGTGAAGGACAAAGTAAAAGAAATGTGGCTGCAGGATGGAGCTCCCCTCCCCTCCCATTGGGAGTTTTGTACTTACAGCTCCTCCCTACCTAGGTCTCATCAGTCAGAGCTTGCTGGTAACCCCCGCCACTAGCAAAATCAGAAATGTTCTGATCTTTCATGTCACCTTCCCCTGTTGAGCGTTACAGGGTGCTGGGCCGTCATCTTCTTGTCCACTGTTGAGGACCAGCCCTTGCTCAAATACATGCCCTGGGATAGAGGTGTCTGGGTGAAAATATGATCAGCTTAACTCAGCTCAGACCTTCAGAAACTCTCCTGGAAATAGGTTCTGGTGACATCAGCCTGCTCCCTGGGGGACCCATGACTTACAAGCGCATGCACACAGACATCCTTGGCAC
This sequence comes from Tonatia bakeri, assembly GCA_004024845.1. NCBI lineage: Eukaryota > Metazoa > Chordata > Mammalia > Chiroptera > Phyllostomidae > Tonatia > Tonatia bakeri. The sequence goes on from PVIA01001275.1 coordinate 217,856, forward strand.
CTGGCATGCCTCAGGCAGCTCCTAGTGCAAACTTGATCCCAGATAAAGAGGTGCATTTGGGATTCATTTGACCCCCTAGCTACACTGCTAGTGGACATGCGTGGGGACATGCATGAAGTAAATCTGGTCATAGTTTGGTAAGTTATCATTACATCAGCAGAGCGTTTTGGGTTGTCAGAGTAGGGCCCCCTTTCACTTGGGTGCCACTACCACTGTCTTCCCTGTCTAGGAAAAAGCTGTGAAGGGTACAGGGTCCATCCCCAAGCCCTCCTTTATGCTCCATTTCCTTTAGAATCCCAGTGACCCACCCAGAAACCTCAAAGCAACTAAGGGACAACCTGGTTCAGCAGACGCAAATTCACCCCTGAGATCAGCAGAAGCAAATCTCACTCCCCACTCCCCAAGACCAGGAGCGGCCTTACAGGCTACAGCTGCCCTCTAAAAAACAACAGGTTAACCAGCATGGAGAAGAACTATTTATTATTAGGAAAAGTCCGGAGTCCAGAAAAGAAAGCCTGAATCCAGAGGAGAAGCACAGAGAGAAACCCCCGCAAGGTGGGGGGCTGAGAGGGAGGAGGGAACCCAGGCGTCCAGGCACTGAGTCTAGGCGGCAGTGGCGAAGCCCACCCTGTTGTTGCCCATGTCGTAGACAGAATAGTAGGACCTGAGGAAGACGTCCCCGAGGATCCAGAGGGGCTGGCCGTTCTGGGAGGGCAGGTAGGTGGGCTCGACCCCCACGGTGCAGTAGCCATTGTTCTGCACAAGACAAAAGCACAGCTGTCATTCATTTTGCTCACGCAAGGACAAGGCATGGGGCGCTCGTGCAGAAATTGATGAGCCAGGGTTTGTGCCCTTGAGGGCTCAGGCCAACGGAGCTGCCAGCGTGGAGGCTGGTGGGAGGAATTTCTGGAATGGAGGAATACAGTCTGCGGTGACCCTCTGCAGGAACTCCTCTCTTTGTGTCTTTCCCCCACTCATCTCCCTCCTGCTCCCTGTTTAGAGCCAGTCAGCCTGGCAGTCAAGCCTTTGAGGCAGACCAACTTGGATCCAAACCTTCGTTTCACCCTGAGTAGCTGCGTAGCCTTGAGTGAGTTACCTAACCATTTGGAACCTCCACGTGTTCACTTGTAAAATAGAAATTAGTATCTTCCTCATGAGTGTTGGGACAATTAAGTGGGATAGTATAGACAAAGGGCGTTGTGCAGTGGCTGACCTTGGTAAGTGCACAACAAAGAGCCCAGCGCCTCTCCCCACTGATTAACAATAGTAATGAATAATAGATGGCACTCTTCACAGCCTGGTTCCAGAGGAGGGCATTCAGAATCAATGAGTGGGGACACTAAATCAGTGCTACAGGAAGTCAGGAAATGGCACAAGGTAAGTAGGTGGAGCGTTTCTGGCTCCTCATGCCTTCCTCCCACCCTGATCACGCCCCTGCTGGCTCAGCCTGTGGGGACCAGGACTTACGTTGAGGATGTAGGAGGAGGGTGGCAGAGGGAACTGCACCCCGTTGATGATGAAGGTGAAGGTGGGCAGGCTCTGGATGTTGTTACAGTTCACAAGAAACTGCAGAGAGAGGAACAGGGCCCAGGTCGTCTCATCTCCCACCTGAGAGGAGCTCCCAACTCTGTCACCTTGGCCCCTCTGGTCCCAGGCCTGAGTCCCAAGCCTGCTTTTGGACTGAGGTGGCTATACTCAAGGAAAGTCCTGTGTAAGCACTGCTAGCATTACGTGTGTACTCACGTACAGGGGACAGGATTTAGGGAGACCTGAGCATCTCTGCCACCCCAAAACCTTACTTTTGCCTGAACTGCCCCCCATTGGCAGATTGAATCTGTGCCCCATCTCTGCCACTGTCTTTTGCAAACACACAGGTCTGTGGAAGGAGGAGCCCGTCGGTCCCGCAGAGGCAGTAGGAATGCATTACTGAGGCAAACTCCTTGCTGGGCTCAGGGGAGAGGGGGGGCAGGGGGCCTGGCTCCATGCAGGTGGGGGACAGGTGGATTAAAAAGGTATGCCCTGTCATTCACCAGCTTGGCTCCCCTTTCCAGTTATTTCTCTCTTACTTCAAAGTCCAGCAATTGTTCACCCTGTTTCCTCTGAGGAGCTGAGGCTCAGAAAATGTTCTGTCTAGAAGGAACCTCCTCGCAGCCCCTCAGCACAAGTATCTGCACCCCTGAATCAGGCTCCAGGCCCCCATCCCAGGCATCCAAGGGGCCCGCACATCCAGTGCCTTGGGAAGCTTGAAGTAGGGAGGCCAAGAATCAGGCTATTTCTAGGTTCCCAGGAGAGGCCAGCCATGCCCCCAGCAGACACACCTGTCCATACTGGTCCTCCTGGGCCCCTGTGGCCTGCAGAAGGGCGCTCAGGTACTGCTGGGGCACAGTGAGCAGAGACGTGCCTGTGTCCACGATGGCCTGGCAGCCTTGGGAGCACCAGCCGGAGGCCTGGCCGCCAATGAGGAACCTGAACGGTGAGATGAGCGGCTTTGGCACCCCCAGCTCAGGGCAGCTGGGGGTGGGCTTTCCCCACATCTGAGGGACTAGCAGCCACAGCCACAGAAGCAAGGTGAGGAAGATAAGGACTCTGCAGAGGTCAAGCCAGTCATTCCTCGGCCTCACACCATACCAGAGTCTACCTAAGGCTACTTAAATGGCCATGGAATCTCTTCTTAAAAGTTCCAAGGAAGGTTCTAGAAACATTGATTTGTTGTAAGTACTTTAAGCAAATTAGCCCCTCCCCAACTACCACACACCCAGTTGCTAATCTGTAAGCCCATAGGGTTAGACAGCAGGGTCCCAAATATTTGGGATCCAGATCCTGTTCCTTCCCCTGTTGCCGCACCCCATCCCTTTTCTGCAGGCTGAGCTGGGCCTTGAAACTCCTGCAGAGGGTAGCTGTGGCTTTATGAGGGCAGGCCTGAAGAGGGTGGGGGGTGTTCTGTCCCAGCCCCTCAACGGTACCTGGCTGTGTGTGTGACATGAAGCCAGGTACTTCATGACCTGGCTCCAAAGAAGTGCCCACAGCCCCAGGGTCCCGCCAAGACTTACTCCTCAATGCCAATCTGCCAGTAGAGCTCCTGGGTGACCGGAGCCCAATAGATCTGCCCCTGGTACAGGCTGTTGTCCACACCCCCGAAGATGACTGCTCCTCCATTCTGAGAACCCTGCTGGCTGCAGGAGGCGTAGGGAAAGGTGAGTCAGGGAGCGGCTGTGAGAAGGGGCTTCCCTGGGAGCGGAACTTGAGTGTGGAACTGGGGGAAGCTCCTAAAGGCTACACTCGGCGTCATTATAAACAGAGGAAGTAAACCAGCAATATCAGTAACAGGGTAGGTAATATGGTTGAAAGTCAGATTCCAGTTTTTAAGCTCTGGGTGGTAGATGCTCTCTCTTCAAGGTGGTTGGCTAATCCTCAGAGGAAAGGAGGAAAGTCCATTCCAAGCCTCACATCCCCTCCCAGCTCCTGGCTCCCAGACCCAACCACAGAAAGAATCGTGTTGGCTGTTGTTTGTGGTGAGGATAACCACTTGTTAGGAGTTAATGGTGCACTTTGACAGAATCTGGGCCTGGCTGTGGTTCCAGGACCGAACAAGAACAGAAGACCGAAGGAGAGAAGCAATAGATCGCTATACAAAACAAGTGTCCAGGCAGTGAGCATTGGGTCGGAAGGAAACAAGCTAACTGGGGACCTGGGCAGGCAGTAAACCAAGAGGTATGAAGAATCAGTAGCAATAACTCAAAGCAAGCTCGTCCAGAAGAGGGAGTGATGCGGGGGGGAGTGGGCTGGGGACAGAGGCAGGGATGGGGGAGCAGTCAGCAGCCCAGGAGGGAGGGCCCTGGAACAGAATGGCTGGGGCCAAGTGCTGGCTGGGAGGCCTCCAAAGCCCAAAGGATGGAGCCTCAGTTGTCCAGGATGGAGGAGATGGGGAAGAGATGGGGAGGGGACCCCCAGGCCATTCCTCACTTGCTGAGGTAGAAGCTGAAGACGGGGCTGGTGAGGGCGCCCTCCTGCAGCATGCCCTGCAGGGCCGTGGTGGCCCCGCCCATGGCCAGCGCTGGGTAAGCCATGCCCATGATGCCGTCAAACTGCGCATAGACGAAATTGGTGCCCGGCTCATTCTCACTCAGGCCGAACTCCTGGTTGGGGACCTGGATACTCTGGACCTGGAGGGGACACAGAGCATGCAAAGTGACAAGTGTAACTCCACCTACTTTCTCCCAGACATCTTCAGAGACCCCTCAAGACTCATTCTTCATCCTCCCTCACCTGTCCTCCTTCCTGCTTGACAGGTCTTGCAGGAGCCACTTTCTTTTCTGATGGCCTTCCCTGACCACCAGCACCCCCCTCCCAGGGGCCGGGTCACCCCATTCATCATGGTGTCCTGCACATGATGGCCCTTTCTGGGGGTTCAGTGAGTGAATGGACGGGCCCTGATTGTGCTGATTTCCAGTCCTGTGCAGCGGGGCACGAAGTGTTTCCATATTTTTCAGGGCCTCTGTCTAAATCTCTTGATTAGTCTCTGAGGCTCGTGAGGTCAGAGCCCACGTCCCGGGTGGGAGTGGCAGCAGTATCACTCACCGTCATAGTGTCGTAGCCAAAGAAGCCAGTGAGGCTGCCGCTGCCATACTGCAGGGAGAAGGTCTGCCCATTGGTGGAGTAGGTGGAGGACTGGCTGGGGTTGAAGCGGTTGTGGCCAGCTGCAGGGAGAGGGAGGGTTCGGGGAGTCGGGCTGGAGCACGGGGGACTGCCCTGGCTCTCAGGCCTGTGCTCACATCCTGTGGCCTCAGCGTACCCTGCCACCCGTCATGGGGGGGCCAGCCCAGGTTCCCAGCATTCAAAGGCCCATGGGACTGGCCAGCCTTGGCCTCCAACTTACAGACTTTGGGGAGCCCTAGGGCTGCCATCTCCCCGTGGGCTGGTCTCACACATCCGTCTCTGTCTCCCTGGCCTCAGCAGGTCTCCGGGCACACAGTGTCGATAAATGACTCACCAGGACCCCCTGCTTTCCCTAGCCCTCACCAGCTCAAGAAGCTAGCCATTCCAAGATCCTGAGATCATTGAGGGTGGGGCCAGTGGGGGACCCTGTGGACTACAGGTGTGAGGACCCACACCTCAAGGCTTTGACAGATACCAGGGCAGCCTTAAGACAGTGAACATCATCTGTCTCCAAATACGACAGCATCCTGGGGCTCACATCCTGTATTGTCCTCCTGCGTGCCTTGCAGACACTCAGTGAGAACTTAGTAATGAATGGAGCAGAGTGGAGTGGGCTGGAGCCAATGAAGGAATAGGTATTGGTGAGCAGGGAGGGCAAGGCAGAGGTGCCAGGCCCGGGACCAGCTTCCTCCCTCTGGCTTGGGCATGCCATGTCCAGGGGGACAAGTCCCTGGTCCTCTCCAGGACTGGAGCTCCCCCCAGCTGTGAAGACTGTTCTTCCCCCAGGGTGTCGGGGCCCTCCCCTGCCCACCGCCCTCTCTGCCCAGCCCAGCACTCACTGCAAGCCTGGCTCTGGCAGTACACAGAGGGCACCCACAGGTTGGAAGAGCCGGTATCGAAAAGAACCAGGAAGTTCTGTGGTGGGGTCCCAATGCTGATCTCACCGAAGTAGGCAGCCTGGGGTGGGGTGGTGGAGCAGGCTGTTAGCTCCAGAGGGATCCTGCAGCCCAGCATCCCCCATGGGCAGAGCAGAGGACGGAGCAGCTCCTGCCCTACAGCCCCACCAGAAGTGGGGGCCTGAGCCTTCCCTCCACACTTGCCCAGAGCCCACAGCCCCTCAGCCTGTGCCTGCCTAGGGTGGCTGCAGAGGTCTCGTGGCTGAGCTGCCAGGTCAGCCGAGCCCCCTCCCATGCTCTATCCAGGGAATGAGGTCCAGGCTGGCAGGTCTGACGGAAGGGGGCAGGGGTTGGGGGTGGGAGGGGTGGAGGGGTGCCCCTCACTGCCCAGGCCTTGCTTTTAGCCTTTGGCAGCAGGGAGAGGGGTACCCCTGGGAGGGCCAGGACTCACATCCATGTAGGCCATGGGCTCGTAGGCCACGCTGAAGTCACTGAAATGGTACTTCCGAGCAGGGTCGTACTTGTGGGTCTTCAGGAACTCCTCCAGCAAGCCCTTCTCCTTCATGGTCTCACGGATGGACTTGCATTTCCTCAGGGGGACTCTGCGGCAGGTCTGCATGTCAGGGCAGGGCCCCCCTCTCCCACAGCACCTCCGGTCAACAGCCCAGTCCTTTCCCCGTCTCACTGTGTGCCTCGGTCTCCCTGCTGCTCTGCACCTGTGTCCATCGCTCGTGTTTTCTGTTTCTCCCTTTCTCCATTTGTTTCTCTCTCGGTCTCTTTCTCCCTGTCAGTCTCTGTCTCTTACGCCCTCTGCCTTTCTCTTTCTTCCCCCTCCGCCCCTTTCTTTCAGAACTCTTTGCAGGACTCGCTCCAAATTTCAGGAAACAATTTCCTTCCCCCCTGATGCTCCCTCCCCATCTCAAGGGTCCTCATTCCACCTGGCCCTCTGCTCTCGCATGCCCCGTATGTTCCTTCCCAGGAAGAGGCATTACTCTTTGCATTTTTATAAGGTTTTACAGATGACAAACTTCATCCCAGGGAAAGTCCTCTCCTGTGGTGGCTGACAGGCACCTGCCACCAGCTGGCTGTGACAGATTGTGGGTGAAGGGGAGAAGGGCTAGACTGGGGCTCGGACGGCAGGGTCCTGGTTCTGCCTCCGCTGCTCAGTGTCGGCCTGGGGCCACCCACTGCTCTTCCAGATGCAGGAACAGTGGGGAAATCGGCCTGCATGGTTTGGGGCCCCCGTCAGCTCTGGCATTGGGGCTTAAGAATTAGGGGTTTCTGCCCCTATCACCCTGGGTTACCCAACTCCTGCCTGCAGCGGGGTGGGGGACATTCACACTGAGCTATTCACATCAAGCTTTTCTAATCACTTGTACAGAATTTCATGTTACAAGAAGTTTCTAAGATGATCCATCTCTCCACGTAAGGAACCGCTCTGAGAGCCGAGGTGTGGCCAGTCCAGCCCTCTGGGTGTGCTGTGAGCCCTGCCCCTCACCCCTTTCTCCTGACATCTCAGCACGTGGAGACTACATCACTGATGTTCCTGCCTGGGTGATTGTATCATCTGCCAAATAAGTTTGGGCCATAAGGAAATGTTTAGCAAATGTCTCCCTACCCAGAGACAATTGTTCTTTTCCGTGAGAGGAGCCACAGCCGCCATGCGGGGTCTGTTTGAGTAGCAGACACCCCTGTTCTCTGCTTCGGGTCTGTCTTTTCTCCCTTTGACTGGATGTTTCCCTGGGGGGCAGACACTGTCTCCTCCCTCCTGTAACTCCTGTCCTACCGACTCAGGGAGCCTGTCCTGCCCCTGGCAGAAAGTCTGGAGCAGAGGCAGGTGGGCTGCCCCCGGCCAGCCCACCCCTCGCAGGGCTGCAGTCTCCTGCCCAGGGTCCCGCACCCGCCGCCAGGCCCCAAACTCACTTGACCACCTTCGCCTCCAGGAGCTGGAGGCAGAGCAGGGCCACCACCATCCACTTCATGATGCTGATTCTGACTGTCCACAGAGCGAGAGCTGCTCCAAGCTGGACACTTGCAGGTGAGTGAAAGCCGGAGCCCTCCGTCCTTTATACCCCTGGTGTCCAGAGCGGTCCCTGCCTCCCCGCCCTGGGCAAGCATGACCTCAACCCACGGTGTAGCCCGTGCTCCGTGTACCAGTCGTTTCCGTGTGTTTTCCCTCACGAGGGTGGCCGCAAAGGACTTTTCATCTTATTGACTTTTCAATACAAGTGTGGAGGCCAGGAGGCACGAGCGATAAGAAAGAACAAAGCTGAAGAGGCCAAGATTACGTCTTGCCCAAGAATCAGAAGCATGATGTGGGCATTTGGGCATGAGGGCCAGGGAAAGACAGAGCCAAAGCGGGGGCCGTGGGCTCTGGAGGTGCACTTCCCACCCTCAGCACTTCTGACCTTCAGAATAAACAGTTCTTCGCTGTGGGCAGTGCCCTGCACATCGCAGGTGGGTTAGCAGCTCCCATGGCCTCTGCCCGAGAGACGCCAGCGGCGCCCCCCCCCAGTTGTCTCCAGGTGTGGCTGCTTGTCTCCTTAGGCCGAAATTGTCGAGAACTGTTGGTTTATGGGTGACAGGCTTGGGGGTCTGACTCAAGTCCTGGCTCCCAGCACCCCCAAGCCGTTGGGGTAAGGGGCTGCAGTTAGGAGCACTGGGGGGTAATGGGGTCAGTGACCAGGATGCTGGTGACGCTCACGGTGCTGGTGAGAGTGGTCCTCGTGGTGACCATAGTGGCACCAGCGGCACTGATGCAGATGGTGGGCTGGGGTGCCAGTGGCTGAAATCAGAGCTTTTAGGGGCAGCTTTGGAGGCTTTCAGGGTCCAGTGGGGCATTTGGAGAAATTCTTATTATAATCCAGCAAGTTCTCATGACACACTGGTTGGGTGAGCCCAGCTGGCTTCTGACTGTTGTCTCTTGTGCTGGTCTGGGGCGACAGGAGGCTTAGGGCGGGACGCGGAGAGAGGGGACATGGCCGGCTCTTCTTTTTGTCATTGTCTCTCTTCTCCAGCCCCACTGCAACTCCACCCCTGCTTTTTGGTTTCCTGAAATGCTTGTGTCCCCTGTTACTCTCCTCCCAAGCCCTTGTCAGCCCTTTTTCCTGCCCCCAGGTCTGGTCTATCCTGTGCCTCTATCCCTCATCTCCAGGCCCTACCTACTTCCCAGCTACATGCTTCCCATCGCTTAGGGTGACCTGGAGCTGGCCCAGCACATTAACCTGGCACAGGAGAGTTTCCCATCTTTGGGTGAGTGGAAAAAAAGCTCCTGTGCCAGCACCCTCTCTGCCACCTGGTACCCCACACTCAGGGCTCCAAACAGATTTGTTAGGCCCTCAAGCCCCAGGCGGAAGGCCAAGACCAGGCCTGCCAATACCAGTGTTACCCAGCCAGTGGGGGATTTTCCACTCTGGCCACCACCAGCACTGCCCAGCCAGAGCCCTGGAGGCTCCCCTGGCCCTAGGATTGGAGAGGGGGAGGAGGGAAGACATCAGAGGTCCTCCCGGCCTGGCCTGGACGGTAGGTACCTGCCTGATTGTGTCTCAAGGCCAGATCAGCCCCCATTCCTCCTTGTAGTTCCCAGGGACACAGTAGACTCCGGGATTGAATGCCTTCCCAGGGGCAGGGGATCTGCAGACTTGGAAGCAAAGACAAAAGAAAGTCATGGGATCCTTGGAATCTTACCACATCCTCCGAATATAGCAGAGTCCACAGGATCCCCCACGTCTTGCAAGGCCTACCAGGTGCCCCACCATGGGCCTCCAGGGACCTTTCCTTATCAGGTAGGACCCCAGGGGTCTGATGGCTGCCAGGTGGAACTTCCCCAAACCTCCGTGGCACCACGTCCCTCCTGAGCATCCCTGGCTTACTGCGTCAGGCCGGACATCCTGCTTGTCTACCGGGCCTTGGGGTTCTGCAGCCCCTGCGGACCCAAGCTGACCTGACAGCTCAGTCAGCCCCCTCAGCACCCCAGACATTCCTAATCCTAGTCTGCACTGGCTGGCCCCTCCACCGCCCAGCGCCCTTCCCGGAAAGCCCACTTCTTTCCCTTCTGCGTGTCCAAATTCTGCCTGCTCTTCAGGGCCTCACCTCCTAGAGCCAGGGATGTACAGAGTCTGAGGACACCTAGGAAGTCATCCAGGGCCACCCCTACCGAGGATAGGAGCCCCAGGAGGCATGATGATTGGTTCCTGCCCAAGTTCATTTTCTTTTTTTTTAAGATTTTATTTATTTATTTTTAGAAGAAGGGAAGGTAGATAGTGAGGGAGAGAAACATCAACTGGTTGTGTTTCCTATGTACCCTTACCGGGGACTGAACCTGCAGCCCAGGCATGTGCCCTGACCTGTTATTGAACCAGTGACCTTTTGCTTTGTGGGATGACATCCAGCCAACTGAGCCCCACCAGTCAGGACCCAAGTTTATTTTTTACCCTTGAACACTGCACACCCAACTCTCTGTGCCCTTGGGACTGGTTCTCACTCTGTCCAGGACCAGTCTCCACTTGTTTCCTGGGTATGTTTCCTCTCTCCATAGACTGAAAGCTCCCAGAGGGCAGAGCTTGTGGCTTCCACCTCCCTGCACCTGGCCCTGAGCTCAGGAGATCCTGAACAGTAGTAGGTGGAGCCCAAGGGGTTGTTCCCAGTGGATCTTGGTTATCTCTCCTGCACCCCATTATCCCAGTGCTCGGATTTCCACCCCATGCTCCAAGGGCTCTTGTTAAAATCCAGGCCCTGGGACCCTCTACAGAGTGATAGTCTCTCAGGAAAGAGGTATTTTCTCATCACCCTGTGGCTTTATTGTGTCTCCCTCTAGACACCGCTTGCCTCAAAACTCATCAAAGGCCAACCCAGTGGTTAACCAAATAAAATCCAGTCATCGTCCTGGGCTGCGTGACATGCTCAGTCTGGTCCCTTCCTATGTGTCCATTCCCATCTTCTACGTCTAACCTACAAATACTCATTGTGAGCTCTTTGTTTCCTCTCCAGGAGGCCCATTAGTTTTCAGCCTCCAGCCCTTTACCCATGCCGTGCTGGCCATCTGGAACAACTATCCCAAGCCTCTCCTCCTGCAAGACTGTCTCACCCTTCGAGACCTGCCACAAATGTCACAGAGTCTCTGTACGATGCCCACCTACTCTCAAACTGACCCCAACTGTGGAGGACACTGCTTTCCCTTCCCTTATGGGATTTACTTCATACCATCTTATATCCAGTGATGTGCCCCAAATCCTACCACCTGTAAGTGAAAGGACAGTCCTCTTCCTGCACATGGCTCCGTAAGCAGCTCGTTCATCTTTCAGAGTGTCTATAAAAGTGACAGTCATTGCCGAGAATGTCTCAAGAAGAGATGGCACCTATATAGCATGCACACTGCCACTGTCAACCCTTCGCCCATGGCAGACATCACTAATCAAACCTATCACTCTTTCCCGTAGTGCTGAGACATGGCTTTAGGATCCTTTTCACTCTAGTGCTCCATGCAGACATTCTCAGTCAATCTTGAAATGACATTCCCCAAGCCCTTTAATGAAGGTTAAAAAAAAAAAATTCTGGATTCTAAATTGTTTTTAGAATTGTATGCATATACCACTTTTTTAAAAAATCAAGGCAACTTGAAACTAGAACAGTTTGTACCATTCTAAATTATCTTCTAGTTCTTAATGTGCATACTTTGGTTTTGACATAGATGTGATCAATGTGTAAACGTGCTTGTCACTTAAGATTACTACACACACATTTCCATGCATTAAGATAAGCACTTTCGGCGGCTACACAGTGCTCTATCCTCATGGTAGCGAGGATTGCTTAACCCTACTCATTTGGGTTAATTCCAATTTCTCGTTACTATCAATAGCACTCAAGCTCAGAAACTAAAAATCATCCAGAATAAGAGAGTAGTGAGCTTCTCATTATCAGAGTCATTCCAGCAGAGGCAAAAGGAGCACTTTCTGAGGAATATTGGTAGAAGGGTCTCTTGCAGCAGGTGTAAGATTGAGCAGAGGATCTGAGTTTCTCTGTGCATTAGAACCCCTGAAATATGCTCACAGAGCTAGAAGACCTCAGCCTGAAGAACACTTGAGTGGTAAACACGCAGTACAATATATAAATAATGTATTGTAGAATTGTATACCTGAAACCTATATAATTTTTTAAAATTTATCTATTGATTTTAGAGAGAGGGGAGGGGAGAGAGAAAGAAACACCAGTTTGTTGTTCCATCCATCCATGCATTCATTGGTTGATTCTTGTATGTTCCCTGACCAGGGAATCGAACCCGCAACCTTAGCATACCAGGATGATGCTCTAACCAACTGAGTGACCCAACCAGGGCTCCAACCTGTAGAATTTTATTAACCAATGCCACTCCAATAAACTCAATTTTTTTAAAAAAAACCTCAGTTATGGAGATAGGTCCTCTACAAACTTTGTCTTTGGCTGCTGTCTACATGAATTTTAGTTACAGCTTTAGCTATTATCTTGGTTTTACAGTTTTTTCCTTAAATTTTCTATGCGTTTTATACTTACACCAAATCTATTGAGGGCATACTGGACCTGAGTTTATTTTTTTTCCAAGTTCGAGAATTTATGTTTTCTAAACAAAGAAACAAGCAAAATATAGTCAAAGACACTGCAATAGAGGACAGGCAGAAAGTGACCAGAGGGGAGAGAAGAGGGAATTTCAGGGGAAAAGGGGAAGGGTTTACAGGAACAAAGTTAAAAGACACATGGATAAAAACTAGGGGGAGGGTGGTAATGGGAGGGAAGTTGGGAGGGGGGTGGGTGGGCTTGATTGGGAGTAAAGGGGAGAAAACTGTACTTGAACAATCATTAAAATAAAAAAAAAAGAATTTATGTTTTCTTTTTTTTCCTTTTTTAAAATTTTATTTATTGGCCCTGGCTGGTGGATTGAGTCCCAGCCTGTGAACTGAAAGGTCATCAGTTCGATTCCCAGTCAGAGCACACACCTGGGTTGTGGGCCAGGTCCCCAGTTGGGGGCGTATGAGAGGCAATCAATCCGTTTCTCTCCCTCTTTTTCTCCCTTTCTTCCCCTCTCTAAAAATAAATAAATAAAATCTTTTAAAATGTTTAAAAATTATACTTATTGATTGAAGAGAGAGGAGGAGACATTGATTTGTTGTTCCACTTATTTATGCATTCAGTGGTTGATTTTTGCATGTGCCCTGACTGGGGATCAAATCCACAACCTTGGCTTGTCAGGATAATGCTCTAATCAACTGAGCTACCCTGGCCAGGGTCTTCTCTTTTTATTTTGATATAATTTTTGACTTACCGAGAAGTTGCAAACTTCATACAGAGAGTTCCTGCACACCTTTCATCCAGAACCCCCTGATGTTAACATCTTACATCACAGCACAGTGGTCGGTCAAACGCTGAAAGTTAACCCTGATCGAGTACTAGTAACCAGTCTGTAGACCTTATTTGAATTTCACCAGTTTTCCCACTAGTTGCCCTTTTCTGATTTAGGATCCAGTCTAGGTTCCCACGCCACGTTTAGTTTTCGTGTCTCCTTCGTCTCGTCTAATATGTGACAGTGTCTTTGTTATTCTATGTCTTTTATGACCCTGCTACATTTAAAAATTACTGATCACTTATTTTGTAGAATATCCCTCAATTTAGGTTTTCTGCGGTTTTCTCATCCTGAGACTGAGGGCATGCATTTGGGGACAGAGGCGATACACGCTACTCGGCACATGCTTCAGGAGGTACATGATGTGCCTTCTTCCTGGGGACTTAACCTGGGTTACGTGGGTAAGTGAGGTCCGCAGGTTTCTCGACTGCACAGGTCCTGTCTTTCCCTTGGTAATTAATGAGTGTCCTCTGGAGAGACCCTTTGAGATGATCCATCATTATTCTGCCCACCAACTTGAACATCTGTTACTGGTTCTTGCCTGCAACAGTTATTTTGGTGGTGTTTGCCTAACAGTGCCTTTCTATTTCCATCATTCCTTCTATGTTTATTAATTAGAATTCTGCTATAAGGAAAAGCTGGGTTCAAGGTTTTCAAACGGACTCTTACTCTCCTGCAGAAACAGCCCACCCATCACTGGAGGTGTGCCGTGCAGGGTGCTTTATGTTTGTTTAATCAAGCAGCCCTCACAACAGCCCCACGAAATATGGCACCTTATCCCCATCCTATGAGGAGTCCATTTTATCCGTCTGTATCTCAAACAGCTGGAAATTGATCTCTCTGTGCATAAATGAGTAAATAGACATTGCTTTTTTCTCTGGCTTATTGATTAACACCCCTTTGCTTGAAGACAATAACTTGTCTATGTGGCTAAAGTGAAAAGGGAATACGTTGGATAGATGGGGGTTCTCTCTCTCTTTCTCTCTCTCTTTCTCTCTCTCTCTCTCTCCTGGCTTTCTTCATGTATCTGACCACCAGAAGCTGCGTTTCACATTTCCAGAGAAAGAATGAAACCAACATTCCCAGGAAAGCTCTCTGATTGGTCAGGTGCCTCCTCCTGAACCAGTCAGCTGTGGCCCTGTAAGAACTTGGTGGCTTCCTCAGGAAACATTTTGAAGAATGTATACAGAAGTCCCCAGAGGAAGTAATGTATGTTTCTGGGCAAATAATCTCAAAGATGCCCATGCATATTTATTTCTGATGACATATGGACCCAACCTCTAACTCTTCACCCACCCCTCTTTGTATGTATTAAAGAATGTGGTGGTGTGTGTGGCATGCAGTTGACTTTAGATGACCAATTTCTACTACTTATTGATGCTTTGACCCCAACAATTCACTTACCCTCCCTGAGCGTGAGTTTCCCTCGCTGTAAAATGGGGATAATAATCTACCCCACAGGGTTGCTGTAATAATTCAACAAGGTCATGATTATGAATGTACTGACATGTAGCAAGCTCTCCAGAACTATCAGCTAAGTCAGAATATTGTGTAGTTGGACAGGGGCGGGGGCAGGGGTTAAAGAGCAAAAAGGACCTTTGGGGAGCATTGATGATGTTCTGTTTCTTGACCTGAGTCCTGGTGACATGGGTCTGTGAGAAGGCAGTGAACTGTGTATTCACGATATGTGCACCTTTCAGCATGTGCCCTAAACTTTAAAAGTTTTATAAAGAGACTTCTGGTCAAGATGGTGATGTAGGTAAACACCACTCACTTCCTCACACAACCACGTCAAAATTACAACTAAACTACAGATCAACCATCATTCAGAACCATCAGAAACTGAGCTGAACGGAAGTCCTAAAACTACAGAATTAAAGAAGAAACCTCTGAGTGGGTGGCTCCACACCCACATGTGGCAGATAAAAATTGGGAGGCCCATCTCAGAAGTGAGGGGTCTCAGCCCCATACCACAGCCCCCAGTCCGGGGTTCCAGTGGCAGAAAGAGAAGTGCCTGTAACTTCTGGCTGTGAAAACCAGCGTGGATTGAGGATGTGGAGGACAGAAGCTGCTGGAATCCCAGGCAGTTCTATAACGTGGGGGTCAGGTCAAATTACTGAGAGAAGGCAGGGGGTGGGGCAAAAACCCCAAGGCAAAATTGAAGACTAAAAATGGCTTGCCCTCCCCATGAAGGGAGTGGCTGCTAGAAGAGGGAGATTGCCCGAGGCAGACAGGCAGCTCGTGACTCAGCAGAAGGGAGCTTGTACAGAGCCTGCGTGCTTCAAGAAATGGCCCCCTTACGCAACACGGCAGCTGGAAGAGGGGCAAAGGCAAACATGGCTGACACTGGCCCTCACTGGCTGAAAAGGCGGACACTCCCACTGGCTTCTGGGGCATGTGGGATTTTGGGAGAGGACTATTAAACAAAAGGCAGGCAAAAGCTCACACTCTTGGTCTCTTGACATCTTGGCCATTTGGCCTTTTGGCTTCTTGTGCTCTTGCTTTGCCCTGCATGGGCAGGAGCAGCAAGGAGTGGTCCTATGCCTGGACCACTCAGGGCTTAGGCTCTGCATGGTTGGAAGCCAGGTCCTAGTGTCAGGGTCCCACACTGGGATGGATGCCTCTCCAGCCCTTGGGATGCTACGACCCAGGGCAGCACGGCACACAGGTCCTGGACTGCTTCCACTCTCTCACCCTGTGAACGGCACATGGAGTCATGAGCTGGGAAGTTCCTTGCAGATGGAGCTTCTCCTGCATTACCACCTGGAGTGATCTGGCAGCGCACCCCAGACCCTGACAGACAGAGAGCTGCTGCAAGGCAATAGCAACTCTGGTACCAGAGGGAGAGCCTGGAGCTGTGGAGATGGAGACCCATTCAAGTAACAACTTGTGCTACAGATAAGCAATAATGGGGAGCTTTTTGGACATTAATTTTCCTGGGGGTAGCTGGTTTTCTGTGATTTGCAGGAGAGGTTGGCTTGGTTAGCTCGGAGCAGGAATGCTCCCAGCCCCCTCACATTGGGAACCCTGTTGATAAAAACCTATTTCCTTCCCCACAAGTCTTCATGTTATGCATATACATGGCAATAAGTGGCCAAACCCCGTGCTGCCCAGTCTGTGTGCAGACTAACGAGGACTCACTCCCTCTGAGCTCCAGCACCAGGGCAACAGATTGAAAGGAATCAGAGACATACAAGGAGGAACTGAATTGTCTGGCATCAGGGCAAGAGCTGAGGGACAGCTTTCTCCCAGACAGAAGTGCTAGCAGAGGCCATTGTTCCTTTTCTGATCCCTCCCCACGCAGAGCCACA
Organism: Tonatia bakeri; assembly: GCA_004024845.1. NCBI lineage: Eukaryota > Metazoa > Chordata > Mammalia > Chiroptera > Phyllostomidae > Tonatia > Tonatia bakeri. The sequence goes on from PVIA01001275.1 coordinate 234,091, forward strand.
GAGCTGGCAGTCAGGCACCATTTTTGAGACTCCATCAACCTTGCTTACACTGTTTGCCCCAACCTGGTAATTCTCTGAGGTCCTGCCCCACTCAACTTTCAGTCCCACCCAAGCTATTTCCAGTGGCTTTTCCATACAAATCTCTTGTCTTGGTCCATGCTTCAGATTTTCCTAAATTCTCTCAAACAAAGAGCACCTGGCTTTAGCAAGCCCTGTACCTCTCACTAAGTCACCCCAGGCTGGGCACTAGCAGCAGCTGGCCTTAGTACACAGATTGAACTCTCCTGGGCATCTCCAAGCCCGGCACAAGTAGCAATCATCTGCAGGCTACTTTGTAGCTTATATTGTGTGAGACCAGACAGAACACAGGTAGTGGTTGACCTTGGATGTGCCAACAACAATCAAGTCTCAACTACAAGAGGAGGGTGTACACAGCCCACACAGTGGGCATACCTTGAGTACCCAGTTGGGTGATAAGGGAGGCTGTGCTACTGGACCCTGCAGGACACCTACTACATTAGGCCACTCTGTCAAGTCTGGGAGACATAGCAGTTCTACCTAATACATAGAAACAACCACAGGGAGATTGTCAAAATGAAGAGACAAAGAAACATGGCCCAAATGAAAGAACAGAACAAAACTCCAGAAAGAGAACTGAACAAAATGGGGACAAGCAATCTATCAGATACAGAGTTCAAAACACTGGTTATAAGGATGCTCAAGGAACTTAGTGAGCACCTCAAAAGCATGAAAAAGATCCAGTCAGAAATGAAGGTTACACTAACTGAAATAAAAAACAATTAATAGGAAATCAACAGTAGTGTGGATAAAGCCAAGAATCAAATCAGCCATTTGGAACCTAGGGAAGAAAAACAACAAAACAACAAAAAATAACCAGTCAGAACAGCAAGAAGAAAAAAGAATTAAAAAATGAAGGTAGTGTAAGGATCCCCTTGGACAACTTCAAGCAGACCAACATTCACATCATGGGGGTATCAGAAGAAGAGATGGAGCAAGGAATTGGAAACACATTTGAAAAAATAATGACAGAAAACTTCCTTAGCTTGGTGAAGGAAATAGACATACAAGTCCAGGAAATGCAGAGTCCCAAACAAGGTGAACCCAAAGCCCACATCAAGACACATCATAATTAAAATGGCAAAGTTCAGATACAAAGAGAAAACCCTAAAAGCAGCCACAGAAAAGCAGTTAGTCAACTAGAACAGAACTCCCATAAGACTGTCAGCTGGTTCCTCAAAAGAAACTTGGGAAGCTGAAAAGGATTGACAAGAAATATTCAAAACGCTGGGAAGTAAGGACCTACAACCAAGATTACTACCCAGCAATGCTGTCTTTAGAATTGAAGGGCATAAAAAGAGCTTCCCAAACAAGACAAAAAGCTGAAGGAGTTTATCACCACCAAACCAGTGTTATATGAAATGTTAAAGGGTCTTCTTTAAGAATAAGAAGAAGGCAGGGGGAAGGAGTGGAGGGGGTGCATCTAAGGGAGATAAATGATAATGGAAAAAATACAACAAAATTAAAAAAAAAAGAAGATCAAAAAGATGAACAATAAAGTGGCAATAAATATATATCTATCTACAATTGATTTTAGAAAACAAAGTAAAAAAACCCCAAGCAGATCAGAACAGAACCGTAGATACAAAGAACATTTTGATGGTGCCGGATGAGAGGGGTGTTGGGGGGCTGGGGTGTAAAACACAGCATAGGGAATCGAGTAGCCAAAGAACATAAATGCGGGACCCATGGACATGGACGGCTGTGTGGGATTGCCTGAGGGAGTGGAGGGGCTGTGGGGAGGTGGACAAAGGGTGAAAATTAGGACAACTGTAATAGCAAAAACAATAAAATACAATTTAAAAAGAGCCCTGGCTGGTGTGGCTCAGTGGATTGAGCACCAACCTGAGAACCAAAGGGTCGCCGGTTCGATTCCCAGTCAGGGCACATGTCTGGGGTGCGGGCCAGGTCGGGCTCCCAGTAGAGAGCGCACAAGAGGCAACTACACATTGATGTTTCTCTCTCTCTCTTTCTCCTTCCCTTCCCCTCTCTCTAAAGAACTAAATAAAATATTTTTTAAAAAATGGGGTTATTGGGGTGAAGAAAAGTTTTATAAAATCACATATAATTTTTTAATTTGAAACTTTTTCCACAGTGATGAGACATTTATATATATAACTACACCCTGATAAGTGTTGCACCCACCTGACACCACACATAGTTATTACAATGATTGTATTCCCTAGGCTGTACTTTACAGTCTCTATGACGATGTGGTGACTGACAGTTTGTTACAGACATGTTTTAAAAAGGGAGAGGAGAGAGCAGACAACATCTGCCCTCGGAGGACCCCAGAGGTGGAGGGAGGAGGCAATCCTGTTGAGGGAGCTCCCAGCAGATGGGGACCCTTCCATGCACCCATCATCCCGTTTTCCACCGCAGCAGAGAGGCAGAGGTAACTTTAGGCAAAGTAAGAATGAACATGTCTTTTTTGCCTAGGCATGTATTGGTTATATTTTAGCACAGATACATAATCATTCCCATGTTTTCATGGACACTGTAGGTTAAGACAGGCTCCCACCCAAGAAGCATTAGGAAGCAGCGGAATTGCAGCCTCAAATCCTTGTCTCAAAGGAGTTAGTCCCCTAGGCCGCCACCCTGGGAGGGGCAGAGCTTGCAGTTACCCGAGGGCCTGGGGCCCCCAGCCCTGGGGTCTCCAGGTGTTAGACTTCTCCTCCTGCTGCTGCCCAGCTCTGGGCCCTTGGAGAGGGGCCGTCTCCTAGATATGAAACCCAGCCAGGAACTTCCAGCCGTACCCTGGTGAGGCTCTGCCTAAGGGTAGGCATCTCCATTTGACAGGCAGGACTACTGTGAGCACCAGGCCCGTTGCCATGCCAGGCCGGGGCTTCAGGGCTATGGCTCTGTCCACACCGCCTGCACAGGCCAGAGAGCAGGGGGTGAAGCTGGGCGTGGCCTCTCCTCCGCTGCCCACATCAGTGGATTCTAACCAGTGGCCACATGCAGATAGTGTAGAGCTCATGAGGGTGGTATTTGAATGATGAAGTGGGACCCACTGACCTATGCCGACCTATGAAAGCATGAAAGTTGAACTGACTATTCACCCCCCAGCCACCTGCCTTGCTCCTCCCAAGTCAGCGCCTACAGAGCGGCTCTGTCCGGTGTCTGCCAGACCTCAGCCCCGAGAAGCAGGGTTTGGTGGGCTGAGTGAACAGTAGGGGCTCCCCAACTTCTCTGAGCCCCGAAGGGATGCCTGTGACCAGGGAAACAGGCAGAGTCAGCCCACACAGCAGTGGCCAGGCCAGCTCGTTGTTGCCCGTGTCGCAGATGGAGCCGTAGACCCTCAGGAAGATGGCGGAGCCACAGGAACTGCCACTCTTCGAGGGCGGGTACATGGGCTCGGGCCCTCTGCGGTGGCTACTTGCACTGACCTGGAGGAGAAGAAGTGAGGCTGTCGGCCGGCATGTCTCACTGGATAAGGAAAGAACCTGAGCTCGGCAATCAGAGAAGCCTAGGTTCAGATCTCAGCCCACTTCTGGCTAGCTGCGGGACCTTGGACAAGTCACTTAACCTCTCTGAGGTTCAGTTTTCCATCTGAGGGAGGGGGATAATGTGAGACCCATTGCTGCATTCTGCACGAGGAATACAAGTTGGCAGGTAAAGAAAGTGAGAAACGAGCATTTCTGGCAGGCAAAATAGCACGTGCACAGGGCCTGAGGTAAGAAAGACAAAATGATGGGGCCGGTGAGGCTGGAGTCGGGTGGTGGGGGCACCCTGCCGAGGGAAGCAGGGGCCCAGCCATGAGAGCTGAGGCCTTGAGGCTTTTCTGACCACAAACCACAGTTAGAAATGCATTTCACACCATGACATTATAGTACACACACACACACACACACACACACACACACACACACACATACACATCATATAATTAAAACAAAGGCCTCAACCTGCCATAAAAAATTCTAGTCCACAGTATATGTAATGCACTCTAATTTTTCTGTTTTATTTCATTGTTTCTAAAGTGATGGTTCCAGTCAACCAAACTCATGTCTAATGGGTCATAAGCCGCAGCTGGAAAAACACTGACCTACGTGGCACTGAGCATGCCTGTGCTCACACATAGTGCTGTGGGCTCGGCTGCCCCTCCCCACAGTAGCAACAAGTCACAGGCATTTGGATAGTGGAACGGTGCCTCTCCCTTCCTCCGTGGAGGCACAGAAGATGCTGAAGGCATATTTGTTCCTTAGAAGCAGGGTGGAAGGCTGGAAGAGAAGGGGCTGTCCCCACACCTGGAGGTTTGAGTAACCTGAAGAGGACCCACTGACCACCATTCAACTTACTTTGGCGTCGACCCGTCTCCCTGGGCAAGTAAAGTGGGGACAAGTGAGTGCCAAGTCTTGGGTTTAAGAAGGGGCTGAGTGACTGCCTGTCGGAGTGATGGTGGCGCCCACTTCCAGGACTGGCACGAGGGCGTGCAGAGCATGTGTGCATGGAGCCCCTGGCTCAGCGCCAGACACCAGGAACAGCAGCCGGCGCCCTGGAGTGCTCGGCATGTGCCTGGCATTGTTCCAGCTGCTCTATGTCTACAAGCAATTGAATCTTACAAGGGCCTGATGAGGCAAACGCTGTGCTGGCCCTGGTTTGCAGATGAGGAAATAGAGGCTCAGAGACGCTAAGTGACTTGCCCAAGGTCACAAAGTGGTAGAAAAGGACCCCAGCACAGGTAGACACCACCTCTACACATACTGCATCTCCGGATAAATGGTGGTTCCTGGTATTATTTTTGTGGAAGAGGTTGATAAAATGATCCTTAAGGTCTTTTGCAAATATGATGTCCCAGAACCCTTAGGGCTGCAAATGGACTCCCCTCCCACCTGGCCTCCTGAGCTGCCCCGTCCCCCCCCACCATGCCCAGGTAGGAAGGGGAGGGGAGAGCGAGATGGGGAGAATCACAGGGAAGAGGCACCGAGGCCCAGGAGGGGAAGCTGGCGCCCCCTGTGGTGGGCGGGATGTGACCACAGCTAGAGTAGGTGATGAACTGGAGAAATAATGAGACATGGGGACAGGTAGTCAGAATCCACTCCCTCCAGGGCTGCCAGGATGGAGGTGGCTGGTCCCATGCTCAGAAATGCCCCCTGCACCCCAGCCTGATCCCTCATCTCCCACCTCCCTCTCCCATCACCGCAGATGTAGCCTCAACCCAGATGAATGCCCCAGTGCAGGCACGGAGATGGAGTCCAAGCATGCGGCAGAAAGACGGGGAATGGGCTGCCGCTAGGGGAGCCTGTGAGGGAGAGGCTGCAGGCCTGGGTGGGCAGGGGGTTCCAGTCCCCGGGCACTAAGCAGCTGGCAGGGAGACGACAGGCAGGCCCTCCGAGGGACGGTTGGGAAGGAGCCCCTCAGGTCAGTGTCCTCTGACTTCCCAGAGGCAGTGGGCTGGGTACCTGCCTCTTCCTGGCTGTCCCATGGGACCCCAGCGAGCTGTGTCAGCTGACCAAAAATCTGCTCCGTGACAGTGATGAGGCAGAGTCCCGTGTCCATGACAGCCAGGCAACCGGGGTCAGTGGCCTACCCTACGTCAGTCTGTGGACAGCCTGAGGGAGGAGTCATCAGAGGTCAGAGGTCAGAGGTCATGCATGCCTTCCCCTAGTCTTTATGTGCACTTTCCCTTAGAGCTCAGGCCAATCCCCAAGTCTGTCCTGCGCTGGAAAAAGTTCTGCATTTTTCCCAAAGAAGCCCCCCAAGCTTCCTCCCTGGGTGGGAGGCTGAGGTTTGAATCCATCTGCCCCCGGAAGGTGATCTGCCAACAGCCCTGGGCAACCAGCCACAGAGTCCTAGACCTCACCTGCCTACAGCTGGCTGTTCTTACCCACAACGGTGACTTCTCCCACAGTGGTGTCATTTTGTCAGCTGTGGACCAAAGACAGAGCCGGTCTCAGGGGGAGTCAGGTGCAGGGGGACTGGACCCCCATTTCTGGAGCCCACTGTCTGAGTCAACCCAGCAGGCCTGCCCCTTTGCCACCCTCCCCTCTTCCTGTTCACCCACAGGGCAGCTCTCCATAAGCCCTGTCCAGCAGTGGGTTGACCATTCGAAGAGCAGGGAGGATACTCCCAGGTGGCGGGGGGCCTGTCACCTGATGCAGCAGGGGCTCTGGGATCAGGTTCCACCTCACAAGGCCATCCGTGACTGCAGTGCTGAAACAGAAGGGGTGGACAGACCCTTTAGCCAACAAAAGTGGGTGCTTTCGAAGGTGGTGCCCAGCTCTGTCTGGCTCAGGCCAGCTCCGGATTGGTGGCGGCCAAGCCCAGGATCTGCTCTGAGACAAGAATGCCCTTGGGCCAAGAGGCTGGGACCCGGCAGACTCCTTCAGCAGGAAGGAAGCCAGACCCCCAGCTTGCCCCTGCCCTGGCTGGCCGCCTGCCCCAGACTTCACGGTGTGGAAGGCCAGGGCCCCGGTGAGTTGCCGGCCCTGCCCTGCAGTCAGAATGGCAGCCCTGAGGGGTGGGTGCAGGGCTCGTAGGCGAGAGGACCTGTGCTGCCTGTTGGAAGGGAGGCGTGGACACCGCAGCCCCACTCCCTCCCTCTCTCCTCCCTTCCACACCAGGTCCCTCTGCTCCCTGCAGGACCTAAACCCCACCCAGGCCAGGAGCAGGGTGACCCCTGTGACTTTTCCTGTGGGCTCTCACAGCAGGCTGAACTTTCACAGGGACAAAGGGCATGCACAGATGGGCCGAGCTGGGACAAAAGGATGGTGAAATCACGAGGAGGGGTCCCTGTATGCATCTGGAGAGGAAGGCGGGTTGGACTTCAGGCCCTGGTGGTCCACCCATAGCTTCTAGCTTCCGTCCTCCCCAAAGGCCTGACTCCGACCCTTTTAGATGACTTCCCCAGGGTCTTGAGTCTTTAAGGTATCTCCCCTCAGACTGAGGCTCCCTGAGGGGGGAACTGTGTCCCTTTCTCTTCAGTGACTGGGGCAGAGGAGAGAGGGGCAGTGTGGGCTGGCAGAGGGTCTGTAGAGCACTGTTGGGGAGGCATGGGGTGTGGCAGGAGAAAAAGATTACAAGCTAGTGGAGTGTGAGACCCCGAGACTGAGCACGCTGGGTAGGTGTGGGAACCTAAGGAGTGGCTGCATTCGTACAGGGCGCTGAGGCCTCCTTGTATGAGGCCCCCAGCAGAGGGCAAAGGGCTTGCCTGAGGCCCCCAGAAGGTGAGGATGACTTCAGAGCCTCCTGCCCTGGCTTCACTTTCCCCACTCCCTACGTGTCACATGTTTAACCATAGGGGGTCCCTGTGCCTGGCTCGTTCCAGGTGTGGACCCCCTCATGCACAGGGCCTTTCAAGCCTCAGGTCTCATCCAGCAGGTGTGGTGAAGTCACTCCGGTAGATCCTGATACGGGCAGAGCGGAGCAGACCGCAGTGCAGTACCAGGCTGTGCGGCCTAGCGTGTGTGAGGCTCGTGGTACAAAGTGCTGGGAGGGCCCACGCTCACACACACGCAAACATCCACCCACACGCAGGCACATGCCTGCTCACGTGCTACACACAAGCCCCTGCTCGCCCACAGAGGTGTCTGTGTGTGTTTCCCTGTGCACAGCACACCTTCCTTAAGCAGGGCAGGATGGGGACCTCCCCCACGGTCCTCCTCCTTCTGTCCCTTTTCCTCCCCTACTCTCCCCTCCTCCCTCTCCTCCTCCAAACTGTCCTCTCTTCCCTCTTCCTCTCCCTCTCTCCACTGGGCTGTCCCCTCTAAGCCATGGCTGAGTGATAGCCCAGGACCTCCTCTCAGCCAGCCCCCAGGCCTGGACCAGGAAAGGCCCTACAGCTCTCCAGGCAGAAATGAGGTCAGGGGTCTGACTTCAGACCAAGGCAGCTGACATCAGGCCAGTCCTGGTTCCCCGTTCATGGGGTCACAGCTCCCCTTAATTTCTCCCCCAAGGTAGTGGCGCCCTTGGGCACTTCCAGAAACTCCCTCCCATTCTCAACCAGTCTCCTCCTATAAGCCCCCAGGCCTGTTGGGAGGGGCTGGCCTGTGCCCCTGTGCCCAGTGTCCTCCTGGGGCCCTGCAGGGGCTGGGTGGGGGCGGTGGGGGCTGAGCCGTGAGACAGGCAGTATGGGGGGGAACTGGCTGGAGTCAGCTGGACTAGGACACAGACCAGGTCTTTTTGTGGGGAGTGGGGAGTGCTGGGGTCTGGGGTTGGTGGCAGGGGAGGGTCCTATGTGCCAGGCTCAGGCAGATCAAAGGCCAGAGAATGTAATAACCCAGGGCCTAGATAAGGAGTGGAACTGGCCTGTTCCGAAAGTCCCAAACCAAACACTGATAATGGACCCAGGTCTGACTCCTTCCCTCTCACTCTGTGGCCCCTAATTGGGCCTCAGATGGGTGTGGTTTTGGTCGCAGGCCAGATCCTAGCCAATCTAGTTTGGGTTCTGGAAAGGTGGGCCTGTGAGTGACAGCGCACAGCCTGCCAGGGCTTCCCCTCTGCTCAGGGCTGCTTGTGTGGGATACCTGGGGCAAGGTAGGGGACAGGGAGCTGGGGGTGGGCAGCCGCACGAACTCTCCCCAATGCCCTATTGTCTGATGGCTTGGCTCCATGTACCCCTGTACAGGGAAATGAGGGCCTGGGGCAGGAAGGGGCACCCAAGCCCTCAGGGCGTCCTCATGCGCCCAGCAGGGTGGAAGAAAGGTGGGGCCCAGAGGCCTTGGGTGTCCCCAGAGCACCTCTACTGCTGTCCCGGCTGTGCGCCCCCTTTTCCGAGTGCAGAGGTTTCCCGGGAGGGATCAGGCTGAGCCTGGCCCAGCTTCCTACCAAGTCTGGGCCCCCTTCCTCCACCCCACTCAGATCCCAGGAAGATGAGACTGCAAGCCTGAGGCTCCAGAGGATTTCTGAGGGTCTCACCTTTGTCACTTTGCAGGAGAAGGTGTCGTCATTGGTCAGTGCTGGCCCAGGGTGCTGACTTGCCCTCCTGGGGTTTCCTGCCTGCTGCCTGGACCACCTCACTGTGCTGACCTCCCCTAGGCCTGCTCTGCATATCAACTTCCCTCTCTCCTGCGGCCTCACCTCCCAAAGCCCCAGGGTGGGGTAGGGGCTCAGCATCCTGACCACCCCTGACCATCAGTCCGGCAGAGAGCAGACACCAGAGCACAGGTTCAGCGGCTGCAAGGTGGGGCCTGTGGAAGGTGAGGGTGGTGGGGCCCTCAGCTCTGAGTGGCGCTGAGGACCTCGATCTTCTGTCCCTGGCCCAGTTGCCCCAGGGCCTCCTCCAGCCGGTCTGTCCCTCTTTCCCCCACATTCCTTCTCCTGCTTCTGTAAAGGGCACTTCTCCGGGCCAGGCCTGGGTAAGGAGTAGGCTCCAAACCTCAGAGCCCTCTTCAGCTGTCCTCAATCCCTCCCCTCCCTTTCCCAGGTCCCGCGCCCATCACCTCCATCACCAATGCCCAGAATACATCCCATATCTGTCCCCTCCTCTCCTTGTCCACCATTGCTAAATGACTCCAAGCCACCGTCACTCCCCTCCTAGATCATGGCAGTTGCCTCCCAGCAAACACCCCCACTTCTGCCCTCTCCACACCCTCTCTGGCCTCCACCCCACCCCCACACAGGGCCAGAGCCTTCCCGGTAAAACTGAGGCCTGATCTCCTCTGCACTGAACCCTCCGATAGGTAACCCGATGGCCTCCCCGGCCCACAGGGCCCTGTGTGCCCGGGGTCCTCCCGTGTACCGCTCCCCTCCTCCTCACTCCAACTGACCACCTCCATCCACCTTCCCTTTCCTGGCCCCTGCAGGGCCTCTGCACCTGCCGTTCCCTTTGTCTGGGGCATCCTCCCCTCAGCTGTGCACGCAGCCTCTAGGGGCACTCAAACCTGTGCTGCCGCGTCACCTCCCCAGTGAGGTCTTCCCTGAGGTGCCGCACCTGCCCCTCAACCACAGCGCCCCTTCTGAGCCTTCTTCCAACCTGTCTCTTCCCTGAACTTGCTCGCTTGATTAATGTGCTGGTTAGTTGTCTCACCCTCAGTAGAACGTAAGTTCATAAGGGCAGGGGCTTTACCTGCCCTGATGGCTCCTGTGTCCCCGGCACCCACCACAGAGCCCGGCGCACAGCAGGCACTCAGTAGGTATTTGTTGAGTGAGGGGATGAACGACTGTGCCCACCTGGTTGGACCCCCGCAGCCTGCCCCTCTGACCCACAGGCAGGTGCACAGCCCTGCTGCCCCACAGCCTAGGAAGGAGGTGTACTGCCCCCACCTTTCCCAACCATCCCCAGCCTAGCTCACCCGGTCCCAGGCCCCGCCAGCTCCTCTCCTCCCAACAGCCCAGTCCTTCCCCTCCCAACCCCATTCCCCAGGCTTACTGCTAGGGCCCATACTCCCCCACTCCTTCCCCAAACCCTCCTCAACCTTCATGGTCCACTTCCATCAGCAAGTTTCTCCATATTACCATGCTGTTGCTATGACAACCCTAAGAGAGCCAAGCTTGGGCTCTGGGCCAAGCACCCACTGAGCACTTTATGTGCATTTTCTTATTTAACACACAACAACACCGTGATGTAAGTGTTGTTAGTTTCCCTTAATAGATAAGGAAACAGATTCAGAGAGGTTGAGTGATCTGCCTGTGGTCACACAGCTATCAAATAGTATAGGTCCGTGTTTCCTAATTAGTCTCGTGGGAGCCTCACTTTTCCAACTTGGACTATGAGCTCTGGGGAGTTGGGGCTTTTTCAGGACTCAGCCCTTGTGACCCAGGCTTTGAATCCTGGACCCGCTGTGTCCAAAGTTTGCTTGGGGAATCAAGGCCACTGTACTTGCGTGACCGTGCATTGTGCACCCCCACCCCACCTCAATATATCCATACATGGATGTATTCCTCAGGCCCTTTAATTGCAGGAAGAAAGGAGCTCAACAAGGAAAGAGGCCAGAACCAGCCCAGGGCCAGAGAAGGGAGGAGCCTCAACGAACACCCACAAACTCTTCCCCCGCCCCACTCAGCCCGCTGCCCCATGCCCTCCACCCCTCCTTCCCTCTCCTCCCAAACCCTCCTCGGACACAGCGGCCTGGCTTGCCACAGCCCAGCGGCACCCAGTCAAGGTCAGTGCTTTCACCACACTTCCATTCCTTCTGCCCAGAGAACCGGGGCCCCCACTTCCCCATCTCCTCACCCCCACATCTTGTCCTGGCCACACTCTTTCTGGTACCCTCTCACCCAGAGGGAAGTGAGGTGAGATGAAAGGGGGACAGGTGGAGAGATGTGGCAGGGAGGGACCCTCAGGCGACCATGCCCCCCAGCTAAAGAGGCAGACCAGAGGGAAAGAGACGGCTGAGGAAACTCCCCGCCAGCCAGCAGGCGCCAGGTGGGGTTAAGGTTCCCCTACCCTGCTGCTCACTAACTCGGTTGTTACAGTAATAATCCCATAAGAATGCAGCCCACACCTGGAGCATGAGCGATGTGTGCCTAGGGACCACAGGCAGGAGCGGCCATCCCCAGAGCACCTGGGCCCAGACGGGTCAAGGGAGGCGTCCACCTGGTGAGCGAGGCACGTGGTAGGGAGGCTTCCTACCAGCCGCTGGCAGGCAGAGGGAAGCTTCCAGAAGAGCTAAGCTGAGGGTGCCGCAGCAAAACCTCCTGACGCACACTGCCCATGGAGAACCTCCTCCCTGCCCCACCTCTGCTCTCCTCCACGTCCACCGCCAGAGTGGGTGCCTAGATTCCAGGACAGACCCAGACTGACAACAAGAAAGGTCACCTGCATGAAGGGGCAGTTGGGACGTTGCCATAACGAGCCAAGGACTGCAGATGCTCCTACAGGAAGGCCTGGTGGTTTGGGGCTAGCTCCAAGGCCCCAAGAGCCAGAGGGCCAGCGAACTGAATGCTAACTCTGGCAGCGTCAGCAGAAGCACATTTCAAACAAGGAGGACGCTGGGCTGGAGGAAGGTGAGGCTCAGGCCTGGGTCCTACACTTAGTTCCGGGGCCAACTAGGGCACGCAGGTGTGGAGACCTTTCTGGTTATGCTGGGAAGAACCACGTCGGGGTGAAAATATGTGCCATTTACTGGCACTTACTTCCTATGGGGGCTGCTGTGGCTCCCACTAGACGGCCACTCTGACCCTCGCTACAACGTCGTGAAGAGGGGCTATTAGTGTCGCCGCGGCGCAGACGAGGGAGTTGAAGCGCTAAGAGGGGAGGTTGTTAGGAAGCGGTGATGCCAGGTTTCCAAGTTCCGCACCAGGGCAGGGACACTCGTCTGAGCTGTGTGTAGATCCCTGAGCAGAATTAGGGCCCAATGAGGGGCACCCAAGTGGAAAGAGAACTTGAGAACTAGTGAGCTTCCCGTCCTGAGAAGTGTGTAAGCAGAAGCCTCACAATCATCTCTAGGAATCCTGTTGAAGGGATCACTGGATGAGTCCTAGGCCAGCTGACCTACAAGATCCTATTCTGAGCTCCAGTTACGGAGCCCTGGAGAGCCTGCACGGGCCCCCTCACGCCGGCCTCGGCTCTCCCTCCCCCTCAGCCTTCCTCGACCTTTCTGGAGGACCAGGGGTCTTTCCCTATAACCCCCCTCCACCTGTGAGTAGAGTCCCCTGTAAGACATCGTTCAGGGAAGGCCCCAGAGCCCAGGGAAGTCCGAGCCTGAGTGAGGCTGGGTGCTGTCAGGAGAGGGCCGGAGGGGCAGGCGAGGTCAGGCCTCTCCCGCACGCCCATCCACAGAAGGAAAGCCATTCCCAGGCGTCGCCAGAGCTGAGGAGGCAGGGGTGGGGGTGGGGTGGGTGCTTGTTAGGCCCCAGGGGAGAGCAGGTTCACCTCGTGAGACTAGGCAAGGCCCTGGCTTGGAATTCAAAAGGATTCCTCAGTGGGAGCACTCTGGAATGAGCGTGTGCGGCCCTGGCTGATGGCTGACTGACGCACAGCCCCCTCCTGCAGTGGGCAGCAGCCACCGCACTCACCCTGCGGCCCACCCCAGGAGCCAGGCCTCTTGGGGCCAGGTTGGGAGCTGTGGCAGGTAGAGCCCCTCGACGGGGCGACTGGCGTGCAGCCCCAGCTTAAGCCACTAATTAACTCTATGGCCTGAGGCGAGTCACTTCACCTCCTGGCCTGTTTCCTCCTCTGCACAGCGGTGATAACAATCCACCGGTGAGCCGGAGATGAGTGGTGAGCTGACTGTTTATACGGTTTAAAGTGCTCCTATTTCCCAACGGTGGGCTTGGAGCGGGCCCCTCCTGGTCTAACCTGAAATGTCACTCCTGCACAGGATGCTGACTCCCCCCCTTTCCTGAGGGCAGCCCAGGGAGTGGGTAGGGCCTGTTTCCAAAGAAGAGAACTGAGCACTCAGCAAACATTCACCGATGTTAGTGATGATCTTTGGACAAACGGATTCCATCTGCACACCACACCCTGACGTCAGCCGGGCAGGCTCAAACACAGTGGTCACCCTCCCGGGCACTGCTCCTGCCGCCCCTTCCTACCAGGAAAGCTATCCCCTACTCCCCACCCACCCCACCAGAGGAAAATTCCTGCAGCAGACCTCACGGGTCAGAGGCAGGGACCTGGGGAGGGGACAGGGAAGGCTGGCAGCCACACTGGGCTGGGAGCCGATTCCTGAGACACGTCTCCCAGACACCCCCTTCACACCCCACAAATTCGTGCAGTAAAGCGATTACGACTTGGTCTGGGGAACCCCCAGGGGTCCGACCAGGCTCTGACCAGGACCCCAGGGAATGAATGAGGCTGAACTGCTCTTCCTCCCACTGCTTGGCAAAGGGGCAGCAACAGGACTGAGGTCTCAGGGACCAGGGAGCTGGGATTCCCACTGTTTCTCCCTTAGGAACAGTCGGGCTGTTAACACAGCTTGCCCAGGTCTGTCTACTTTCCAAAGTGGTGTCATGTTCATTGACACCATCTCATTGGCTACTGCGCACAACTAGCTCTGTGATTTCCAAGAGCAAAAACCAAGGGCCATATGAGGTAACCGAATGCTCAGGAGAGCAGAGATAACAGCCAAGTCAGAGCCAGAATCCAGCCTGTGGCTCCTGCATGACAGTGTCCATGAGTGACAGGAGCCTGAGCAGACTGAGTCACTAGCATGGCCAGGGCCCCCTAGGCCCTGTCCTGGTGCGGCCATACTGCCCCCATCTTGGCCCTCCTGTTTGGGGAGCCCAGCACTCCCAACCGTGGAGACTGAGGAGCAAGGGCAGCGTGGGAGGGCAGGGAGAAAGCAGAACTGTGCGCCCAGCTGAGCTGCAGGGAGAGGAAGGCATGCCCCACTGCAGAGTGGGAAAGTGCAACAAACCCACCCTGCAGCTGGCGGTCCCTCGGGTCGAGATCAAAAGGCTGTAGGGAAGGGTTTGGTGCCAGCTCTGGGGTAGCAGCAGCTGCACCTTGGGCCCCTGCGGAGACCAGGTGAGGGCCTTTCTCACATCCTGTTGTGGCCAGCCCTCTTCGGCCGTTTTACTGACAGAGGGTTACACCCGAGGCCAGGGGGTCTGGGAGCTGGTCAGTTCACTGCCCACCCAGAGGAAACAGTGCTCCCAGAACAACAGGTGTTTTGGACAGCAGGAGGGGAGGGAATCCTGTGGGCCTTGCCCTGGCTTGTTTCCATGGTGAGGAGGACAGGTCTTGCTCCACAGGGCAGGGCAGAGGCACAAATGGTGACCAGAGATGGGGAGGCTTGTCCCGTGTCCCTAAGTCTTGGACACACCTTGCTCCCACTCTTCATCTGGCTTATCACAGACACTGGATTTCCTTGAGATGAACCATGCAGGGGCTTGGGGTGGAAATGGAGTCTTGGAAGCAGGGAGACCGGTGAGAGGAGGAAAAGGAAAGAGGCAGCCTCAGAACAGGAAGGAGCGCCGGCAACAGCAGTGGTTGGTGGGCGGCGTGTGCAGCCCTGTGCAGGCCCTGGGCTTCCAGGCAGGGGTTCAGACGCAGTGGCTCTGCCCGGGCCCCACCTCCGAAGTAGGTAGAGGTGGCCCAAGGAGTCCATTCCTGGGGAACAGTTCTCTGGGAAAGTGACACTTTGCAAGCCAGATTATTTAGTGACATATTACACTGTGTTTTTTACTTTTGCTATTCCTGGGCTTTTAGTAAAAGTCCTGTTTAAATGTCTAGCCTTGGCCTGACCTGTGTGGCTCAGTAGGTTGGGCGTCATCCTACAGACCAAAAGGCCTCTGGTTCTATTCCAGGTCCGGGCAATGCCTGGGTTGCTGCGGGCCAGGTCCCTGAACGGGACGCGTATGGGGAGAAACCAACTGATGTTTCTCTCCCGCTCTTTCCCTCCCTTCCCCTCTCTCTAAAAATAAATAAAATCTTTTAAAAATTGTTCTAGCACACCAAAGAAGGACCCAGGGCCCACCTTTGGGCCACGGCGTTAAAGGAGAGCAGAGTCCACTGTCGCCCCCGTGGGAGCAGAAGGCAGAATCGGTGAGGGGCCCCAGGGGTGGCTCCGGTATAGCCCGCCCACTAGGGCGGTTTTCCATACAAGCCACCTTCCTGCAGGTAGGACTCCCGTGTCCTGTCACTTTCCTCGGACAGAGCACCCGTCGCTGGCAACTTTGAGTCCTGGGCTGGGGCTTCTTGGAAAAGGAAGTGGCCAGGAACTTCGGGCAAAAACCACAGCCACCCAGCCTCCCCGCCCGAAGTGCCTACCGCACAGGGCTGCCCCTGGCTGCCCCTGGCCGCGGCCGGAGCAGGCTCCCTAAGAATTCGCTGTCATCTGCCAAGCCAGAATTTAAAAATAATTATATTAATAATAAATATGTTAAATTACATTTGAAACAATAAATAGAAAAATAAACTGATAAATAAAATCAACAGGTACAAAATGTTTCAAAATTTCAACCAAAAAAAATACACTGAGGACAGACGACAGATAAGACAAACGGACGTAAGGGAGGGCGCTGAACGCAATCACAGACCCTGCAGTTTCCATGACGGCTCCCTTTGGCCTGGTTGCCCCCTCCTCTCCCCAGCAGGGAGACCAGGCCACTCAGTGGCTGATACCTTCGGGGACTCTGCCAAGCGCAGGGAAGCCTCTGACTCCACCTCAGTGCCCTTCTGCAAAGTACCCGAACCCGGGGGGTGCGGGCTCCGAGGACGGGGGCCGAGGCGAGGCCGGACAGGGCCGACGGAGCGAGTCCCTACAGAGGCAGGTCGGTGCTGTTGTGCCGGGTTTTCCGGGCGGTGCCGTCGTCTCGGGGCAGAGCCCTCTGCAGGTTGCACATGGCCACGGTCTTTTTGAGGTCGATCACGGCGTAGGAGTCTGAGCTGCGGGCAGGGGCGACGGTGGGCACCGGGGCTCGGGGGGCCTCGGGGTTCTGGGGTCCCTTGGGGTGGTCTCCACTCCACCCCTTCAGCTCCACCTGGATGTAGTTGAGCTGCCTGGGAGGCTCGGGGCCCGGCCGGCGGAAATCAAAGCTGAAGACTCTCGGGGAGCCTCGGCGGCGGGTCAGTGGCACAGGGAAGCTGCCGTGGCTGCGGAGGGCAGCCCGGGTGCTGGTGGGCTTCTGCAGTGGGGTCTCGTCCTCCTCGCCGTCGGGGAAGCCATTGGAGGAGGGTGTGAGCCCGTCCCTTGAGTCACCGTCATCCCCAACCTCCTCCCCCAGCTGCTGGGCATGACTCTCCCACACCGGGGGCAGGGAGGGCAGGTTCTCATAGTGCAGCAGGGCAGCCCGCCGGTGGGCTAGGCCGTTCCAGCCTGGTTCCTCTGGGCTCAGTCTCCAGTTGGCCCCTGGCCTCAGCCCCCCGCTGACATTCTCATAGGTGCACTGGGGCTGGGCCAGGCACTCAGAGGGGCCCTCATTGTTGTTGTGGTGAAGGGGGTCACGGAGGGCAGGGCACAGGCCCTGGCACTTCACCACCTGCCGCCGCACAGGGGTGGGGCCCAACACGAACTTCACCTGGCCGGGCTGCCAGAATGCCTGGGGGTCCCCAGGGTCGGGGACCTGGGCCTGTGGGGGGAAGGGTGCCTGGCCCTCAGGCAGCGGCTGCAGGCAGTGCCGGCTTCTGCGGTGGTCATCCTCACTGGCCGGAGTGTTGACGTAAGTGTGGGACTGGGGGGAAAAAGTCCAGATGAAGCAGGGAGCAGGGGCGGGGAGGAGGGAGCTCAGAAGGGACAGGAGGGTGAGAGACCAGAAGCATGAGGGAGGAAGCTGGAGCTTTCTCCTCTTCCTCATCCTCCCAACCTTCCAGAGAAGCTGCCTCCCTTTCTGGGGAAAGGAAGGGACCCTACAGATTTTCTTCCCTCCGTCATCCTTACTGGGAGGAGGCACCCTACTTCCTGACCTCCACTCCCACCCAGATCAACAGGAAGGGGCGGGGCAGCTGCTGGCTCACCTGCTCATCGGGAGCAATGAGGGCATGGGTGGACTCCTCCCCAAGTGAGGGGTGTCGAAGGCTGCTTGTTGAGGGGTGCTGGGGTGCTGAGAATCTCGGGCCCTCTCCTGGGCACCCAGGGAAGCCATTGGAGAAGCTGGAGATGTTATAGCCTAGAGCTGGGCACAAAGGAGACGAGCCCAGGTGAGAGGGGTCCTTGACCCACCTGCAACCCGTGTGCAGCGTCCTGGGGCCCCTCCAATTGGAGGGGAGACGCTCCCAGGGCCCCAACGTAGTTAGCCTTGCTGAACCAGTGGTCCCCCACTATCTGTCACCTTTCTGTTCTTCAAACCCCGTCCTTTCCCTCAAAGCTCAGCCTGAAGCCTGTAAGAGCTCCCCTTCACCGCCTTACCAGAAACACTTATGGCACACCTTGTCACCACGGGACTGCCCCTTTGCCTCATTCTAGCTCTGCCACTGAGCTCCGGGGAAGCTCCTTGAAATGGGGCTGTGCTCCCATTCCCTTTTGTCCCTGACACACCAGCCCACGGAATGAGGGACGCAGAAGGGTACTCGGCACACACAAGCAGAGATGTGGGCACCTCTCCAGGAAACCGTCCTGGGCGGAGATGCCTGCGCCATCCATCAGGAAAGCTGCCGGATTTTGCCATGTATAACGCGCACTTTTTTGCCCAGATTTTTGAAAGAAAAATAAGGATGCACAGTGTACGTGTGCAGAACCTGAAACACCTTGTGTCTGTTCTTGTGTTTTACAATTGTTACATGAGATTTCTTGTACCATAATGTGTTAAAAATAAACACTGAAATTCCTTTATAATACAAAAAACAAGTATCCAAATATAAATAAATAAATAACTGAATTAAAAAATTAAAAAAGAAGATTTTTTCCCTGAAAGTTTGGGCCAAAAACGTGGGTGCGCATTACACACGGCACAATTCAGGTACGAGGGCAGGACCCAGTGGAGGGAAGGAAGGAAGCAAAAAGGCCCCAGACTGCCATTTCCATGGACATCCAAAGTCTTCCTGTCTGCTCCCTGACCGTCAGTCGATAAAAGTTCCAGCACTCCCCAGCCTCAGCTGGAGTCACCTGACTGGCCCAGGTCAGGACTTACCCATCTGCAGGAGTGGTTCTGAGGACGGTCGCCGGTCCTGGAAGGCTGGCTCGCCCAGCCATCCCCCTGCCTGCCCACCACGTGTGTGTGTACACTCGTGTGTGAGTGTGTACTGGGGTCGACAGGGGTGTCCTCACCATTGGGAGGCTGGGGGGCCCGCGGGAGGTCGAGGTCGGCCGGGTGGCTGTTGCGGGTGATGATGACTGGCTCTTCCATCACATTGATGCTGTTGCACTGCATCAGCTCCTGGAGGAGGCTGAAGATTTCCTCGGCCCGCGAGCACTTGAATGCAAATATCCCTGAAGCAGGAGAGGAAGAAACGAGGCTGCTCGGACCCTGGGCCCGACTGGAAGAGCCACAGAGGCTAAACTGAGGCACGGAGCTCAGGAATGTCCCTAAACCCCAGTCCCAGGCCTGCAGGGAACAGGGGCAGCCCCTCTCACCTTGAGTTCTCTCCCGGCCCACCCTAAAATGGGAGCAGCTGGGCCCAAGCACCCGGGTCTTGTCCTCCAGCAAGCTATTTCCATCCTGAGATCTAATACTTCAGCTATATTCCTCTGACATCAAATCATTGCCCTGAGGGTGTACGCACTGCCCCCATCTCCCTCTGCCTGCTACCCCTTGCTCCCCAGAAAAACGAGCTCCGTTCAGGGTACCAGCCCCCAGCTCTGTGCCCAGAGCTCTCTGAGGATAGAGGATCTGTCCTGTTCACTGCTTCTTCACTGGGTACTTTGCTCAGTGATACTAAGGCCAGACCCTGACCAGAGAGCCAATGTCCAGCGTGTACAGGCCCCTGACCCCAAGAAAGAAAGAGTGGGCTGACTAGCTGAAGGACAAGTCCAGCAAAACAATCATGTGGTTCCTCAGCACAGCCGCCTTGTAGCCCCTCACACTCTGATGCAGGAACTCAAAGGCCCAGGGTCAGCAGGACTGGGCAGAGTTAGCTCAGGGGACCTGAAGATGCCTTCAGGGTGTGGTGCCAGTCTGGGATTCTGAACCACCCAGGAACAGTGGGGCGAGGGACTCAGGGGAGGCTCCTTGGGGTGTGTGTGGGCACATATCCACAACAAAGACAGATAAAGCCAGGCTGGGGTATGGGACAGCAGACATTTGCAGGAATGGGCTACGAGGCAGAGAGAAAAAATGACTATCTTAGCAAGCTATTGTACGTCAAGGCTAAAAAGGCTGGAAAAGCTTGAAGATTTGGGAGAACCCTGTGTTGGGGCCCACGACAGCCCCTCCAGGACCCCAAGTATGGAGCAAACACCACCAGAAGCAGGGAAGGCCCTGCCTCCCCCTCTCTACTCAGCCAGTGTAAACTGCCTCTGCCTCATGAGCTGCAAGGGTCAGAGGCTGCAGCGGGGGTGGCTCCCCCAGGCAACACAACCTCGCAGACTGTCGGTTAGCAGCCTCATAAAAGGAGCTCAACCATGTCACCTGCACAGTCCCAGGCCGGGCTCCTTCTGCAGAGCTAGTGGCTGGGTCCCAAAAGAGAAGCCTCTAGCCCTGATCTCATGGCACAGTCCACCACTCCCTAACCTCTGACTGCAGGGAGAAGAGGGGGGAAGGAAGAATATGTCACACTCCAATGCTCACAGGTGACCAGGGACAAAGATGAGCCTCTTGAGGGTTGCTCCGTACATGGGGACCCAAGACACCTACCCAAATCCATCATTCCCAAGTCACTCAGCCCCGAGGACACCAGAGCCTCCTGCCAGCCTTTCATTACTCATGGGCTCTAGGGTATATCAGCTGGGGGCTCAGAAGAAAGATTTTTCCTACTCAGGGGGCAACGGGGACCCTTGAAACTGGAGTACAAAAGGAGGAGGAACCAGCTGCTTTTCCCAGGCAGGCTATGACCTGGGAGCACTCGCTCTTCTGCATGGGCTGTGCAATGAATGCCCCACAGATGCACCCAGGCCAGAGCTGCAAAGACAGAAGTGGAAGAGCACTGGCCTGGGAGTCCATTTAGTTCTGCATTAACATGCTGGTGCTCTTGGCATGACCCTTCCTCCCACTGGGAAACAGCTGCCTAGTCTGCACCATGATTTCCATTCCTCACGCCTGACCCAGGTGCACAAGCCCGTGTTAGCACCGGGCAGGGGTTGGTACTCACCCTGGCCCGTCTGACACCGGCGGCCACTCTCAAAGGAGAAGAGGTTGGAATCATAGCCATAGCGCCGCAGGCAAAGGTACGGCCAGTGGACAGCCTCACGCCGATGCAAGTGAAGCACCAGCTCGCTTTGTGTCAGCTCCATCACCCCAGAGCCCAGCTCCACCCCCTCGTCATCCACGTTCGTCACCTGGAGGCAGGGGACAGAGGGTCAGTGATGAGGAACAAGTATGTGTATGGTCCCTGAACCACTGACAGTCCTGCTGACGATGCAGGGCCGGAGCCGGGGGACTGAGGGGCCCACCTGACTCACTGGACTCGACAGAACACCACATGATTACTTAAGACCTGGAGACAGTCGAGCCCCCAAAAGAACCAATCTATACTGCCTCCACCGCCTCCCCAACCGCAGGATCTCCCTGAGGGCTCCCTCTTGTGGTGAGCAGGAGGAACCTGCGCCCCAACAGGAAGGGAGTCAGGAGGGGGCTCCACTGTCCTGCCTGGAGGTGGGAGGGACCAGCCCTGCACAGGTCCACCAGGCCTGATCTTAGCTTCCGGAAGCAGACAGCAAATACTGCTAATGCAGTGATTACTATGTGGTAAGCCCTGTTTTAAATACTGACAGGAGTGAATTACCTAAGATCACATGTTCTGGTGCTGTACTACAGCATTTCTTCACTCTTGGTGGCACCAGGAGCTGAACACACGGCAGTGGCCTGGGCTCCTTTCCTCAGGGGGCCTGATCTCAGGAAGTCTTTACGAGCCCACAGCCTCAGCCTGCCACTTCACCTTCTTTTAATTGTATTAATTTATTTTATTTGTTTATTTTTAGACAGAGGGGAAGGGAGAGAGAAAGAGGGGGAGAAACTGATTATCAATGTGTGGTTGCCTCTTACGTGGCCCCCACTGGAGACCTAGCCCACAACCCAGGCATGTGTCCTGACTGGGAATCGAACCAGTGACCCTTTGGTTAGCAGGCCGGAGCTCAATCCACCGAGCCACACCAGCCAGGGCTCACCCTCTTTTTATTTATTTATTTATTTGTTTGTTCATTTATTCACTTATTTTAGAGGGGTTAGGGAGTCAGAAAGACAGGGAGAGAAACACTGATGTGTGAGAGAAACATCTACTGGTTGCCCCTTGCATGCCCCCAACTGGGGACCTGATCCACAACCCATGTATGTGCCCTGACTGGGAATTGAACTGGTGACCCCTCAGTTCACAGGCCACACTGTGCCACAGCAGCCAGGGCTCATTTCGCCTTCTCTAGAGAGGCTGAGGCAACTCGACAGCTCAAGGCCTGAGATCAGCAGACCATGCTGGAAACTCAGGAGAGGGGGCTATGGGTACCTTGAACTTGGTGGGGTGGTTGTCTGGGATGCTGTCTCTATTCAGGCAGCTGCAGCAGCTCCCCATGGTGTCAGAGCAGCGAGCCCACCCTAGGGAGAAGCATAAGAGATAAGAAAGTCGTCAAGGTCAGTTCCACAAAGTCCTGCTCTAGGAAACTCTGGCAGAACCGCTTCCTGGTGATCACTTACTCTGCCCGAGGGAATATACAGCACAGTCCCTCTCTCAAGAAATTCCCACTCTCAGCCCAGGGCCAGCACACAAGGGATAAACATTAACTCAAGTTAGGATATGTTAAAGATTAATGCTGGTAGGGGTATGGAAAGAGCTTCTCAGGTGTATCATTT
Source organism: Tonatia bakeri (assembly GCA_004024845.1). Taxonomy (NCBI): domain Eukaryota; kingdom Metazoa; phylum Chordata; class Mammalia; order Chiroptera; family Phyllostomidae; genus Tonatia; species Tonatia bakeri. The sequence continues at coordinate 256,372 of PVIA01001275.1, forward strand.
GATCTAGACCTTGAGAAGTACATAGGGTTTCAGCTGATGTAATGACAGGAAAGGGAGGCCTGGTCAGCAAGGAAAACATAAAAAAAAAGCAGGGACCCAGAAGTGATTTGCATCAGAAGGAGTTGGGTGCCGGCCTGGGGCCTTGTCCAGATTCAGCAAATAAATTAACTTGGGAGTCCCAGACATTTCAGCCTGTGCTTTTTCCTGTTCCACCTCACTCTTCCCGCATCATCCAAATCCTCTTTCCTCTCTCACTACCACCCCCACACCCACCTCAGCTTTATTGTTTCATGTTCTCTTCTGATGAGGTGCTACATTACGGTCAAAAGATGCACTCAGAAGACTGAACGTTTAAATCAGAGCACACTTTTTATTGCCCTGGCTGGGTGGCCCAGTTGGTTGGAGCGTCATCCTATACACCAAAAGATTGTAGGTTCGATCCCCAGTCAGGGCACATAGCTAGGTTTAGGGTTCGATCCCAGGTCAGAGCACATATGGGAAGCAACTGATGGATGTTTCTCTCTCACATCGATGTACGCCTCTCTCCCCCTTTCCCTTCCTTTCTCTCTAAAATCAATAAATGTATCCTTTACGTGGGTGAGGATTAAAAAAATAAAAATAAACAAAAATACAACAGAGCACACTTTTTATAACCTTGATTAGGTATTTCTTCATTTAAAAAAAAAATGCCAGGTTTGCTTTCGGACAAAGGGGAGACATATTCTTGGCTTTTCCTTCCAAGATGATGGCACTTGGACTGCATGTCAGAATAGCAGGACTTGTGCCTAGGATGGAGAGGGTGTCACCAGGCTTGAGGGACCTAAGGGAGTAAGCAAACACTCACACTGATTCCAACCAGAAGCTAAGGGGTTGCAGGTTGCTTCAAGAAATGGGTAAGATTACATATCCTTTCAGAACCACCACTGAAGGTATAAAGCCCTTGCTCAAGCCTGCCCTGCACCTTCCATTCCTCCCAACTAGGGGAACTCCAGGAAAGTGGCTCCTATGCGTAGCTCTCACCTCACCCAGGCCATCGGGGAACTGACCATTGGAGGGGCATGGGGAAGGACCCCCACTTTAGTCCCCCTGTTCTCGGTGGGGCATCATGGCAAGCGATCTGCAGAGACGTCACCTGGATCCCTCCGGGACACGCCGGGGGGTTCACCTAGCAGAGGAGACAGAGACCACAGGCTAGTGGACACATTCCATCCTCACCAATGGTTAATGAGACTGACTTGCTGTCAGTCAATCCCACCTGGATATCTGTTCCAGATCCTAATGGGACACAAACACCAATGAATAAAGCAAGATCAAGGGCAAAGGGACCACAAATTCTGAGCTCCGTAAGCCCTGGGAAGATACTCCCCTAGCATCAATGGGCTGGAAGTCTGAGGCAGCCCCAGACCTTTTAAGTGGCCTCCAGACTCCACCTGAATCCTGCTACAACCAACATCAAAGCCACCACCTCACCTGTGCAGAGAACTTTACAATGGGGTTTCTCAAAAAGACACTGTGATGGACTGGGAAAAGTGCTAGCTTAAGATTCAGAAACTAATACCGTAGTCTGTTTTGTTGCCACTAAGTACTCAGGAGACTGCCAAGTCAACCCCCTACCACCACCCACAACACCCACCCCAAGGCCTCAGTTTTTAAGGGAAATGTCTGTAAACTGTGGAGCTTGGCAGCTTAAATAACCTCTAGTGGTAAGTATGTAGACAAACCTCACGAAAATTTTCCCTTTTCAGGACAATCTCACATTTGGAAGCTTTTTTAGGTTTTCTCTTCTTCAAGCCTTGAGAGGCCTAAAATTTTAACACAAATGCTAACAATAAACCAAAGCTTCAGGGATCTAGAGCCAGGTAGACAAACTGACAGGCCAGGACCCTGTAGACTCTTGAGATCCCACCCTCCTCTCTGGAAAAACACTATCATTTCCCAGGGCCCCTTGTGCTCTGCATCCTTGGAAAACTTCCCAGGTGAAAGGACTCCCATCCTCTTGGTCTGGCTTTTTCCCATCTTGAAAGGTGGAAGCAGGCTAAGGCAGGTGTGCACTGGGTAAGGCCAAGCGGCTGGGAAAATACTGGAGCTTGAGCCGGCATCCAACAAGGAGTATGGGGGTGAAACCAAGAGGCAACTACAGGGAGGAAGGCATTGCACCTTTTCCTGTCTCCTTCTAAGATCATCAGGACATTTCACGACAGCCAAATGAGGGGGATTACATTGGATGAGAAGGGGGCTCCAGTCTGGGATAGGTTTGGATTGGGGGCAGGAGTTAAGAGGTTATGAGTACTCAAAATATATGAGAGAGCTGGGGAAAAGTGGGCAGTTTTTTGGATTTGAATATGGTGCAAGGAGAATGGGGAGAGGGTATGATGAATCAGAGGAATTTCAGGGCGATGGAAGCATTTTCGGGCATCCAGGAGAGAATGTGGTTCTGTGGGCGTATCGCAAATTCGCTGGAGTGGGGGGTTCTGAGGGCAACAGGACGTGCGAAGGTGTGTCGGGGGTGGGGGTGGGGTGGTTCTGAGGAGTGAGAGGCATTTAGGTTTCGGAGCTGTCAGGGAGATTTCTAGACATCGAGAAGGAATGGGGGAGTTCGGGTCCGCGCGTTGTCCCCGGATCCCAGCCCCCAGCCCCGGGGCTCCACCACCTGCCCCGCCCGCCCGGGGTTTCCGCAGATGGGAGCGGAGACTGCAGCGCGGCGCGGTTCGGCCTCTGTGGAGCCGCCTGGTCCCCGCCCCGCCGCACCCCACTCACATCGCCCCGCGGCCCGGGCGGCGCCGGGCCCCGCTCCCGGGTCCCGCTGCAGCAGCCGCCGGCCGCCGGGAGCTAAGGTCTCCCTGCCCCGCCCCGCAGCCACGGGGTCGGAGGTCAGCGGCAGCACCAACGAGACGCTGCGGGCGGGCGGACCCGCTAGGGGCGACCGGCGCGTATCCTAGAAGGTCCCTTTGGAGGACTTTGCAGTCGGGAGCAGGGAGCAGTGCACACGCCAGAGGGCGCTACTGTCCAGCGGCTGAGCGCTCCTGGCGGCGGGGGGCGGAGCCTGGGGCGGAGCCTGGGGCGGAGCCTGGGGCGGAGCCTGGGGCGGAGCCTGGGGCGGAGCCTGGGGCGGAGCCTGGGGCGAGAGCAGGGGCGGGACTGAGAGGACCAGAAGTAGGACTACAGGTTTCCACTCCCGGAGCAGAAAGGGACAGGGGATGGAGCGAGAAACAAAAAAGATGGGGGAAGGGTCTAAAGGGGTGGAAGAGAAAAGGGCGGGACAAGAGGCTGAGGAAAGGGAAGGGGTGGAGGGTCCCCTGGGGAGAACGGGGAAGGAACATGTAGGGGTGGGACACAGAGAGGGGCGGGACTAGAAGACCAGAGGGAGGGGTTGTGGGGGGACCTGCGTGCTTAGAAAAGCATTCTGTTCCGCGAGTGTCAGAGGACCGGTTATAAACGAGGCTCCTGGGTGTCCGCTCGGCGCCCGAAAGGGCGCCATTCCGACACTGAGCCCATAGCAGTGCTGCCCAGTGGAGCCTGAACACTTTCCACCCCGGCATCCCACAAGCTTTCCTGAGGCTGCAGCCCCGGCCCCTCCCGGGGCCGTCCGGCTCTACCAGCCCTTGGAGGGCGTGGGAGAGGAAGGGCCGTGCTCCCGGGGCGGGCGGAGGCGGGCGCTGCGCCTCTGGGGTGGGGACTGAGTGAGGGGCACGACGGCGCGGTCTGTGCAGAACGGCCCAGACACCAGCGCGTGGCGACGGTGAGAGCCCAGCGGAGTCCCGTCCACTTCTCTGAATTTCCAGCAGCTAGAGGGGGAACCCCAGCCGGCTCGACACTACACTACGCCCCGCCTCCGGGGGTGAGGGGGATGCCGCGAAGTCCAAGAAAAAAAATTTAGGAATCTACCCAGAGGGTACTTGACTGGAACGGACATCTCTCCACTGCTCCGTCTCACTGTTGGGGAAACCTTCCCAGCTCAGGCTTTGCTTTTTAGGGCAGGGGTGGGTCGGGAAGGGTGAAGTCCGTGAGCCTGGTTGCACCTGCGCGCAGGCAGGAGAGGGGTTCAGCCTTATCCCTTGTCTTGGGGGACCGGGAGGGGGCGGGGGGGGCGGGGAAGGAATTCTGGAAGGAATCAGCATGTTAGAAAGGCGGGATCCAGTGCTAAGCAAAGGTGGAGTCAGGCCACCTTTTGTGGACGATGGAAGGGTGAGGGGCAAGGTTTCTGAGCATTGTTTTTGTGTGGGATAATTTCAGGCAAACTAGGACTAACCTGGAAGAGAGGGTGCAAGTCCCCTCCTGGGGCCCCAGGTGTTCCCCCTCTTCCTGTGTGACCTCCTCCCCCATGCACCTCTTGCTGCCTGGAGCAGGGGTGTTGCTGTTCCGGGAAGTGGCTACTTCTGGCCCTGAGTGTGAATGGCCCATCCTGGCTACCTTCCACAGGAAACCTGACCTGACGGACAGAGCAGGAAGGAAACAGGTGGGTGTGGGGCCAGGAAGCAGGCAAGGGTGGCACAGGACATATCTGAAGGGGGTGCTGAGTGGGGCTGTTGGTGAGAAGCAGTGTAACTGTTAGAGTCCAAACCCTGTTCCCACCCCCAAATCCGGGTCTTGTAGAGGCCAAGGATTTGTGATGGCCTCCTGTGCCCTGCTGCCAGTCAGAATCCATCCCAGCTCTCAGGGGCAATCTTTTCCTAAAGCTCCCCTTAGCCTTCCAATGTGACCCTGGGCAAGGTAATTAACCTCAGTTTGTTTCAACCAGAAAATGGGATAAGAGAAACTACCTCATAGGATTGTTGTGAGGATGGATTATATTATGTAAAATTCTAGAATTGCCCCTGGCACAGAGTAAACAGGAAAATTTGCTCCAGTTATTTTTCTTCCTAGCGTGCTGTGTCTACCTGCCCTGACCTCTAGCCCCTGGTTTCATCTCTGTCTTACCTACTAGACTAGGAGCTCCTTGTGGGCAGGGCTCATTCCTTTTCTACTTCAGTAGTCACTCCCTACCCCCAAGACAGTGCTCATGCCAGGGCTTGCCCAGGGGAGGGCTGAAGATGCTCTTAGAATTGTCTGCTGAAGTGGCTGCTGTGGACAGAACATGGGAACACAAGGTTGTCCTCCCTCCTGGCGGAGCTTACGGACTAGATGAGCTGAGGGAGACACGAGGAGCAAAGAGAAAACTGTGCTAACCCTTGGGACACTAATTGTACTTACTTCTGGAGCTCAGGGAAAGGAGAACAGTTACGGACCAGAGAGGCTAAGAAGGGCTTCTGGTGAAGTGGTCCTTTCACCGGGCTCAAGCCTCCAGCTGGAAATCTGGGGCCTGTGGAGGGGGCAGGGAGGAAGCAGACTCACTGGCCTCATAAGCACACAATGAGGAATGGTGAGCATGAAGGCTAGGGAGGTGGGGAAGAAGGGACCAGTCTGCCCAAAGGCTCATGGGAAAGGCAAAATGCCCTCCTCTTTCCTCCATTTCAATCTTGGGAGACCCCAGAGCTTGAGTTTCAGAAACTCTGGAGCCAAAAGGCCTAGCCTCAACATCTGGCTCTGCCACTTAACTACTGGTATGACCTTTAGCATATCATGTATGCTCACCCAGCCTTAGTTTGGCTATCTGAAAAATGGAGACAAAAAATGCCACCTAACTCACTTGGTTATTGAATGAGATAATGTCTGTAGAGCACTTAGTGCTGCTTAGTAGCACACTGTAAGGGCCAAATAAATGGGAGATGTTCTTGTCATTTTCTGGGCAGACTGTGCCACCAATGTCAGTGCTGAACTCTGGCCGGTCCCACCGAGGGGAGAGCCACCCTGCTCAGGAGCCAGGTCCGCCAGCAAACCTAGACGGTGACCCAGGCCACCTGCCAGAGGGGGACCCTGAGGAGGCCTCTGCTCAGGTAGTAGGAGCGCTACCTTTTCTTCTGAGCTCAACATGCCTCTCCGCCTTTGGGCTGCCTCCCATTTGCACCAGCTGGGAGGAGTGAGCCTTTGTGCCCAGCCTCTTGTGGCCCTTCTCCCCTCGCAGGAATCCACTTCTACCCCACCCACCTCAGGACGTGAGGGTTTGACTTTAAATGTGTTTGCATGAATACACATGACCTCTCCTGGGGGTCTGTGTTGCCTAAGCAGACCCGAGGGGCTCGGCCCTGAGTGCAGGGGCTGATTTCAAGAGTCAGAGTCAAAGCTGTTTTGGGCAGTGAGGCCTCCCCAACATCCACCAGTTAGGCCACAAATGCAGGGGTGGATCTTGAAGTTGTCCTAGTGGTCTTGAAGTTGATTGTCTACTGGGGGGGAGGGCGGTGCTTAGATGTTCCAGATTGGAGAGGAGGTGGCAATGAGAAGGAAAGGAAAGGGGGAAAGAAGGAAAACCTAGCTCCACTCCTCATCCTCTGCCGTGTCTCCTCAGCATCCTGCTGGTCCGCGCCGGGGGCTCCCTGACCTGGACACCAACCCAGCCGCCCACTGGCCTGGGCTCCCGATGCTCCTGCAGCAGCTCCCTCCACAGGACAGCGATGTGGGTCTCTCTCTCCCCGGCCGCCCTCTCTTTACCTACCGTTGAAGAACCTTGGTCCAGAAGTCGGGGAACACAGATTTAAGGCCTAGCTATGCCACCGATTGGGGGAAGTCAGTCCCATTCCCCCACCCCAGCCTGAATTTTCCCATCTATATAATGGGTACACTTATCTGCACGGCAGCTGTGCCGCCTGCCACATTGCTTGACCGAAGAGCAAATGAGAAAATGGACATGAACGATTTTTGAAATAAATAATGGAATGTACAAATGTAGGGAGTATGGTCAAGTATTTATTGAGGCCCTATGTGTGCCTAGTCTAAATAAAGGCTTATAATTCAGCTGGGAAGACAAGGCAGGAGAATATGGAATAAATAGGGAAAACACCATGGGGAGTGATACTGAACTGCAGCCCCTTGGGAGCAAGGACCCAAATACATGGGGACAGGGCTGAGTGCTATGTGGATGGTGTTACGAATGATGGCCCTTCCTGGGTGGGATGGGGGGAGTAGGACTGAGGAGGATTTACTGGCACTGTTGCCCCTCTTTCCCTTTCCATCTCCATACCCTCCTGTGCTGTGATTGCCTGCCCCTCCCTGGGTTTCTACAACCTTCCTTTGACTCAGCAGCTAAGCCTCCTCTCTCCACTCAGACTTCAATCTTGCCTGCTGGGGCTTTCCCTGGCTCTCCCTGTTTCTGCAGGAGCAATGCTGCCTGGCTCTTGGTGAGGAGGAGCTGGCTGAGCTGCGGCTCTTCTGTGCCCAGCGGAGGCGGGAGGCCCTGGGGCAGGGAGTGGCGCATCTGGTACCTCCCAAGCTCAAAGAATGCACCTGTGAGAAGGTATGTAGTGCCCCGCCCCCGTACTCCCCTTCCTCTACTCTTTGCCCTCTCAGTACTGCAGAAGGAGCTAGCTTCTGAGACTCTAGTGGCAAAAGGGGGTTTGGGGATTGATAGCTTGGCAAACCTTAAGAAAAAAGGAAACCAAGTTTGGGGGTTCTTGATGAGCCTGCAGGGGAGGTGGGTTGGGATGCAAGAGCCAAGAGGGAAGCTAGGAGGGTGGTGCAGCCTCTGACCAGCCAGCACCCCCACTTGGCAGTGCAGGGAGACGCTGAGGCCGGGGGAATATGGAGTGTTTGCAGCCCTGGCAGGAGAGCGGCACTGCTGGCACCCGGCTTGCTTTGCCTGCCAGGCCTGTGGCCAGGCCCTGATAAACACTATCTACTTCTACCACGATGGGCATCTCTACTGCGGCCGTCATCACGCTGAGCTGCTGAGACCACGCTGCCCTGCTTGTGACCAGGTACAGTTCTGAGTGGAGGGTCTGTTCAGGGTCCAACTCGGCAGGACGTAAGGGAACACCTCTCCCGGGATCAGGGAGTGGAGTGGAGAGAACAAGGCACTAGCCTGGGACATTTGGTTCCTGTTGCTCTGGCTTGAGTTCTGAGCGTGTGGGACCTTTGTGCCTTCCCCCACCGCAGGTAAACTCCCCCATATTGTCTGGGATTGAGAGAATTTCTCTGGAGCAAGGGCTCTTAGACAGACATTCCCATCAGTATACTGGGTGTCCAGTGCTGTGCCTGGTCATGAGAGGAACTGCCTTAGTATCAGCAGCGAAGAATCCTGTGTTGGGAGTCCAGGCGACCGGTGGCACTTTAGGTCGTGCCACCAGCTAGCTGGGGGATCCTGGCTAAGCCAATCAGCCCTCCCTGCGTCGGAGAGTGGTTGAGTTGATCAAATGGGAATGTCCGTAGCGGTGCTTTAGCGCTAACTGGCTATAAGGCGTGGTTATTGGATGAATGAATGAGTAAATGAATGAGCCATTCCCCTCTCCCTCTCCCAGCTGATCTTCTCCCGGCGCTGCACTGAGGCAGAGGGACAGCGCTGGCACGAGAACCACTTCTGCTGCCAAGACTGCGCTGGGCCCTTGGGCGGAGGGCGTTATGCCCTGCAGGGGGGCGGCCCGTGCTGCCCCAGCTGCTTTAGGAGTCGGTATTCGGATGTCGGCTGCAGCCCGGCTGGGACACTAGAAGGAAGGCCGTCCCTTGGTAAGGGAGGAAAGGTGCAGATCAAAGGGGAAGAGGGCAGCATCTTGGGCTGGGCAGAGGAGAGAGTTCTCCCGGGCTGGAACCCTCGCCCCGGTCCCACGCCGTCCCGTCCCTCCAGCATCGCCCTCCCGTCCGCCAACCCCAGACCCGAGCCTCGGGGCCCGCAGCTCTCACCGCGCATCCTTGGCCGGAGCGCTCCAAGGGCCTCCCGAGCCCACCCCGCGCCGCGGTACAGGCTGCGGCGCGGGACTAGCTCCTGGACTGGGGACGCGGCCGCCCCCTGGTGGGCGGAGGCGGGGAGGGGCGGGGAGCCCTGGAGAGCACTCGCCGCAGCGGCGGCGCGCACAGCTCAGGGGCGGGGTGGGGCGGGGCGGGAGGCTGGGCCTAGCTACCTAGGGCCGCGCCGCCGGGGTCTGGGTGTAGATTCGGGGCTCTGAGATAGGCGTGTCTGACCTCCTAGGAGCAGGGGAGGCGGGGCTCGGCAGGATAGAAGGCGGGGACAATGACCCACTACACTTCGCGACCGTCTCCGGAGCAACCCTCAACGCTGTCGCCAACTCCAGTCCGGAAACTAAGAGAGTGCTGCTTGGAACCAGCCCGCAGCAGGAGTGCCGAGCAGGGGACAAGCCTGAGGCACCCAAAGGGGGAGGGCAGGGCCCCCTGGAGACGCCTACTGATCCCAAGGAGGACGCCCCCTGCCCCACCTGCTCCTCTTCCTCTGACTCGGAACCCGAAGGCTTTTTCTTTGGCCAGCGCCTTCCCCTGCCCTGCAAGACCCCCAGAAGCCTGCAAGCTGAGGGCAGTGACACCTCCAGGAAGCACTGCACCATTTGCTAGTTGCGCGGCCCGGAGAAGGGGGAGTCAGGGGGAGGGGTGATCGGTAAGGCTTTAGACGCAGACTCTTCTCCCCCGATAAAAATCCTAGACTGAGTGCAAATAGGGAAACGCCTGGTAAAGGGGGAGAGATGACAAACTTGAGTACTCCCTCTTCAGCCCGCGCATTCTCTGACTTTTCACGGAGACTTTCCTTGGGGAACCCCATTCTCCAAAGCTACGCAGCCCCTGCCGAGCTAGCTCCTACTCCGACACGACTGGCTGGGACGGCTCGATCCCCAGCATCCTCCTCCCCAGCCAATGAAAAGATCATTCAGAGACCACGTGTGATGTGAGCGGCTTGACTAGCCGAAGCCTGGAGAGTGCCGGAGGTGGAGCCGGACTAGGGACGGTAGAACCCGGCATCGCTCCTCCTCTTGCAGAGTTCGTGGGCGCTCGGCCCGGGAGTGATAACTGTTTCGCGGACCACCGACCCCGCTCTAGCTGCGGCGCCCTCGGTTGCCAGTAGCAGGCCAAAGGGCCAGGCCGGAAATTGCGTCATCCGCTTGCGCCGACACGATTACGCCAGAGGCCTTGTGGAGCGAGAAGGGGCTGCAATGGCTACCAGTGGGGTCAGTGTGAATGCTGGAGGCTCGGCAAATGAAGTTTCCGAAATTCCTGACAACGTGGGGGATTGGCTTCGGGGCGTCTACCGCTTCGCCACCGATAGGAATGACTTCCGGAGGTAAGCGAGGCCCGGGAGCCTAGTCCCTCCCTACCCCTCCGCGCCCGTTTACGTAACTTGCCGCATTTTCCTTCGCCCAGGCGGGCGCTTGCGGGTTTTTAAAAGTGCCAACTGCTAGGCCTCTTAGTGGCTTTGGCCTTGGCTTACTGAGGTCCTTGACCGGGAGAGTTCCCGTGTCGCGGAACTCAATTACCTACTAGAGAATTTCACCCTGACGGGAGGGGAACTGGAAGAGGCGCCAACGCATAAACGGGCTTTTCGGCTTTGGACCAGTGCTCAGTTGGCCTTTGCATTTGACCCAGCTCTTGCCTCGGGTTTTTCCAGGGGTGGGGGTGGGGGGTGGGAAGCCTTTTTTCTCTAAGCGACTCAATGACCACAAGGTTAATAGAATACATTCCTTTTCTAGGAACTTGATCCTAAACTTGGGACTTTTCGCTGCGGGAGTTTGGCTGGCTAGGAACTTGAGTGACATTGACCTAATGGCACCTCAGCCAGGGGTGTAGCCAAATAGGTAAGCACTTGACCACTGCTCGCTGTGCCACAAGGGTCCTAAAGGCTGGGAAGAGCAATAACTTCATCAGCTATTCACAAAATATAGGAAAGAGACTTGATGTAAAACCCTGGGCAATATCTTCTTAGTTAAATGTGTTCCCATATGTTAGAAGGAATTTCAGTCTACCAGTTTCCCTCCAGTGCTTTTAGATTTCTAATGCCACCTGTCGCCCTGTCATCCGATTGCAGACATAAGGAACCCGTGCTGTACTTGAACCTTCCAAGCACAGAGCCTCCAGCCTGTGACCATCACAAGACTTGTCCCGATGGCAGCTGAAGTGTGATTCAGAGGGGTACCTTCCCTGCAGGATTTCTTTCTCTTTGCTGAGTCTACTCGGAACTCCGTTGTCTGGTCAGCAGTCAGGCTTCAGCGAAAGTGGTGTCCTCTGTTTTGTAAAGTTCTGCACATAGTTCCTAAGTTTCCACAGGGGGTGATTTTTGCTCGTCTTGAGAAACAACCTGATGGCATTTTAACAGTTATTAGAAATAAAGACTACACACAAAGCCATTTTTTATTCTTTTAATAAGAAACCAGTTTACAAAAACAAGGTGTAAAAAGTTGATTTACAAAAATCATAAAAACATGATTTATATTTCACACTCAAAAGAGATGGGAACAAGTCCCGAACGTGGATTGTGACAGAGGTGGTTTGCTTCATATTAAATGGAAAAAAAGCAATGGAAACTGTAGTCACCATACATCAATATTGATATAGGTGAAGCTTATTGAGGAATGTCCATTTTTGAGCTTACTAGGGGAAGAAGCCATTTGGTGTTGCATAGCATGTGAGTGCGCCAGGCGGGTTTTCCAGCACCAGGGGGGCATTGTTGCTGTAACAGAGTGGCAGAGAGGACAGTGATGAGGTGGGGGCAAAGTGTTAAGTAAGCCTGGGTGATGGGCACAAAATTGAGCAACTATCTGCCTGAGAAAACTGCTTCCTTCACAAGGAAATATTTTCTGACCCTGAAATTCATGGTAGTGCCACTGTCCAGGAGTTGGGGGTTCTTTGGGAATGGAGTGTAGCAAACTGGCCTGGAAACACTCATGTAAGAGAGATGTGGAAATAGGTTGCCTTTGGCAACTCTTTTCATAGTTAATATATTCTAGTAGGCATTTTAAAAAATACTGCTTTTCTGTGCCAAGTCTCTTATGGAACTGGTATGGGTTTAAGGGACATGAATTGGAAAGGAGGGTAGGCATAAACGTACCACAGTGGCCTAATTGTCAGAGTTGACAGATACTGTCTCTAGCAGTCTGTTCTCTAAAGATAAATAGGACAGAATAGTCCCTCTTGACTCTGCTGGCATAAGCCTCATTAAGAAAGCTGTTTGAGAACTAGATTTTAAATATATTTTCTTTTAAAAAGCACCATTCTCAAACCAAGGGGTCACTGGTTCAATTCCCAGTCAGGGCACATGCCTGGGTTGCCAGCCAGGTCCTCGGTAGGAGGGCGCATGAGAAGCAACCACACATTGATGTTTCTCTCCCTCTCTCCTTCCCTTCCCCTCTCAAAAAAAAAAAAAAAGGAAAGAAACCCCAGCACCATTCTCTTGTGAGTATTAATTAGGTAGGTCCCCATCTGTTAGGAGGAAGTTTGAGCCAGTGAATTTGGGGCTGTGGCTGAAACAAAGACCCTTTAAGAGTCTACAGTGGGACCACAGATGATTTGACAGATTTATGTCTTACTGAGTGGTAAGATTGGGAAGGGTCACACATAGGAGAGCAAGGCTTAGGTTTGAAGCCATCAACCCCCAAATGGTGACCAGGAAGGAAACTTTCAAGCCACATCATGGATCTGTGCCCCTTCCCACCTGCATCAGACACTGTAAGACAAATATGAGCACCTCCTGTTCTTTATAACCAAGAAACTTAAGTCCTTGAAGTCTGTTACCAGATCTCCTAATTGTGAGCAGTCCTATTTCATAAAAACCTTCAAAGTTAAAAATCAAAACCCAGCAACAATTAAGACATGGTAGCTTTCAAAATCATAATTGAAATTTCATTCAAAATTTAATGTTTTATATTTCGTCAACTTTAATTTAAAAATTATTTTAAAAAAATGTTTTAGCTTCAAGTAATGTGTTCACTGTTGGTTTGTAAAGCCATATGCTGGTAAGGTAAAGTTTCATTTAAATTGGCTTAATTCCTCCAAGTGGTAAGACTAGCAAATAAAGCTACCAAATCTACAATTTAAAAAATAATGATGAATAATCATTCTATGAATCAAAGTGCTGGCTTTCACCATCCAACACATAACATTCTTCCCAAGGGAACTCATTTGTACATCCTGTCAGTTTTCAGTCCTGGCTAATTAACACAGCACTATGAAAATCTCTTACGCTCCTTAGATTGGAAAACATGCCAGTAGAGTAAGTATGGAAAGAGTCCACAAAAATGCCTGTTCACCTCAGTGCTACAGTAGGTATAGTGTACTTAGAGCAATGTGTGAGCTGAGTGAGCACACAGTGTTTAACGTCAAAGCCACAGACCAAGAGAATGGCTGATTTAAATGTGGAAGATAAAAACTAAACTCACAGTCATATTTAGAAGGCGCTTTCAGCTGTAGTGGTAACTTAAAAGATTCGGAGCCACCAGGGAGATGCATACTTACCCAGAAAAAAACTAAGTGGCCATGGAAGATTTTACTCCAAAGAGAGAACCTTCTCACCTAACTGAACCAGTAATTAGGCTGAGGGACTTCGTTGTTAAATGTGCTTTGAGTGGTGAGCTTCTCGACACCCTGTGGTGAGGTCTCATGAACTCGGTGGAAGAGTGAGGCTGGAGTGAAAGGACATGCTGTAAACAGCCCTGCAGGTGAGCAGACTGGGTGTTGGCCTCCCACAGCCACTCAGCACCATCCCAGTCGGCACCTGCAGGGTGAAAGGGCTGGACGGGTTCTTTGAGCCTTCTCTTCTGCATGTGACACAGTGCACTGGCTTGCTTTAACATCTAAGTTAAAGGCTCACAGATACGGGATTGTGTTCTACATTGCCTTCTGAAATTTTCTGCAAAAGAACTTCAGAACTAATGAAGGCAGCACTGCAGGGGGAGCCATTTTTGTTTGGCTTCTACTGTAAGTTGCCCAGCATTAGAAAAATGAAAAAGCCTTTTTGGAGTGTTTGTGCTCTCCCATCCAGCTGGAAAAGCAACCCTTCTGCTCAGAAGACACAGCCCCAGATTGGGGTGTAGTATATGGTTAAGAAAGGTGGCCCTCCCAGCCTGATTTGAAAAGGCTCGATCGAGTTAACGTTTTAAACATAAAAAGGGTGGTTAAGAAGAGTGGGGCACAAAGGCTGCCTTGAGAAGCGAATGTTTCATGAACAATCACAAATACAGATTTTGGACATTACAGAAAATTTCAGACCTTGCTGGTAATAATTTGCTTTCACACACGAGATATGAAATGCTTTTTAAAAATCTGATACCAAATGTCCTTTACACTATACAAACCAATTTGCTACTTGAAATGACAAGAAGGAATCCTAATCTGTTCAATTCCATGCAAACTGTAATTGGGTACAAGGCACCAAATTTTATGAATTGTATAAAATTAGTTCACAAAGCTTTATCAGTAAGTAAAACAAACTCCATCTCTCCTTCCTTGCCTGCCCACCCACATCCCACCCCCCACACCCAACCAAGTTTTCATTTCTGCACTACTGTCGACCTCTTAGGCTTAGGCTGGGGGCTGGCTAGGGCCATGTCCCACTGCCAGTGAACCCACTCCCTTGTTCTTGTACTTGGATGGAACTGTAAGCATAGGAAGAGAAGGGAACTCATACAATCATCGACTCTAGAAGCCTTACCATTAAAAACAAAAATAAACTCTGCTATTGAGTCCATAGGACACATTAACACTTCTATAGTTTCCAATTTTATTCATGACATTTAAAGAGACATCTGGAAATTCTTTACAGTGTGGCACCACGCCCCTCAGCCTGAGAGGGGCTGGATCAAAGCTGGCAAGAGCTCTGTCCACTATTTAATAAGAGCTTCAGTTTCTGGCTGTTGAGGGCATTCCTAATCTCTTTTATGCTAGCATGGATGCTCATCTCCGAGGCAACCACAAATACGAAGGTCAAGCTAGACTGAGGTAAAAATCCTTTTTGAGGGCCAGGGTGCATTCGCCTTGGCTGGCTACAGCAGAAAGTAAACACACCAGCCAACTGCTAAGGGTTCCTGGAAGGGGACGCTAACTACTGGTCTGGGAGAGAAGCGGGTCTGCAAGGTTCAGCTAGGAGATCTTGGGTTCGGTTTGGCAGCATCCAGTTAACTTCTACCTGGCTCTTATTTTCTTCTATTTAGAATGTTGCAGTTTAAAGTATTGTAAGATGCACCTAAGAAATTCATCTACTGCCAATATGTAAATAAATTAAAGGCAAAGGGACATTTCCCTCACAACAGCCATTGACTTATGTAGCAGGGATCTCTTCTTTAATAGAAAATCTTCATAAATACTAATGTCTCAACAGCGTCCAGTGCTGCTGCCTCTGGGTACCTGAGGTGTCCGTGACTGCAGGGCCGCCTTCGGAGCGCATAGCTCAGTGAGGACTCTGGTGTTGGTGTCTATTCCAACTCATTTTAAACAATTTTATTAATTTGATACAGGGGTGTTTAGCTAAGTTAAGTGCTTATTTTACAAAGTTTTAATCTGCTTAATGTCCTTATAATATTTGGTATAAAACTACTTTTAAAAATTAAATTTGAAGGTCTTTTAATTTTCCATTAAATGTTCACTTTTCTTAAATATTTCCCCCGGACAGCCAGAGTAGATGCTCTGTTGGTTCTCCACTTGCAGTTCTCCTTTTTTAGAATAATAAATACTGCATTCGATGAAAAATGAGGCACAACTTATATTTTGCTTTCCTTTTTACTCTCCTGGGGTTTTTTTTAATGTGCTTTTCTGTTGTCACAAAAAGTCATCATCAACCATGCTGACTTAAAAATGTGGATCTAGAGAGTGTAGTTTCACGTCAGAGCCCCTGGTAGCGTGGGCGCTGTGACACTTTAAAACAGTGTCCAGGAGAGGGCGAGCCCAGACCAAGCTTATACAAAGAAGCCTGCAGCAGACAATATAAACCAAATAGCATAAAAAATGCTGTACGCTATCGCTTCCAAATAAAAGCTAAATGTTACAGAAACCTCACAGTGCTGGAAAAAGCAGGTTTAAAGCACAGTCACCCCCCTCCTTATCGGGGTGAGCCATTTTCTGCCTGAATCTCCTTCACGTCTCGGTGCTGTCTGGCTGATCCCACGGGAGAGTCTGTCTCAAAAGAGGTCAAAAACAAATGCTGCACACCTGCTCCAGAATGTGGCTCATCAACAGTGCTAAAGCCATGACCCTTATTCATTATCCTCTTTTCCCAATTTCCGACCCCTCCCCAAATTTACTTCCACATCTACTCTCTTCAAGTGGCAACTGCACTTCTACCTGAATTGAAATATGAATATGATACACTCAGTCAAAAGATGAGCATTCATATGACAGGCGGAGGCAGGCTGCAGCAACCGTACAATGAGAGTTACGGTTTGCACTCACTTGTACTGGCGAGTTAAAGTGAAGGACCGAGATGGGAAATTCAGTGGTGCCTGATGGGGAGCAAGGTTTCCACCTGGGCAATTTCATTTCACTGAGGAACTGACCCGGTTTAGAAAAAAGATCTATTTTACTAGTGCTGGAGTACAAGACAGGGCACTCTTGCTTTCTCTGGTGGACTCAGTGTGGCTGGGTGAAGAAATGAGAGGGATTTGGGAGGAAACAGGTCAGAGCCATCAGCAGTAAACTGTTCAGACACAGGAGACAGATTTCTTAAGCCCTAGGAAAGCAAAAGCTCCTAAACGTTGTGGTGAACAATAATGAACAATAATGTTCTAACCTTCCAGTAGCAAGAAAGAAGCTTTGAGTTAAGAAAGCTGCATGTTGCACCAAGTAAGAGCCGGTGACAGGCATTCAGAAAAGCCCTGGGCCACCAGCTATTCCCGCCCACCCTCAAATGAGTTCTGAGAAAGAAAGCCTCACACAACTGACCTAAAGACCAGTTTAAACCAAACCTTAGACCCTGACCTGACCTGACCCAGGATTTGCCACAGAATTGGGTAGCCAGAGTGCCCTTCGGCTCAGCATGCAACAAAGGACATGTCATGTGCCAGTTTTCTGATCCCCATGTGAACTGCTCCTTGAGAATGAAGGGATGGTCATGTCCGTCTCAGAAGATGTGGAATGATTAAATGAGCAGCATCCAGGGAGGGTATGAGACATGAAAAACCTCCCACTTGGCATGGGGAAGTTTGCTCCATGCATCTCATTCCAATCTTTAACTGCTACCCCCCAAAAGGTCAGTCTGCAAGTTTTCAACCCTTGAAGGTTACTTCCTTTGTAGGAACAATTCCTTAGACTTCACCTGCCACCTTGGAACCAATTCTATCCAGCAAGCTGCCAGCCCAGGGCCCTCCTCACATGCTTCATCCAGGGCTACTCACATCAGGAGGATTCTTCTGGTGCCGCACGGAGGTCCTGATTAGCAGAAGAGTCACACACTAGAGAGAAAACATGGCTTCTCTCCTGGTTGGACATGATCAATTTCCTTCCTCTTTGCTCTACCCAGCTCCCTCTATATTCAGAAATAATTGAGGAAAGAATCTTCATTCAAGTTACTCCTTTTTGATTTGTTTTATCAAAGGAGGGAATTTCCAAATCCATTCAAAAGAAAGTGACTACAGATTTTATGATAGCACATGAGTCACCTGGCACCTTCAGCTCTAGACCCAGGGGGGCAAACCTAGGAACCTGTTCTGGCAGTAAACCTTACTTCCTATAAGAGGAAAGACGTGTGGACACCAATTGTTTAAAAGCAAGCAGTCTTTGATGTGCGCCTCCCATTCAGGGGAAGGTCTGTGGTCTGCCCTCGTTGTTGTTGCTGGGCTGCACCTGAGCTTGGAGTTGGGTTTCTGAGATCCTCGCATTGCCCTGAACTGTTCTTTGAGTGTAAAAAAGGATGTAGGCTTGAGTTTTGCACACTTCATCAACGCTGCATACATTCAGCTTTGAGTCATTGCAGTGGACCCAAAAACCTAGGAAACCAAAGGAAAGAAAGGGTAAATGGCTATCCAACTTGTATTTCCAATCAGCAGGCAACACCAGGAGATGAAGAAAGGGACGCAGGAGCATGAACAGAGCAGCTCTCAATCATTGGGGGGGGGGGGAGAGACAAGTGAGTGAGACCAAGAGACTTCCCTGTACACGGGCTTTCACCCCGGCAAACCCATCACAACACTGCTCACAATGTTAACTGACCATGCTTTTTATCCTAATTGTATTTGGGCCTTTTCATCCCCCATTGGCCTTCTACAAAGACAGCCATGAGACTGCCGGTGAGGAAAGGAGGAGAGGAGGAGGACAGGAAATGTAAATAGGAGTAATAAAGGAAAATTTAGAAAGCAATAAAAAGTTATTTGTTCACAGGCTCACTCTGGCTGCCCAAGGGCTGAGGGGTTCAAGATCAGTACTCTACTGAAAAGACATTTGCAACCCACTAGTTGGGTGGCTCTGCGTTGGGGAAAAGGCCTAAAAGCTTCTTGAGGGGTCCTTGTATCCCCACCTTCCATTGTAAGGGATGTAGTACAGACATAGTAAATGCTCAGAAATGTCCTCAACTTTATTAGGAGCTGAGGCTAGTGAGATTCATACAGTATCTCCAAGAGGTTAGATGGGTCATATCATTTCTGCGTAACCAAGAAGGACACAGGTCTGCAGCAGTATCAATAATAATGATAACCTCGAGCATCAACTGAGCATCATGTGCTAGGCACATGCTAAGCACTTTTACATGTGTCAGTTCTTGTTACTTTTTAGAACAATCTTATGTTGTTACTTAGTAATATATCAGAAACTTCCATCAAAATTCCATAATTCTTCCAATGGGGTTTAAGTGTATGTAACATCCTCCCATAGATGAAATAAAAAGGAAAGAAATGAAATGTGGACAAACCAACCCTTTTTCGTGTCCCCCACCCTACAGAGTAAAGCGCACGCACCTCCCTCTGTGTTGTAGCAATAGGCTGTGTAGTGTCCTGAGCCAAACCCTTTCCCGTGATGCATGACCACTGCGGAGAGATCATAGGCAAAGGTCTCTTTGTCAAGAGAGGAGAGCATGTCCCTGCAGCAGTAAGGTTCCATGGTTAATACCTGGTCAAAGACGACATGGACCCCAATCTTCTCTCGATGATTACGGCCAGACCACCTAGAACATGGATATAAACTTCTTACTAGTAAGAAATGGCATAAGTGATTAGAGGTATGAGAGAGGACCCCCTCCCCAAACCAGAATTATCTTCTGGACGGCAGGCCCTTTTAGTACAGGCTTCCCCCACTAGGTCAATGTTCTAGGAACCCCTCTGTATCAGTGTACTGGCTAGCATTGTTGTGAGAGGCTGCAGTTGGCTTCAGTGAATTTTTTTGAAGACTCTTTTAATGCGTCTGCCCATTTCTTGACCAGTGATTTACAAGCCCACCTGCCCACACCGCACTCAGTGTTCAGCAGTTTTGACCTACAACGGCATGACCCCTGTGCCCCACCCTCCCTATTCACCCAGTCTTGCCCTGAGCGATTTTTTTTTTTGTTTCTCAGGATGAAAAAAGTCCTTAAAGGGAAACATTTCCTTGATGTGGAAGAGTTGAAATGAAAAATGGCAGAAGCACTAAAAGGCATCAAAATCAACGAGTTCAAAACTCTCTTGAGCAGTGGAAAAAATGTCTTACAGGTGTATTGCATTAAATGGAGAGTACTTCGAAGGTGACTAAAGTTTAAACATGTAAGAATACAGTTTTTGTAAATTTTGGGGTTTTTTTTTGAGTACCCCTCATATAGGTAAAACTGGGAACTAAGAAAACCTTCAGGCCTTGGTTTTCACACCAATAAAACAGTAATAGTCAATGTGAACATATATTTCTTGTGAATGTTCCATGATGTACCCTGAAACTACAGATCCCTAAACAACCAATTCAGGCAATAATCTTTTGTAGCTTACTGTCTGCCCTTCTTTTCACAGATTATCTCATGCTTGATTCTAAAGATGACTCTCCATAAGCACAAGCAAGGCTAGAAAATCTTCAAGCACAGACACCTGGTGCAGGCTGGCCAGTTAAATGGGGCCATGAGAACAGAAGCCCAGACCTGCTGGCCCCCAACATCAACTTGCCTCCCTGCACGAGATGCATTTAAATCTCCAGGGAAAGCACAAGGTCCCCAAGGAACCAGCATCCCCTCCCAACAGCAGACTTGTGTCCTCACCATTTGCTTTTGAAGCAGTTGTTCCCACCGTTTACAGCCACCTGGGATGCCCAAGAACAAGCTCACCTGAATCTTTTAAGGTGCAGCCGGAGGACCTGAGGTAGTCTGTAGATCATTAACTGCTTTCTAGCTTCACTCAGAACAAGGGGTTTGGGATTGGATCTTCGCCGTTTGCCTATATGGTTTGGGAAGGTACAAGACATAGACGGTGAGGAGTGCCGTTTTTCCTAGCTGTGGCAGAGACAATGACTTGGCACTCAGTGTGCACTTTCCTTATTTCTAATATTTGAACCTCAGTTTTCTCTGGGCAGCTATATGACCCTCTCTGACTGCATTTCCCAGCCTCAGGTCTACATGCTGCAGACACGGGAGTTCTGGCAGAGATAAACCGAATGACTGTGTGGCATTCTTGGGATGGCAGCATAAGAGGGCTGACTCAGTTGAAAGATGCATCCTTTGTCCTTCCTGCTGTTTGCAACCATTGGAATTCCTCTGGGACCATGAGGTAATCTTGAGGATGGAAGCCCTGAACTAAGACAGCAAAGTTGAAAGATGGAAGGAGCCTGGGTAACCATGCAAACCCCTGAATGTCCTTTGGACTTCTTTTACATAACAGAAGAAAAAAAAAGTCTCATTTTAAGTCATTGTTATTTGAGTTGATTTAACAGCAGCTAAACCTAATCCTGATACATCCACTTCCAAATGTTTGCCATCAGCAATTTCCAAAATTGGTGTGGGTTTAGGATGACACACTCCTGATGCCATGGGCTTGTTAATGGAATATAATGCAAGGTCACCACAGTAACATGCACATAGAGGCATGTTACTCAGAACTCTGCATCTCAGTTTGCTTTCCTGTGAAATGGGGAATAGTGCATGTATTATTAGGAAAAAGGTAAGAAATACAGTATTAGTAAGGGACAAGGTATTTAAACAGATTTCCCCCCAGCATGATATGCTTGTAGCATACACAAATATTTAGAAAAGAACCTTTTTTGGTTTTATATTTTTATGCTGTACTTAGTTTTTGAAATATGTTTCTTGGATAAAAGCACACTGCTGGACATGCAGGACAAGGCTGACAGGCTGGCCAGTGGAAATAAAGCTCTTTTAATGTCCCGTAGAAGCCTTCTCTACAACCATTACTGGTGACTGCTGTTATTAACTAAGCTGGTGAATGGACATGAATATAGAATTAGTTAGTGGTCCGCTTGTGGGCCTGCTAATACTTGTCTGTGAGCTGCCGATATCAGGGTCTCAGTGTCTGAAGAGCTTGAGATGTGATCCCAAGTCCTGTCCGTACCCCTTGGGAAAGGTACCGAATCACAGGCAGATGACACATCACGGAGCTTTCTGTGATAATAGGACGTGGGGCTGTTGCTTCTCATAATAGACCGCAGCAGAATGAGCGTGCCGTCACATTTGCTGGGGCTGCCAGTCATGACATGTGGGGGCATGAACAGAAAGAGGATTCAAAGCAGGGCCTGGCCTTATTTTACATTCCTACTTTCCAGCAGATTTTTGAAAATTATTGTAGCCCTTCCTGGGAACCCTGGCAGTGACTGCCACTGTCAGCAGAGGGAGTACGTGAGCTAAGATACAGGCCACATTCAATCTGGCTTTGTTTTCCGAAAATGAAATTCACAAAGAAAAAGAAATTACTGACTCAATTGAGATTGATCAATTCTGTCTCCACTTGATTAAGCTGGTCACAAAGAGAGGTGGAAGGCTCATAGTTTTGAAAACTCACAAGCAAAAGAATCAATTCATCTCATCCCTTTACCATAGCCTTCCTTCCCTGCTATTATGTGAATTTGCCTAGAGAAATCCCGATAAACTGGCACATCTAGCAACCAGAAAAACAACCCTTTCTTGCAAAAATAAGTAAAGGGATTTCTTGCCTAATCTATCATGTCCAAGAATGATGGAATTAAAGCTGTTTACATCCTTCTGCTGTTCCTTACAAGTAAAAAGTTTTATAAATCAATAAATATTTTTTAAAAACTGATACTGCTCTAGTAAGATAATTTAAGTCACTACCTTGATATCTCAAATAGATCAGGATACATGAGTCTACAGTTAATCAAGTACAGCATTTCAAATTTTGTTTGAAAATAGCAAAATAATAAAGTATTATCACTTTTGACAAATCACATTTGTCCTGATTCTTCAGAGAACAGGCTTCCCACAATTTGTGATTAAAAAATATGGAAATATATTGAAAAGGACCACCATAAGATTTTTGTTCCTGAAACTCGTAAAACTATTATATGGCTACAAGTTGATTTCTAGATCTCTGCACAATCCATTAATTTTAGTTTCCAAATCTTTATGGGCCAAAAAACTCAAACATGAGTTTCCAAGCATTTGCTCTGCATTCCTGCCGCACACGCTGCGTTAACAAAAGTACTGAGCGTTACTGTGACAAGACAGAAGGGGCCCTGTATAAGATGCCCATGGAACCAAATGGAAAGAGTTCCACTTTAAAATTAAAGCCACAGTAGAGAAATACTTCCTTTTGACCCCTCCAAAATGCCAACCTTTCAAGCTCGTGAAGAAACAAATGCAGAATATACTTCCACAGAGCAATGCACCTTATGGCTTGCTTCCTTGATCTTACTGTACAGACCTTCAGCGTCTCTTCTGATACTTTAAATCTGCAAGTTCAGTACAAAAGTACACTTTTTTGATGCCACAGCCCTCAAACAGGCTATGTCACCTGAATTTAGATGAAATAAGAACTGTCAGACTCTATATTCATGGATTTCAGGCAGCACCTATGTAGCACTATGAGGCTAAGTACTCACATTCTCGGAGTCCCCATTTCAAGACCCACACTTTCAAATGCCTCCCAAGATAACAACTAATGTCAATCACACCAGAAGTCAAAGGAGGCACTACTCCTAGGGTTGGTTTTGTTTTTTGATAGGGTTCATATGCGTATTTTCAGTAAAATGGGAGGGAAAACATGCTTTAGAATCACTCAGTATTATCAGTGTTACTCTAGATAAAAAGGGGCAAAAGAGGCGCCTTAAACTGATATTCCAGTTGCTCACACCCCCTCCCCCCAGCCCCAGCACTCACTGTTACACTGGTCACAAGCGTAGATTCTCCCTTCTAGGGCCTCTGTCTCTGTGAACTTGGCCAGCATCTCAGTGAGCAGGCACTCTGTCTGATCCAAAGGGACAAACCCCTTTTCTATGCAGTGATAGCGTTCAGGGAATTCCAGGGACAGATCCCAAAAGGGCTCAATGGTGTTGGATTTGTAATTGCATGATATACATGTGACCTAGAATTAAAAGATTGATTTATAGGTTATAACTCCATGCTCTCCACATACATTTTTGCTCGATTCATAGAAGACACATAACTTGACCAAAACTAAGTGTACTGCTTTTTAAAAATATTTTATTTCTTAGGGAAAGGGGAAGGAAGAGAAAAAGAGAGGGAGAAAAACAGCAATGTGTGAGAGAAACATTAATTGGCTGCCTCTCGCTTGCCCCCAACCGTGGCCTGCAACCCAGGCACATGCCCTGACCAGGAACTGAACCAGCAACCTTTTGGTTCACTGGCCAGAGCTCAACCAGCTGAGCCACATAAGCCAGGGTGTGTACAATTTTCAAAAAATATTTTAATTATAATATTAAACGTAACTTTAAGAGAATTAGAGCATGTTACTTCTGTATATATTTCTAACAATGTGATTCTAGCTGGACCTGGAAAACCATCCAGCACACCTACACCTTTCTCTCTTCTCCTCACCCAAAGCATGCTCTACCAGACTCACTGCTGTAGTAGACTGTAGGTTATCCTGAAATCAGTCTGAGATGAAGAATTTGCAAATTCCTGTCTGTTTCTCTCATTCCCACACTCCTCCCACTTCCAGTCTTGGCTCCCTCCATGCAGTCCTAACTTGCCTCTTTTTGCCCCAAGTTCTTGTAGCATTCTTACACTGATCCTGTGTCTACAGAGACTCAAAGAACCTTGTGATTAGGACTCCTCAGATGCACCTTTCTTCCTATGGACCCTCAGGGAGTATAGGAAATGCCGATAAATAGCCCCCTTTCAAATGCTAACAGCCTAAATAAACTTTCTCTCCCCATCCTACTCATTCTTTTAAAACCTTCAATATCATGCACAAACCTCAGCAGCATAGAGGTTTTACCTGAATCTCTGAAGTTGCCTACCTTTTTAACTTTAAAAATTCTCTTTCTTCATTTTCTCACAAAGCCTTATCTGTGAGTCTTTGCTTCTGTCCCTACATGGCTAAAGATCTAGAAAATGAAACATAATGGGGAACAGGAGGGAGGCTTGTTTAGGCCTTTGGCATCCTCCTAGCCCACGTTCCTCCCTTCCTTGTATATGAAGAATGTCTAGTTAGGAAGAATACATACTCTTTCAAGCTGCTGTGGAACCAGGGTTACAGGCAAGCCATTCAATTTCCTAAAACTGATCAAAGGATAGCATGCCAACCATGGGTACTTAGTTATAATGAGACTATTAGATTACCCATATTGTCCTTAAAGGTTAACAACATTCACTGAACTGAAGCGATATGGCAAGTTCACCAGGAGGCCAAACTCTAACAAACAAGCCACCCTCCAACGTCATGGGCAGAGTTGGGGTTAGGGTGGACACACACCTACCTGACTGAGTAGCTGCCCGTGAAATATGGTGTTCACCACCTTTAAGACCTGTTTGGTGAGCTTCCTCTGGGAGAAGGGGATGAGGATCCGGCGCGCTGTGCCCTCGGACTCGAGTTCCTGCTGCACTTTGTGCAACAGCTCGCAGAGAAACTCCTGAGCGTCCTGCTGGTCGTAGCCGCGGAAGGCGGGGATCAGACTCCACACGGAATGAAGCATGGCGAAGGGCGACACCAGGGCCCACTTCCCAGACCACATGACTCGGAAGAGGGTGTGTAGTTCGTGGCAAAGGGAGATGTGCTTTGAGCTGGGCTCCTTGTTCTGGATGAGTTCTAGACTCCTGGTGATGGAGGCCCCACCGTTCCAACAGAGGCCGTCCTTCTCGCAATACTCAACCCTGTCACTCCTTGGCGACAGCTCCGTGGTAGAGCTGCTGGCCAGCCTGCCTGAGAGTGACGCCTTCCCATCGGTGGCTCTGGAAAAGAGTTGTTCTGTTTTGGAAGGGTCGAGGTTCAGGAAACACTCTCGGAACTTTTGGAGGTGGCTGAGCACCTGCAGGATAGAGTTCATGTAGCAGGTGTTGCCCAGGTTGCGGAGGCCGGTGACGCCTGGAGCCACAGCTGGTGCACGTCGCGGGGGAAGGCGACCCGCGGTGGGCGTCCGCGGGGTGACTGGGCGCAGGGCAGCGGCGCGGGGCGCGTGCAGCAGAAGGCGCGCGCTCTTGCGCGGAGGGGCGCTGGCCAGCTCCTCCAGCAGCCGCCGTTTGACCTCGAGCCGCCGCTGTCGCGCAGCCTCCTTCTTGCGCTCCAGAGCCTCCTCACGCCGCTGCTGCTCCAGTTTTGCCTGACCGCGGGAACTCTTCTCGAACCAGAGTCGCAGCGTCTTGGCTAGCAGGCGCTGGCGCCGGTACCACAGAGCTGTGAGCATCTGCGGCTGTCCCTGAGGGGTAAGCGGTGGAGGCGACGCATCCTCGCCAGAGGCCATGGACCGCAGTGACCGGCCTCGTCTCCCGGGCGGGTCCTTCTGGCCCCTGACCGCCAGGAGGGAGCTTCTCAGCAGCTTCAGGTCCCCCTCCGGGTTATCATTGAGCACGTAGTCCTTGCACAGGTAACAGAATACGTAGAGATCCCGGACCTCCATGGCAAGAGGGTGTCCCGTTTCTTCAAAGTGTTTAAGGGCGTGGTCCTCGATGTAGCGGCCACAGGCCACGTGCGAGCACTTGAGACAAGCCCACACCGACTCCGTGGTGGTGCACTCCCTACAGCACCACTTCTGAGGGTTCAGGATGGAGTGGTCCTGGGCCAGCCGCAACCGCCCTACATGTTTGCATCTATCCATGTCTTAAAAAAGGCTCCACTCTTTCAACCTGCCACAATAGGGCCCCCGAAAGAGAGAGAGAAACAAAGCTTTCAGCAAAATATTTTCCTAGAAAAAGGTTTACAACTGATATTTTCAACACAATACTCATTCTCAATTCAAAACTGGTTCCTTTGGAAGTTAATAAAAGGAAAGAAAACGGTGTGGCACGGGAATTACAGAAAGGCAAATTCCCTAAAAAGGAAGCATCGTAAAATACTATATGGGGGGCATCAGCACCAATTTGAAACTTTACATTTTCTAAGCCTATTTTAATCAGCTAATTTTTATATGAGGCTGATGATTTTGTGTTCCTTAGGATTACCCTTATTTCACACTGGGCGCAAGTAGTCACCAGGAGAAAGACACTTGTATTCTAAACCATTATGCACTGATGATGTACTGGAAGGAAAGCTTCTACATCCCATACTGACCAAGACGCTGGCTGTATGAAGAACGGGATGGGAGAGGGAAGAAGAGGAGAGACACGGACAGTGTCTCACACACCAGCAGGAGAGATGAAGACCCTCAGCCGAAGAGGCAATCTTAGGTAGGTCTCAATGTGTTTCAAAGCAGAGACAACGGGATAAGGCAAAGGTAAGGAAGAAAAAGTTATCTGCAGTACAAAGTATAACTTTTATTTTCCTGAGTCCAAAGAACATGACGGAGGAAGCAGACTGTGAGCCTCAATCTGAGTTAACATTGTGTACGCCTGCTGTGGCCTGCTCTGTGTGACTGTGTCCCCCCATTCATGTGCTAGAATCGTATCCTCCAAGGAGATGGATGGTATTAGGAGGTGGGGGCCTTTGGAACGTGATTAGATCATAAATGGGTTGACCTTTCTGGGGTGAGCTCTCATGAATGGGATTAGTGCCCTTAGAAAAGAGCTCCTTCACCCCTTCTGCCCGGGGAGGACACAGTGAAAAGCTGTCTGTGTGTGGCTATGAACCAGGAAGTCCCTACTGGGCAGGGGATCTGGTGCGACGATCTCGGACTTCCCAGTCTCCAGAACTGTGAGAAGTAAGGGTTTGTTGTTTGTAAGATGCCCAGTGTATGGTATTTTTGGTATAGCAACCCTGAAGGAGTAAGACAATGTCTCTTTTTGAAAAGAACATGTACATCTTGTAGAAAGGTGGGAAAACTTTTACTTTCTTTACTGAAGAACAGGTAAATACAGAATATGATCGGTTTGACTCTTAGGACAAGAGGTGGCACGGCTACTGGCATTACATTATGTAACTGAACTACCAAGACAAAAGAAAATGGAACAAATCTTCCACATGATAAATGCTTTTTAAAACAGTGGCAACAAACTGAAGTGTGTATTTGTTTATTTTTTCTTTTTTTGTCTTCCTACATTGTTTCTTCAGTAGCGTTCATCAGGGAAGCCTAATGGGCAAGTTCTCTAAGGAAAGATACTAACCAATTATTTTAAAAGTGAACTTTTTATTCTTTGGAACCTTGGCACATTCCCCACACCCCCAGTGCTGGCATTTAAAATTCCCTAAAGGTAGCTCCTCTTGCTGCACCTCCATTTTGTCTCCACTTTCATTCCTGTGAAATGCAAATGTGGTTCCACGACCACGGGGTCACCCAGAGAAGTTCTAAGTCTAGTGCAGTGCACTCTGAGGAGTCTCTTTAGTTTTCCAGATGCCACTTAGGGCTGGTCCTGTTGCCAAGACCCACAAGTACACCACAGAACCAAATTAGAGACCCTTCCCATTTCTCATTGCCCATTCCAGATGGCAGAGGCACGTCTCTATAAAAGAGACCCTTAAACCACACACAGGAAAGCAACTTAGATAATTTCCAGTCAAGTCAGATCATGCTTTTCTTTTGAGTACTGTCAGGATTTCGTTTCTACTATATTATTTTTCTAATTATGAACTTGTTGCTAAGTGCCCTTTAAGTCATTTCTCTAGATGTATTTATCCATTTCCTAACAAGATACAATATCCTTCAGAGTGGAGATCATGTGTGTTATCTTTCTTTATACTCCTTTGTAATTTCAAGACTTGCGGGTGCTCGACTCTTAGTGGTCAAAGGAGTGGTCTGTGAGAATCACCTTCCCACGCAGTCCGGAGTGGTACTTTCTGTAGAGCAGAACCAAATTAAAACACACACTAAACAGATGAAGTAGCTCTGACTGGGACGGCTCAGCTGGGTTGATTCCCTGTCTGGGCACAGGCCTGGGTTGCGGGCCAGGTCCCTGACTAGGGGCGTGCGAGAGGCAACTGATCCATGTTTCTCTCCCTCTCTTCCCCGAACTCTCTAAAAATAAATAAATAAGATCTTAAGAAAAAGATGAAATAATAAATAAATGAACTTTCTTTTGTCTACTTACTACCAATGAAGTTGAGTATACAAGATGCTATGCTTTCAATCCATTACCAGGAACACAAAAGAAAGTCAGTAATGACAGAATGAAAGGGGGAAAATATCAAGAGGGGCAATTCCCAAATTCCTCACTAATATTTTTCAAAATGCATTTCCTAAACCACCTATTAGCATCAGAATTCCCTCGGACATTTACATGTACAGATTTCTGGTCAGGACTTCAAACCTTATGAACTGGAGCCTGGGAAGAGTCTAGAATCTCCATTTTAAACAGGTTCTATAGATGATTCATGTGCACATTAACACCTTAGAACCACTGCACGAAATCCAATAAATTATACAGGGATGAGAACTCCTCATAGAAATTAAAGAAAGAATTTTATTTCTCAAAACCTTCTGGTTAGACCAACACTGCCCAAAAGAATTTCTGCAATGATGAAAATGTTCTTTATCTGCACTGTCTGATATTGTACCAATTAGCCACATGTGCCTACTGAGCACTTGAAATGTGGCTAGTAAGACTGCGGACTGCATCAACTTCTGGAACTTTTAATTTTATACACTTTTATTCATTTTTATTTTTTAAAGATTTTATTTATTTTTAGAGATGGGGACAGGAGGGAGAAAGAGAGGGAGAGAAACATCGATGTGCAAGAGAAACATCGACTGGTTGCCTCTCCCACCCCCAACTGGGGACCTGGCCTGCAACCTAGGCATGTGCCCTGACCGGGAATCGAACCGACGATGACCTTTTGGTTTGCAGGACAACACCCAACCCATTAAACACACATTCATTAAACACACCGAGCCATATCAGTCAAGGCTAATTTTATTTACTTTCAATTAATTCAAATTTAAATAGCCACACGTGGCAAGTGACTGCAGTGTCAGCTAGCACAGACTTAAACACACAGGGACATATCTTTGGCTCACTTGGCTTTGCTTTTTGTTTCCTGTCCTTTGAAAGATTCAGTACTCACTGAATCATATCTGAATATCTTCTTACAACTCAAAACCTGGCAAATCCCCATTTTAGCCAACAGGAAGCTTCATGTGTCTTCAGGAAGTTAATTGCTACTGAGATCTTATCACATTTAACAGCACAGCTCCAAACCCTGCAGAGAATATTCCTGTGAATGGGGATACAGCAACAGAACACCGGAACACTGATGCCTTATGAAATCAAAGGGCTGTGCTAGGAAAAAATATGCCGGAACAACTCAAAGACAAAATAGAAAAACACTAAAAAAAAACATTGCACACTTTCTCCATGGAGAGCCATCAAATGGAAAGGGCACTCTGGAAACTCTTCTGATTTCATTTTCTGATCTATAAATCTGCTGATCACGCACATCCTTTCCTGCACAGCCCTTTTCCCATTACAAATCTGTCGTGGCGATTCACTAACCTGCCATATGGCAGAGTAAATCCATTCAGGAAAACACACGGGTACTCTGCACCTCACCACACCGATTTAAGCTAGGCAGACTAGCTTCTCTAGAGGAAAACCATATCTGATCATTAAATGGAAATCACCCAAAAGTGACACAAAAGAAAGAAGCTACCTTAAATTGACACACAAAATAGGGAATAAAGAGAACACAATACTCAGTCCAAGAAAGACAATGTGTTTAACTCACCTCTCATACATATTCTGAGCACTTTGCAATCCTAACATTCCCACTTAAAACACACATCACTCCGAGTGACAGGCACCCCAAATCCCAGAGAGACAAACTCGCAGTGTCACTGGGGAAGGGCAGGATGTGCTCTAACAGCTCTCCATCACTAGGCAGACCAGCAACTCTAAACAAATGCCTCGCATGCCTTAGACCTGCCTGCATATGTAGAAAGTAAACCTGATAAAATACTAGTGTTTGCTCCCTCAATTACCATAGTTTTATTTTAAAAATCTGTATCAATTGGAGCTTAAAACTATAATCAACATTTAAAAGCATCATACTACAGTTAATATCTTGAAAATAATAAATTAAAAAAAGGTAACAAAATCTTTTCAATTTTTGCCTTTTGTTCTGATGAGAAATTTCTAGATTTTTCACATTATTTACCAAATTCTGTATTAAACAACTGAACACTGTAACCATTTAAAAATCTATAGCTTGAAAATATGATTTGTTTTTTTATTGGACTGTTCCAATTATTCTCAAATAGCAAATTTCTTAGCTTATCCTAAATACATTTCCGCATCACCAGAAATGAAATTTCTATGGGGAAAAAAAATCAACAAAAGCAAATAGGAAAAAAAATAGGAGAATCCGTCTACTTCAAGGAGATTTCCATTTCTTCTCTCTCATTGTATTAATTTTTTCTCAGTTCTTAACTAAGGACAGTGGAATAATCCTGCCTGGTCTTGGTGAGACCAAGTGGCATAAATTCCAGCTTCAGAGAGAGTAGACACTATGGTAACATGCTGACAGCCTTCATTTACATAAAAGAATACTAATTACGTGGTATCATCAACATCTGCGATTCTGCTCACTGCCATATGCGACAGTGCAGGGTATTTTAACCCTTCAACTTACTTAATGTACCCTAAATCACACATACCACAAAACCTGCAAAGGCTGCTTTAAGTGACACAGTGAATATATTTTTATAAATAACAAATGTTAAAAGTGAATTTTATTTTTGGCTAATACTTTATTTCTAAGAGATATGGGAAAATATAACTTAATATTAATATACAATTAAGGGAGAAATTTTTTAAAACAGGGTAGAAATCACATTAAGATGCAATTAATGCCCTGGCTAGGTAGCTCTGTGGGTTGGAGCCTTGTCCCCATATGCCAAGGCTGTGGGTTTGATCTCTGGTCAGGGCACATACAAGAAGTAACCAATGAATGCATAAATAAGTGGAACTATAAAAGTGATGTTTCTCTCCCCTACACCCCCTCTCTAAAATCAATAATAATAAAAAAGATGTATGGGAGTAAGGGGGTGAAAACTGTACTTGAACATTCATTTAAATAAAAAAAAATTAAAAAAAAATAAATAAAAAAGATGTAATTAATAGCCCAAAAGGGGAGAATACTAGGTTGTGTAATATTCTGTAGGGCTTTAAAAGGCTATATTATAAAGTACAATAAAACTAGCCTTTTTTAATGTTATGGCTAAAATAAAAACAAAGGAACAATAAATACAACTAATAATAAAAACAAAAATTGGGGCAGAGACTTAGAAGGGTAAGTTTAGGGAAAGAAACTGCTCTAAAGGCCTTCGCCAAGGGTCAGTGTGTGGGGCTGGCGATGACTGACTGGGTGGAACGTCTTCACAGGCTGCCTCGTTACCACTCGCCCTGAATGTGGGCGTGGGTGGCTGAACGAGGGACATCCTATAGGTCAGGGTCAGCTTGCAGACCCCCGGAGAGGCTGAATTCTCCGAGAGGGGTTCAGAGGCTCTGCCCTGAGAGCTGGAATGGTCACTTAAGCAGAGGCTGTTGGCCACAGGTGAGGGCACACTGATGTGCTGGGTGCGCCGGAGCTGTGAGAGGCGTGCTATCACACATTTGGTGTCAATAATCAAGTGCTGAGGCTCCAGAATGAGTCTGTCTAATCATGGGTTACGGCAGATTTAAGGTTATGCCCATAGGATACGGTTGCACTTGCATTAGGGTGCGTTCTTCAGTGAAAAAGGAGTGGAGTTCATCTAGGAGGCAGGGCAGCACATGACACCCAGGTTTCGGGGGCGGGGGGGGGCGTGCCTGCCATAGAGCAAAGAAATGACAAAGATAGAACAATCAGCGCTGCTTCTGTTTTGCACCCAACACCAACTTCTCTAACAGATGCTTTGCTCTGTATCGAATACCAACTTCTCCCACCACTTAAGGGCCAGAGGTTGGGTGTAAGCGCTCTGAACCTTCAGTCTCTGCTCTTCAGTTCGCCTCTTTCCTCTCTAGGTACTGAGAGGCCCAGCCTCCCCCGTCAGACGGGGAGAGAACAGACAGACCCAGGTCTCCCTACCTCTAGCCTACTACCCTTTGTTTCTAGCTCTCCTTCTGCCTACTTTATTTCTAGCAAGTGGAATAGAAATATTCCTTCATCTTCCTCACAACTCACTCCTTAACACCTTCACTTCATGGAAACTATTTTCTCAAAAGGTCATTAGCAATTTCCGTACAGCTTGGTTCATGATCAGCCTTTTCTCAGTCCCCATCCATATCTATTCTGCATTTGACACTGAATATACATTCACTCCCACATTTCAAGCTACTGTTCTCTCCTGGTTTTCTTCCTATGTCTGTAATCACACCTTCTGTTTTCATATGTGTCTCTCTTCCTTGAAATTTAGGCTTTCTTTAAAATTCTGTCCTCGGCTCTCTTCTCAGAGATTCCATTTATTCCTAAAATGTCAAGTATCATTTCTATCAGATAATCTATTTTAAATCTCACAAATACTTCTCTAAAACTACTTGATTGTGATATAATTTACACACCACAAAATCTACTCATTTAAAGCATAAATACTTTTTTAGTATATCCACTGAGTCCTGTAAATACTTTTGAATATAAAATCTTCCTGTTCATCGCAGAGCCTCAGTCTCAGGCTGAATGTTCACACTCTGACACCTGCATTATGGCATACTATTAATGATACTTGCAAGATGCAGCTATGTTTTGTGCTTTTTTATTTGTTTGGCAGCAGTGATGATCATGCACTGAGGTATACACATGGTCTCATCCAGGTCTCCTGGTGATCAAGATATGTTAAGATGTCTGATAGGGGGCTAAGGAGATGCCATCTGTGGAGCAAAGCTCAGCTAACTGGCCTTCAAGGGATCAGACTTTTCAATTCATTAACTAATACTCTTGCCAAAGAGGTTCGTGCCTAAAACTTAACCCCTTTTCCAAGACAGTAGATTGGGGCAAGGTGGCCAAAGGAGACTGCTCATATTAAAAATCAGAGAAATTCTGAATAAATTGGAAGAATGCACACACACACTCTCTTAAAAATGTTACCTGTGACTTACTCTGTGCAGAGAAGTGGCAGCTGAGAGTGAAGGACAACAGGCTCGCTGTGTAAGGATTAAATAGGTCTGCTTCAGAGTTTAGTAGTTTATGCTGCTTCCAGATCAAAGGGCAACCTGTTGTTTTTCTGCAACCTGTTGTTGTTTTAGTATGATCTCCCTGACAAGCTACTGTAAAACTAAGGTCCTAACTAAAGGATCCCTCTGTTCCACATGGAAAATTCTATCACTACCACTGAAAGAACCATGGTTTGTCCCTGCAGTATGCCTCCCAAATACTGTTTTTTTTTTTTTGTAGCAGCTAGGCAGTCATCAAAAAAATATACACATATGTATATACATGTCAAAGTATGTGTGCATATGTATATATGTCAATAATTTTTGAGTTGTGCCCTTTAAATATGTAGTTTATATTGTATGTAAATTAATCTCAATACACCTATAGAAAATTATACGCACACATATGCACAGAGATACACACACAAGTGAGTAATTTACCCCTAATGAAATAGTAAATCTAGGCAGCAGCTCCTTAAGCTACTAGATAAAAGCTGATAGGAAATTTTATAATGGATGAATAAGGCTGACAACACCTGACTCCACTGGTCAATTTCACACTGAAAGTAGGACAACTAGACATTATGTGGTTCCCTGATGCCCTGCAGTAAGAGGTCTACAGCAGCATCACCTGTAAAGCATTCTTGCTAAAAAGACTGATTCCAAGTCCAATGAAGCCTTTGGATTTAATACCAAGTTGTAAGAAATATGGGAGATAGGGACATGCTACTGCAAGGCTGGAATTAGCCAAATCGCCAAGTGCTACAGGATCAATGATCTGGAGGGCTTAACTAAAAAATGCATGAAGAAAAAACAAGGTGGGTGGGTGGGTGGGTGGATATGCTATGGATTCTAAGAAACCAAGAGACATATCAACCAAATACAATATGTTCTTATTTAGATTCTTATTTGATGAAACCAACTATAAAAGGATATTTTAAGATAACTTGGAAAACATGTTTTAAAATACTGTCTGCCTCTAGCTATATCACTATATGTTTTTAACAGTTTAATTGAGGCATAACTGACATACAATTAGCGGCACATATTTAAAGTGTACAATTTGATGTTTTGACACATGGTATATACACTTTTGAAATCAAAATAAGGAACACATCCATTACCCTCCAACATTTTTCATTCCCATTTGTAACCCCTCCCTCCAGCCTTCTTCCCACAATGCCGGGCCTACAACTGGAGAAATTCCAACACACACTAAATATTAGATAACATGAAATTACTATTAGTTTGATGTGACAATGGTACTGTGATTGTACTTTTTTAGTCTTTATATGTTAGAGATATCTTTGGAGTGTTTATAGGTGAAATATTATGATATATGGAATGTGCTTTACAATACTCTAGAGGGAAAGTGGCAGGAAGACATGAAACAAGACTGTCAAAACATTCATAATGTTGAAGCTGGCTGATAGGCACATGGAGTTCATTTTACTACTCTCTTTGTTTTGGTGAATGCTTATAAAGTTCCATAGAAACTTTTTAAGGTGAAAAAAAAAAAAGCAATCAGTATACTCTCTGATAGCAAAAGAAAGCAAACCATTCACAAATTACACAAGTTATGAGACACCTTTCATCTCTACCATTTACCATCGTGCCTGGTTTTACTGTGAAATGCACCCTTCCCACTCCCCACAGACGCACCAAATCAGAGCAGTGCGGTTTTTCTGGCAGTGCCGGTCACAGAGATTGCTAATGCAGTCCTTTCGGTCTGAGCCTCAAGAATAACCTTTGGATGCAGGTGGCAACTTCTTTGCAGCCCCCCAAATTTATTTCAAGAACTTCACCAGATTTTGGCCACAAAAATCTCCCGAGCATCTTTGTGTTTTGGGGACAAAAGCCACTTTAGTCAGTCTGTTGAAATGTTCTTGCTTAGTCTAATGTTTTTTCTCTCTGAAACTTCCTCCTTCACTAGGAAAGAGAACCCTCTCCTGCTTCCACCACTCTGCTTCTTCCTCACTAACTCGGCCCATCCAGGTGGCAAGGAGCTCACACTGCTTTTCTAAGTCTCTCTGTGGTCACAACAGACAGTAGCACAAAAATATTTTTAAAAATCCAGATATTTGTGTTTTCTCGCCCCAGATAACAGTTACTCTCAATCCACATGAGTTTGGCGAAGAGAATTTGGCTGCACAGGTCCGACGTCACACTCACGAGCACTGACCTGCAGGTCGTTTTCCAGCTGAGACTCTGGAGCATGGTTCCCGTAGAAATGACGCTCTGAGTGGGCCTGGCCCGGTGAGGAAGCCTGCTGAGCCCGCCACGCACAATATGCACGGCACACTGCCAGAACACTCACCAGTGCTGCCGCGACGGAGGCTAACTACCAAATGCATTATTCTGAGAAAACTAATGCCACGTTTCAACTTGAAATGCCCAGAATTGCTTTCCCAGCTGCAGCCCCGGCAGTGAAATTGGGAATCTCCCTCCTCCCACTTTCCCCACGTGGCAGCAGAGGGCTCTCCACACATGGCCATTTGTATGGAAGACACATATATATGTTAGGAACTGCCCGCAGTGGGGAAAAAGGAACAATTTCTGTGAACAGAAAATAAATCTGACTAGAATTCACAAATGGATCGTCAGGATTAGATAGTGCGTTGGCTATTTCAGTGGCTAAGGAATGGAACCCCATCTTCCTGATGGCCTGGTTCTTAAAATGATAGCAGCGTATGTAGTCCTGTACCCTCCCCGATAATACAGCACAGCACATCTGTCAGGACGGAGCTCCATCACTTTAGGCACGACTGGAGACACACCTGTGAGCACTTTACTTCAAGAGCAAAGAAGACAAATGTCCAAAAAGAAGGGGCCAAAAAAAGGTGGGTATTTGTCACACACAAAGGGAGAAGACTGAAGTGACAAAGAGAACACTCAGGCACTTCAGCAGAGAACAGGGTACGTAAATTATAAACTGGCCATACAGCTGCCACCAGTAATTTTTGTTTTGTTTTTAGAGAGGCAGGGCTATGTGTAAAACAATTCAAATTAAAGTATGTGAAGAAAGTGACGGGGCAGAATGGTGTATATTGTATGCCGTCGTGACTGAGAAGAGCTACACATACAAAATCTCTCTCTCATGCAGCTAAAAGGATAAACACCAACACCATATGCCCTGTGGTAGCAAACTGGGGGTAGAGATGGACGAAAGGAGACTCAGTGTGCTACCGATTACTTAAAAAGACATAATAACACTGAGGAGTCTGTCTCAACAACCTTAAAAATTCTGGTATCAGCAAGATGACTAAGGTAAACAGAGCATATATGGTTTATTATGTTTTCATTAGAAAATAAGATTTAGAGATAGGCAGCCTGCTGATATTTACCGTGCATGGAGAACCTGAGGAATTATATTCTAGAAGCACTGACCATTGCAAAAGGAAGCCCCCCACACCCTTTTCCCATGAGCTTACAACCAGCAGAGTGCAAACGTCTGGCCTACTGCACAGCAGCAATACAGCAGAGCCTTAGTCAAGTGTCAATCATTCGAAATTTCATATCAGCGAGTTACCGAGGTAATTTCTATTCTACTTCCCCAGGGGCCACGACAGAAAACTGTCCACAGAAGTGAATTCTGTGGGCAGATTATTTCCTTTCCTAACCCTCAAGGGATCTTTCCTTCCTCTGAGGAACAGTTCCTAACATTATTTCAGCTTACCGGTCAGCAACATTTCTCTCTCAACACCCAACCAGCCTCTCTGAAGAGGATAACTGTGTGTGTGTGTGTTAAGGGATAAGAAGGTAATCGGCTGAATGGGAAGGGTCCTCCTTGATACTGTCCCAGGTATACCTGGGACACTATAAGGGACACTATAAGCATCAGTTTCTCAGTCTGTGAAATTGGGGAGCAACAGTACCTACTTCAAAGAGTTGTTCTGAGGGGGGCCCGAATAAGGTGACCAAGTAACTGCACTCTGAAAATGACCAACTCTAACCGAAGTACTGGCTAACTCGGCCACCTCGTCAGCCATCCCTGAAAACAGTTATTTTTGCCTCCATTGAGCCTACTGTCAGGCTGACTCAGTGAGCAGCTTACGGTAACTGACTGTATGGTCTTGTTTTATCTAGATAGTTTAATAAAACATGCATAGTAAAATAATGCTAGATAAAAAATTAGAATACTTTTATATTAAAAATGAGAAAAATCACTATCTTTCCAAAGCAAATTAAAGGATTTTCTAATATTATCTTTTTTTCTTTAGTCTTTGTGAAAAACAGACCACAAAATGCCATGAAGGCATTTTGAATGAAGGAGCCAGAATCAGTCCCAGCTCACTGCCCAACGGGGGTGTGCCCACTGAGTGCTTACAGGGCCGAGAGAATGTGCCGCACGGTGAAAGTATAAAAGGGGCCTTCTTTCAAACAAGACATAGAAGGCATTTCAAAGACGTGAACTGTGCATGAACCCTCATCTCTCGTTTACAAATAAAGCAGAAGTACTTCTGGGAACTCAAGGACAGTGAGCAAGCACAAGAGAAAAGAGGGCCAGTGCACACCCAGGCAATGAACTTCATGTAGTTCAAATCCCCTAAATCCCAGCCATCTCTGCTCCTATTTTAACGATATCAACCCTCCTGGCCTGCCAGTCAGTCCCACCATTTGGATTAAGGCCCTGGCATCCCCATTAAATGCAAATACAGAATCTTATAAGGGAAACACACAAAGCCAATCAACCTCCAGTAACTAAGCGCAGATTAATTTACCGCAGCGGGAAGTGGAAAGCAGAGCTCCAAGGGACAGGATACTGCACAGGGAGATGCAATGAGGAAGAAACTAGAGGGAGAGAAAAGTACGAATAACTGCCTGAGAGCCCAAAGAAGCAAGACTTGACCCTAAAGGGATAAGGGACACAAAGGAGGGAAGCCCCTAAAAAACCACAATAATACACACAGAAAAGGCCTATCGACTTCATGATTTTCCAGGCATCCCTTGCGTGTTGCCTGTAGTAGCAGTGCTGAATGTTGCACATGCTCACCAAGTTACATTAGTGAGGTCCAATGAAACAAGGTCCGTGTGTAACTCACTAAGTAACATATATGAATAACTACACCAGCACTTATTCTAAAACTAAACCTTTCATTTACGAACATGTATTGTCTGACCCTGACATCTCAGTAAATTTCAGTCTGTCTTTTTTTAATCCTCACCCGAGGATATGTTTATTGATTTTAGAAAGAAAGAAAGAAAGGGGGGAAGAGAGAGAGACAGACAGACAGACATGTAAGAGAGAAACGTTGATAGGTTGCCTCCTGTGTATGCCCCGACTGGGGATCGAACTCACAACCTTTTGGTGCATGGGATCACGCACCAACCAACTGAGCCACTGAGCCACCCGGCCAGGGCCATCATATCTAATATTGGCAGAAGTAAAATAATATACATTCCATATTCCAAGAGACCAGCCAACAAACCGCTAAGGGACCATTTAATGCTTTACTAATTCTAATAGGCTAGCTTATGAGTCTGACAGTAAAAAAAAATACTTTACAGAATTTTTCCAGATACAACCTGGACCTTAATGGAAAGAGAAACAAGACCATAAAGGTGTTGATGTCATTGAGCAGGTTCAAGAAATAAGGACTCATCACTTCATGTTTGCACATGGCAATGATATAAAAACATCTCCAAAATAGAAGGAAAGGCTTATATTCTGAGATTGAAATTCGAAAGAAAAAATACAGTGGGCACAACAATCCATCTGTTAAAAACACAAAAAATCTGAGGTCTGAGTGACTGCAGAGCTCTAGGGACCCCTAAACCCAATGGATGTGACCCAGGGGTAACCTCAGAGAGCCAGGGAGAACATGACCACTGAGGACTGTCAGCCCAGGCCTGACCACCACTGGAGGCCAGCAGTAAGAAGGGGCGTCCTCAGAACAATAATTGGGCAGTCATCTTCCTACACTGGTGATGGGAGCGGCCCCCAATTCATAAATATAACTACTTGAGCCTGGTGATATCATGAGGGCCTGACGCCAGTCGTTAGTCACTAAACCACTCTGCAGGCTCCCTTCGCACTGAGTCCTCGCACAGAAAACCAACACTGATTTTCCATGCTGTTTGCTTTCAGGAAGAGAACGCAATAACTACCCAGGATCAAGTATGAATATGCTTAACAGTTATATTTCTCCCTGTAAATGAAGCTTCACTCTGATTATTTTGACCACGTAAGTCAATTCCTAAGAAACTGGTCTTCATATTTTGTTCTCACAAAACTGAGGCTCTGAACCTTTAGAGTTAAGGTATAGGCCCTGGTTATGACTTCACCGAGCTAATGGCACCTGAGAGATCTTGAAGTAAGAAGCTAACTAGTCAGCAATTTCAGGAGAGATCCTATTTGGAAGTCATCCAAGCAGGATACAGTTGGACAAGATATGGCTGGGACTACATTTTTCAGTATTTTTATAATTAACCTGCATTATAAGTAATTAAATCAACTATCATTTATTGAACACTTACTACATCCAGGCAGTGTTCTACACCCATGCACTGTTTTAAAACAAATCTATTTTCTTCACAACTTCATAAGGTAGTACTTTTTAACCCCATTTAACACAACAGAGAAAAGTGGCTCACAGAGGTAAAGAAACTTCTCCAAGGTTACACTGCTGGTACATGACTGAGCTGTAAGATCTTATTGTATTAATTTTCATTTTTGTGATTATTAGACTAAGATTGAACATCTTTTCATACATCTATTGGTAATTTTGTTTTCTGTTCTATGAACTGACAAAACATACACTCACAACTGTACCCACCACTCAAATAAGAATTTGACAGACTTAATAAGAACTAAAGTGCTTTGAAGGTGTTATCAATAGAAATATATCTAATATTGCAAATACCATATGATCTCACCTTTAATGGGAACCTAATCAACAACAACAACAAAAAAAAAGCAAGCAAAATATAACCAGAGACACTGAAATTAAGAACAATCTGACAGTAACCAGAGGGGAGGTGGGAAGGGATAATGGGGGAAGGGTTTTCAGGAACAACTATAAAAGACACATGGACAAAACCAAGCGGGGGGAGTGGAAGCAGGGGAGGGAGATGGGTCTGGCTGGGGTGAAGGGGGAGTGGGGGTGGGTAAACGCAGACCTCTGTAATTAAACAATAAAATAATTTTTAAAAAAAAGAAAAAATATATCTAATATTGGCAGAAACAAAATAATAGGCATTACATATTTTAAGAGATTAACTAACTTTTGCCTATTTTTCAACTGGGCTGTCTCTTATTAAATGATTACAGGTCTTTTTTTTTTTAATTATTTATTTTATTGATTATGCAACTACAGTTGGCCCATTTTCCCCCCTCACTCCCCACCACCCTGCCCATCCCCTCCCACCCTCATTCCCCCCTTTAGTTCATGTCCATGTGTCATAAGTTCTCTAGTGTCTACATGTCCCATACTATTCCTACCCTCCCCCTGTCTATTTTCTACCTACTGTCTATGCTACTTATTCTCT